>JASFAT010000416.1:0-318107 GCA_031353405.1 Baronia brevicornis
TTTTTTTTTTATATATTCACGCCTATCCCCCGCAGGGGTTGGCAGAGACCACAGAGCTCCATCCGCTGCCATTCATCGCAGCGAAACGGCTCGTCATTGGTCGCTTTTCGCCCTCGTGAGAATCAGGACGTGACGGGTGGCGAACCACGTCGCCGTCATTTTCAACAAATTAGGTATATTAAATTCGTCTTTAGTGAATCCCACGAGCCGCAAGGGAGGGTGGAGGTCAGCCCCAGCAGAGCCCTGCATGCTGAGGTAAGGCACCATAGTCCCCGGGGGAGCCCGACCCCGGGACGATCGGCACGCTTACGACTAGGCTCGCCCCTAGCCACGCATCCATTGGCACGGCAGACCGTGGATTGGCGGAGAGCTGCTTTTGGTGGTGATGACGATTAAAGTTTACCTTAGGTGACCAAAGTAAATGTTTCTCAGCTAAAGATATGTCAGGCCGCCGGCGTTGCGGGTCGTCTTCCACTGCTGCTCCTGTAACTACAGTACTTCGACATCCAGGAACTAGATTTTTTATAATGACTGCAAATTCTGCAAAAAAATGAAGAGTATAATAAATAATAAAAATAAATAACTTTCATATATTAATTATATTATATTAATATTCTATAAAGCTGCATTACCACTCGCTCACTCACTGACACGTTATTTGGGAAACTTAGAGATGGAGGGTAAGCTTGTTTTAGTGAAATGTTCGGATATATAATTCGAGGCAGAGGAGTTATATCATCCAAACTTTGAAAAACTGAGTTTGGTAAAAAGTTGCTCGACGGCCCGCAGAAACCTTAACCCTTTGGGGACGGAGCCGCTCGACGGGCGAGCGTCGCTGAGGACGAGATGTTTTGGAGTTCGCAGTAAAGAAAATAAATACGTTGAACGTTATAAAAACTATGCCTATGCGTATCTTATCGATTCGATCGATCTTATACGAACTAATTTGGGCGGCTATATGCCGACACGCGTCCTGAACGGTAAAACGGCTTGGGCGGCTTTATGCCGACACGCGTTCCTAAAGGGTTAATGTCTACCGGGGTCGTCCTTGAAAAGAAACAATCCAAAATGGCGGAAAACAAGATGCCCGCCATAAAAAGCTAAAATCATTATGTGCCGATTTTGTTGAAAATTGGCAGAAATCGGAAATGCTCCCGCATATATGAGGGGCCTCCGCAGGCGGGTCCTGAAGAGCTAGTAAAATTACTGTAAAATCAATCGTGGCTCGTGGGATTCACTAAGACGAATTTAATATACCAAATTTGTTGAAAATGACGGCGACGTGGTTCGCCACCCATCAATCACGTCCTGATGCTCACGAGGGCAAAAACGACTAATGGAGAGCCGTTTCACTGCGATGAATGGTAGCGGATGGAGCTCTGTGGTCTCTGCCAACCCCTGCGGGGGATAGGAGTGAATATATAAAAAAAAATTATAAAACTACCACTCACTCACTGACATGTTATTTGGGAAACTGTAAGAGATGAAGGGTAAGTTTGTTCTAAGAAAGTGTTCGGATAGGGCTCGAGGCAGAGGAATTATATCCAAACTGGGGTCGCCTTCGAACAAAAAATGGTGGTAAGTGCAAACACACATCAAGCTTATGCTCTTGACCAGTTCGTTTCCGGACGCATGGAAAGAAGCCGATGTCATCGGCATCCCCAAACCAAATAAGCCCTGTAACCTATCAGCTAGTAACAGACCGATTAGCCTCCTTAGTACCCTGGAAAAATCTACAAGCGTGTCGTTTTGAGCCGGCTCAAAGCATACGCCGAGTCCAATCCCAAACAAACAATTCAGATTCAGAGAACATCATTCCTGTCCCCAGCAGATGCTTCGCCTGACGGAACATTCTTGAAGGTAAAGCCCGGCGTAGACCAATTAACACAGGAGTGCTTATCTTCGATGTGGCTAAAGCCAAGGTCTGGTACAAAGGTTGTTATAAAAACTATATCACATGAGTGTGCCCGATAGACTCGTTCACATCATACGAAAATTCCTTAGGAATCGAACCCTCCGCTTCCGTGGACTAGCTCCTCCTCCCCCTAAGGGCTAGGGTTCCGCAGGAATCCTGTTTCTGATCATTATTGTTCTTGCTTTACACCGCCGACATTCCCAAGCACGCAAACGTGTCGCTCGCTCTATTCGTGGACGACACCGCCCCCTACACCTCTGATAGGGTCAAATACTGCATGTCGAAAGGGCTCCAAATCGCGGCCACTACTCTTGGTGAATGATTCCGAAAATGGAAAATCGAGGTAACTCCGAGAAGTGAAGCAATTTACTTCACAAGGGGCACCTGTTAAATATTTAGGCGTCACCCTCGACAATCACCTGAATTTTACTTAACACATTCAAAACGCTCGTTCTTAAGACACTTTAAAACATTTCGAGAGGTTCGAATCCTTTGGTGGTACAATCGGTCAATTATTCGCCCGATTTAAAAAAGGCGCCCCGAAAAGACGACGCCCGCGTAATGTCTTACACAATCCGGACGACGAAACGGCGTCATTCGGATCCACTTAGTGACCTAGTAGTTTTGCTGAACAAGCCGGTTGATGATAACAGAGCCAGACATATATACTCATATTATTCTATTATCCAAACTATTTTTGTTATAGGATAGCAAGTTGAGGCACAATGGCATGATGATGGATGTAATATTGCCATAGCATGTCTAATAAAGTTATAATTATAAGCCTGCTTAACTGGACAGTACCACAACCTTATAAAATATAATCATAATGTGATATCATTTTTCTGTTACCATATTTTGTATGGTAAGTGTAATAGTAAGTAAAGTAAGCCTAACTCTATTCCCTTTCCTTTTCTCTCCTCTTTTGTTGCATATATCTATAGGTCTACCACTATGTGCTGTCAGATGGCACATTCGCAGGTTAACCTGTCTTTTCCATTAAAAAAATTAATTTGATTGATCCTTAGTTTTCTTAGATTAAAAAATATTCTATATATTAAAACAGAACAATAAATTACCTTCAATGGTATGTTCTACAGGATTGCCAATGTTGACAGGCAATGAGTAGCTAGATGCCATTAGAGCTAAGAGTCCATCCACTAAGTCTGACACATAACAAAATGACCTAGTCTGTTTCCCATTACCATAAACCTGAAAACATTTTAACATTTCAAATAAGTTATTATTAATTATATAAAATTAAATAAATACGAAATATGAATTATATTTTATTATAGTCCACTATGTCCACTATGTTGAGCCCGGATTGGTGAGGTACCCAGGCGAATAAATACCTGCGTAATGGTAGTTTCGCAAATGAACAAATAAGGTCGTCAGGTATTTAAATATTCAAGTGTAAATGAGAAGTCAATTAGAAATTAGTTTCATGAACAATTGATATTGATATTAATTAGAAAAACAAGCAGGTTTATTAATATTTTAATTACTAATATGCCATTAATGAATTCTACACCAAAAGTATCATTAAATTTATTAGTATATAAATCATTCACTTATTAAATAATTCATGTAAATAATGATCATAAAAAAATTATTGCAAAAGAAGAATATATATAATGTTGCTTATTATCTTTTATTTTTTAATGAATAGCTATGAATTGTACATACCTACATACATATTGTCATGCCTGTTTCCCGCAGGGGTAGGCAGAGACCACAGATCTCCATCTGCTACGATCTCGGCACACCTTCCTTGCTTCCTACACACTCATCCACCCTTCCTCTCACATTCATCGTAGCGAAATCGTGGGAATCAGGACGTGATAGGTGTCGAACCACGTCACCGTTATTTTTAACAAATTATATGATATCATTTTTCTGTTACTATATTTTGTATGGTAAGTGTAATAGTAAGTAAAGTAAGCCTAATTCGTCATAGTGAATTCTACGAGCCACAAGGGATGGAGGTCAGTCCCGCATGCTGAGGTAAGGCACTTTAGTACCCGGGGGTACCCGATTCCGGGACGGCATATTTGCTAAGCTCGCCCTAGCCCCGCATCCCTTGGCACGGCAGGCCGTGGACTGGAGAGGAAGGGAAAAGGATAGAGAAGAAAAAAGGAAAGGGCAGGGGAAAGGAAAGATGGATTTAGACAGGTTGATAGGGATATGATACTACCGCAACGGAAAATAAAGAGTGATACGGTATTAGCTCGGGAGGCCGGGGTCGCGTACCCGTGTACCAATACCATAACTATCGCTAAGTTACAATCATTTAATATTTCATTATTATTTAAAAGTATTTCCCAATTGTATTGTATTGAGAATCAAATATTGAGCTCATATCAACATCTTTACTTGAACACACAATATTTAATTTGTTTACCATACTAATGTATCGTTATAGTAAAAAAACATTTTTTTTTTTTAAATACAAATGTACAGCCTTGATTATGTGCAGATGGATGTTGACTAATGGTGTTTTATTACATGGATGGCAGAAAATTTAAAGAATGATTTAAAAAGTGGTAATTCATTATAGCATAAAATTAGATATATAAAATTATATATACACATATATATGCTCTTTTGCAAAAAAAACGGGTGGTTTTAATTTTTCTACAATATTGGTAACAATTTAGTTCTAAAGAGGTTTTAGTAGCCAAATTATGTTACTGGCACTTAATAAAGAGTCTGGGTATGAAAAAAAGTTAATTCCCAATTTGAAGCCTTTGTTTTTTAAAAAAATAATTCCCTTTTTTGGTTTGTGACTTTTTACTTACTTTTCGAGGGTTTGTTCATAGAAGGGTATTAGGCAACTAAAACTTACTTCTTGTTATTTTTAGTAGAATAATTTGTTTGTCGCATCATCCTGCCTTATTATGAAATAAAACAGATATCTTTGTGTCTATCGAAATGGTAGAAAAAGCAATAAGAATTAGTAAAATTATAGTGCTGCTGGAAAAGGGGTGTAGCCAATATTTTTCACAGCGGTTAAATGTAATTTAACGGTTCAAATAAAAAAAATATATATATATTTATATATATATACATATGATTTACAAATTACTATTAATAGAATAGACCTAGAACTATTACCGTAATTGTGAGGTTCTGTAAGGCTTGCATTATAAAATTTGACACAACCCGTCCATCTGAGATATGCATTCTTGGTCCATATGTGTTAAATATTCTCGCAACTCTAACAGACACATTTTCTTGCTTAGCATATGAGTATGCTAATGTTTCTGCTACCCTTTTTCCTTCGTCGTAGCATGCACGTGGACCTGAAATATACCAAATCATAACCTTTTACATCTAACACGGTCATTTCCAAGATTTAGAGACCATTGGGCCAAACCAGATTTTTAATATCAAATTAATGAAAATTTACTTGATATCATGTCTCTACAATTTAATCTGCATTATATATTGTAAGGTTTTCAATTATTGCATACATTAAAACTTATACAGTAAAACAATCCAAATAATTTCTTACTCAGTTCTCAACCCTTTTTTGAAAGACCTCTCAAAATTAGTCCAGTCATATTGACCCTGATGAAGATTTACCCTGACATACAAATGGACAATTATTTAAAAAAATTCAATAGTAATTTGCCTAATTTCAAAATTTTAAAATTAGGCAAGTTGGCTTTGGAGGTTTGAAAATACAATTATTACATATTACAAAAACATTCTAATTTTATCATCACACATAGCAACTAATTTAAATTAAAAAAAAAAAGGTAGTTTTATTTGAACATGAAGACCATACAATTTTGTAACTAATTTAATAAATAGTCTATTTGTTTCACAACTATAAACAATAATTCTGTTAGTTTATTAATAAATAATTAAACACAACCAACCTATTGGATTTACATGACCCCAATAAGATTCTGGCTGAGGGTGTACCATAGGATCACCATATACTTCAGAAGTACTTGCAATTAATATTTTAGCTCCAACCCTTCGTGCTAAGCCTTAAAAATAATACATCATTAAATAATTGTTAAATTAAAATTAAGACAAGATATATGATTATCTTTTTTTTAAAAATAATTTTAATTGAATAACACACCTAACATATTAATTGTACCCAGAGTATTCGTTTTAATGGTTTTGACTGGATTTTGCATATAATGAGGTGGACTTGCTGGACTAGCCAAGTGATAAATTTCATCTGCCTGAAAAAAATAATATGTTAGAGAGAGGGATTTACATTAAAAGCTAAAGTATAAAAAGCCAAAAAATATATTTATTTATATAGTGTTTACTCGCCTCAACATACAAAGGATTAACAATATCATGATGTATCATTTCAAAATTACGATGGCCAAACCAGTGCTCAACGTTACGTTTTCGACCAGTGAAGAAGTTATCCACAACAATTACTTCGTGGCCTTGGATCATAAGCACATCAACAAGATGTGATCCCACAAAACCGGCACCTCCTGTAACCTAAGTCATGTATGTTTTCAGAGTTATTATTCAATTACTTTTGGGCCTTAAGCAGATAGCAAATAATTATCTGTTTTCACTGTTATATTAGTCATTTACATGTTGAAATGATCAAATATTTATTATAGTAATATCCTATAAATAAATAAGTAACTGTGAAAAATGTATAAATATTCTTATGTACTTACCAATATTCTTTTTCTTTCCTTATAGCCTAAATACTGGACATCAGGATATTTTTGTGGGATTCTTCCTTCTAAAATAGCAATTTTCTTTTCTAATTGCTCTATTCGGGCCTTGGCTTCTTGCAATTCATGTTTAGTACCCCCATCAACATTTTTAATAGATTCCATTTTTAAATCTTTTTTTTCTGGGTACACCTGTGTATCCCTTTTTGGTATTTGGTCAAAATCCCTATAAGCTATATCCTGGAAATCATCATCCAGTCTTTGGTGATATTTTATTAATTCATTGTCAATACTACTTCTATCTTTTTTAAGAATAAGAAATATAAAGAGAACTGTAAAAAAGATTCACGTAATATTTATACCCGTTGAGGTGACAACAAGAAAGCAACAGCACTAAATCTTGACTTGAATGTAACCGGCAATAAAGTAAATTACAGCAACAGGCATATTTTGTTTTATACCTAATGCTATTAGGTACTTACGCAAGGATAATACACATACGATGGTTATAGTCTTTCTAAATTTTAATGATTGTTTTAACATGTCTGAATATTTATAATACTATAACCATTGCTGTTTTTTTATTATCAATACATTATTTGAATGCACGGAATATAAAAACTACTGTTATTGTTTATTATCTATACTTTTAAGTCAAGTTTTGTTATCTTAAATTCGAAGGAAGTAAACGTCGACCGGGGTTACTACTTACTAGATTAAAATTTCCACAAATTGATTTTTAATTTCCACTGACAGGAAGCCACAAACAATTATACAGATGATTTTTTTAAATATTGCTTTTTTGAGTAGTCTATGTACAAGTAAACCGAAAAACGAAAAACATTCAAATTTCCCGCTTAGTTACATTGACACACAGTGACATTCAGGTATTCATGAGATAGTAATAATTCAATAAAATTATATTACTAATAACCAGTTACATGGTTTAATTCTAGTGGCGTATTATTCAGTGGAGTTTTATTAAAGCATGAGACGTGAAGTGAAATGTCTTTTTAACGAGACTGCAACAGTCCATGCAAGCAAGTTTTTTGATGTTCATTTGATACATTTCAAGGTATTTTATTATTTTACTTAACACTGGTATAATAATTATAGTTAATTGCCGTTAATGAAGAAGAATAAAGAAGACGTTCGAATTAATAAATCTGTTATTTGTAGTTTGGTTAAACGTTGCTTTCAAAAATCTCCATTTTATTTTCTATTTGACCGAATGGCTCAGTGGCGGAACCCTCCGCCCGCGGAGTCAATGGTCGCGGGTTCGATTCCCACATCGGAATAAATATTTTATGTATTTATAAATGTTTATTCCGAGTCTGGTAACCCCCCCAATCCGTATTTCCTTTCCTGCCCCTTCCTTTCTTCTCTATCCTTTCCTTCCTCTCCGCCAAACCACGGTTTGCCGTGCCAATGGATGCGTGGCTAGGGGCGAGCCTAGCCGCAAGCGTGCCGATCGACCCGGGATCGGGCTCGCCCGGGTACTATGGTGCCTTACCTCAGCATGCAGGGCTCTGCTGGGGCTGACCTACATTTGTCGAAAATGAGGGCGACGTGGTTCACCACCCGTCACGTCCTGATTCTCACGAGGGCGAAAAGCGACCAATGACGAGCCGTTTCGCTGCGATGAATGGTAGCGAATGGAGCTCTGTGGTCTCTGCCAATCCCTGCGGGGGATAGGCGTGAATAAATAAATATATATATTATTTTCTTGTTATTAAACATAATTTATTTAAATATATTGTTTATCCAAATTTCCCTTATGATTATAAAATTTTCGACTCGATTTTGTTGTATGAAATGAGAATAAAATATTTATCATAGTTTTATTATTTTAAAATTTCAAAATATTTGTCGCCATTATGTTTATCAGTTATATAAAAGAAATGATAATATTAATGTATAAATAGAATATTGTTGCGTAATACATATGAAAAATAATTATTTTGATGAAACGATTAAAACCTCATTTTAAAATTTCAAAAACCTGGTTAAGCAAGCCATTACAACTTTTAAAAATAAATTTACAAGATGTCCCTCAATGCGTGACAAGAACAGTTAATAGAAAATACATGTGCGCGGGAAAGAGACAGGACGCTGTCTAGAAAACATTGCTAAAACATTTTCGAATGTTGGGAATGCCAGAACTTTCGATCGTTATATATAACTTATATAAAGGTGCGACAATGCGTCGAAGAAGAGTTTAAAGTTTAATACCAGAAAGTTTGAAAATTTTATCTGGAGAAAATAGTAGAAGTGGAAGTAAAGTGAAACTAGTGGCCGATTTCATTTTTCCGATCCCCGAAACCCAGTTCATAACAATATATTTAATTGTATAGCATTAATGCAGACTTGGACAAAGAAAAAATATTCAAGTATGCACTAACTTCTTATAATTGTTTCTTTATCATCATCATAAAAGTGTGACATTCCACTCCTAGTTATAGAATAATAAGGCGCGTTACAATTCGATGTTCGAATACATATAGTGTCTTCTAGTCGTCCTGGGTGATATCATCTAGAGAACTAGAAGTAATTAAATTGCGAATAGTAATGATATGTTAGCGATATTAACAATGAAATAACGAATAATTTTAATAGTTTAATATTTTAAATAGTTGTCACTTTAACTATTACCTAAGAATTTATCATAAACAGACACCTCTGACTTTGACAGCTTTATCTGGATGATCAGAGAAAACACCATCTATACCAGTTTCCATGAAAGCTCTTATTTCACCATCAAGGTGACCAAAAGATGCTTTTGATCCATCTTTACTTCTAAATTCAGCAGGCAAGAATGTATTTTCTGCCCGGAAAGTGTATGGGTGCACCTTTAAACCAACCGCGTGAGCATCTTGTACGAAACTTGTTGGTTTGTCTAAAGTATCATCCGCGTTGCGAGGAATAATAAAACTTTTGTCTGGGCCTACTGCATAAGCATAAGTTGCTACTTCTTTAAGTCCATCAGGTGTAGCCATGTCTCCATAGGTGAGACCAGTGCCGAGCTGAGCTTGATCAAAAGGCTGATCGGAACGATTGCTCTCGTATAGTTGAAGTAAACGAAGACTCGTCATTGTTTTTAGTTCCTTTAAATTGTTAACTTCGAAAGATTGTATATAAACAGGAGCGGAAGCTTCTTTGTAACCATTTAAATGAAAAGTTTCCACAACTAGTCTTTCCATCGGTAAACCGAGATGCTTAAAATAGGTACTGTGTTTGATTTCCGGATAAATGCCAATAGTCCGACGTTGACTGATTTCCAAATTTTTTACAAGGTCAATGATCTCTTGGAAAGTAGGAATTTGAAACGAGCCATTCATATGAGCGTTGCTCGGTCTAATATCTGGAATACGTTCTACAGCTCGGAGAGTTTTAATTTCAGCAAGAGTAAAGTCCTCAGTGAACCAGCCACTTATTTCTTTTCCATCAACTTTTTGTGTTTTGTGGCGGCTTGCAAATTCCGGATGTTCTGCGATATCCGTAGTTAGTCCTAATTCGTTATCATGTCTTGCAATTAAGTAACCATCCTTAGTCATTACCAAATCTGGTTCTACATAGTCAGCACCCATCGTAACTGCTAGAGCATAAGCGCCTAATGTGTGTTCAGGTACATATCCACTTGCACCTCTGTGAGCGATTACTAAGAGCTTGCATCCTACGGTATTAGTTTTTGAGAATGAATGTGTAGATGTAAAAATGGTTGCTGGTGCAGAAGAAACAGAATGATAACTCCATATAGCAGCTAACAAAATACACGCTGTGAAGTTTCTTCTTATTTTCATAGTGTTCTGTAAAATAACATATTCAATAATTATTTAAAATTTTCGAGTTTTTTTGGTTTGGAATCTTCGAATTGTTTGATGGTTTATCAAGATAATTGATGATGAGATAAAATAATATATCTAATCTTCAAGTATTGTAGAATAAATACAATTCGGAAATATTTTTGTAAAAATCAAGGTTTTTTTTATTGACCTGTATAACAAGTGCTATTTACGAAAAAGATTTTTATTTATTGTTTACCACAATATTACTCTATTACCCGGAATAATAGAGCAATATTGGGGTAAATATAGTAAGTTCACAGTTCTAAAAGATTGTGATTTATAATTAAATATGTGTTTTGGCTTCATTTAATTGGTAAAGTGATGGTGATGATGTGATGGTTTTGGAGAATAAATTTATAACGTAACATCTTATTCAGTCGTTAGAAACCGTATTAGTAAATACATAAATTATAATTAAATTTTCATAAAACTCAAGTTGAGCCTTAATTAAGTAGTATACGTTATAATTTAGAACACACGAAAATCTTTAAATAATACTTATATTGTTTGTATATTTTTATTAGATTATTATAATATAATATTTACTATATAAAATGAATTTTATAACCAGATTATATTAAGCTTTCACCTGATTTTCTAAGCAAATAAATCAAATATATTTACAATGAAAAGTTTATATCACAAACTAATACAAATAGATTATCTTACTTTTTAAGAGATAAAACGTCCACTTACTTGAATCATTGTTTCTGTTCTCAACGTTTGGTTATAAATATCACTAGTAACCGCAATGATACTGCCGCTGGACCACAATTCAACTAAACGAGTGTGTACAGACAGAGAGACAAATGTATTGCGGTAACTCAATTACATTTTCAAATAATTTACACATGCAAACAAACCATGTCTGTCTGTCTTCGTTATTGTTTGATACCTTCTAAGTTAAAATGTTAAATGAATTAACACAACAAGGTAACAGGAAAATGCTTAAATATTTATTGGTACATTTGTTTGCCACGTGATGTAAACGAGATTCAAGGTTTTGTCATTCAAACATAAGCCTCTTACTTGAGTTAATAACAGAGTCACCTTTAAATAATCATGATGCTATAAAAATTAAAAAAAGTGTCCATATTTTTAGGCAATAACAACAAAAACAAACATAACAGTGTATTCTGCTGTACAACAAACTAGGTTGTTATGACTTGTCACTGACTCTATCTCTTTATTCAGCTTATCTATATTCGTTGCTGGGCATAGGGTCTCCTCATTTATTGGAATGGACAATTAACCCACTACGCTTGTCAGACGCGGATTGGCACAATTGATTTGGAAAGTAATACCTGTAGGTCATATATATTAGGTGCGCAACTAAGTTCAAGCCTTTTTTTTATAGAAATGCAACTTAATAGTACACAAATGCTTACATATATGTTATTCAAAGTATTGCCCATCGCTAGCTACAACTTTTGCCCATCTTACTTGGCAGAGCTCGCATACCGTTATAATAAAACTGTTCGTCTTTTGAGGCTATCCACGAATCAAGCCCTTTTTCGACGGCTTCATATGAGCGGAACTGCTGATCAACCCGATATGTTACATCGAACGAAACACGTAATAATCGGACGGCGTAATATCTGGGGAATATGGCGGGTGCGCTAGGACTTCCCATTTGATCGTTTTCATGTAGGTTAATGGGTTCGGCGACTACACGGGTTTGATAATTGTAACAAAAATAATACTTGAAACAATAACGTGTAGGAGAGTGAGTTATAATTAATTTAATTTTTTGTATGTAGTAAATTCGCGTTATGGACAAGCGCTCTAGCTCTATCATAGAGGTATTCTACCTTTAACAAATATTAACACGATATTGGCTATATAAGACCGACCTGCATAATTTTAACATCAATTAAGAATGGGATACCTATAACGATTTATATGTTTATGTTATTCTAATTACAGCATAATAAAGATCAAAATAATCGTTAATACCTATAGTAAGTTCAAGCTTGTAAAGTGTTGCCTCAAAATAAAAAGAGTAATTTATTCATAATGAATTATATTTGTACTAAAAATAAAAATATCTACACATATGTACTTATATTATATTATTAATATTTTAAATTATGGTTAATTACGAACAAACTTCTCTCATTTGCACGGGCACATCTGGTTGGTCAGTAAATAAGCCGTCTATACCAGTTGCGATATAAGCTCTAAGTTCCCCAATAAAATCTCCAATAGCTGCTGGTGAGGAATCATTGCTTCTGAATTCAACTGGTAAAAATGAATTTTCAGCACGGAACGTGTATGGATGTACTACTAAGCCCACTTCATGAGCATCCTGCACGAAACTGGTCGGTTCACCTAAATTTCCGTCAGTGTTGAGTGGAATAATATAGCTTTTGTCAGGTCCAACGGCATGGGCGTAAGTTGCCACTTGTTTCAGTCCATCAGGTGTTGCCATGTCTCCATATGTAAGTCCAGTACCGAGTTCAAACTGATCGAAAGGCGAAATCGACTGAATACTAGCATACAATTGTAGCAAACGAAGATTTGTTATTCGTTTTAGCTCTTTTAAATTATTCACTTCGAAAGACTGTATGTACACAGGTGCAGAGGCTCCAATATAACCATTTCTATGAAATATTTCTACGAGTGGTGTTTCCATGGCCAGCCCTAAACGCTGAAAATGGGTACTGTGTTTAATTTCAGGGTAAATACCAATTGTACGCTGTTCACTGTTTTCTAAACTTTTCACTAGATTAATGATTTCTTGAAAAGTAGGAACATCAAAAGCGCCGTCCATTCGAGCATTACCAGGCCGTGTGGCCGGAATACGTTCTATTGCCCGGAGAGTCTTAACTTCAGCAAGAGTGAAATCTTCACTGAACCAACCACTCATTTGCCTCCCATCAACTGTTTGTGTTTTATAACGACCTGCGAATTCGGTACGCTGAGCGACATCTGTTGAGAGACCCAATTCATTGTCATGTCTTGCAATCAAATGTCCATCACTGGTCATTACTAGATCTGGTTCCACGTAGTCCGCTCCCATCGTGATTGCGAGAGCATAAGCTCCCAAAGTGTGTTCTGGTATGTATCCACTTGCTCCTCGGTGAGCAATTATTGTGGGCTTGCAGCTGTCAGGATCTTTCTGTGGGAATACTTCTGGTGTAACGAACGTTGGAATAGAAGACACCATACTAAAGCACGTACTAGTTATTATTAATATCCATAACGAAATGTTCTTAAATCCCATTATTATTTTGTTCTGAAAAATAAATTGAAAAATATGTTTTCGTTAAATCGAACAATATCTATACAAAATGGATGATATTATATACATACTATAAAAATAAAAAGAAGATGCAGCTTAATATTAGTTTAGTAGGTACATCAGATTTAATGTTTTTGCCGTGCTAAATTATTAACATTTTAAAAGCTATTTAACACCGTAGATATACCTTTATGTCGCAGTTTTAAATCATAGATTATTTTATATGATCTTTATATACTAAATTATATACTAGACTAGAAACTTAATAGTTTACTCAGGCATGGGCCGTGAAAATATCGGTTCTAATTAATATAATCATTATAAAGGAAGGCTCGATATCATTTAATAAAATTTATTTGTTTACTTAAGATAAAGCAAATGCTTACCTGTGTGAGACGTGTAATATATGACACCTGATTAAAAAACTCGCTAGGAAAGCACCACAATACTACAATTTAGGCGAACACAAGTCCACCTATTTTACTAGTATATACATGCACAAAATTTTTGTGTTACACTTCTCGAATAATTATCTAATTATCAGGTTATCCAACATGCATATGTATCAACTGATGATTATCATTTTGTTGTTATTTCTTAATCTTAAGGTTAAACTTTTAGATGCCATTTATACTTACAAACCATTAGGGTACTTATCCCGATTTAGAACAAAGCACGTAGGCTTTAAAAATATATGTCCGTTTAATCAAACCCGCCATTTTCAGCTCCGAAATCAGTACATCTTCCACTAAGTCATTTGGGTCATTAATGTTAGCTCTGTATTCCATTCCTACCCAATCTTGTAGACATATATGGGTTTTCAGTATTTTAATATATCTTACTAAGGTTATTGTTCCCTCTTATTTGTGTATGTTAGAAAATTGAAACACAATTTGTAATACTCCATATGCATGGATTTTTAATAAAAAAATATTCTATTTTTTTTTACTTTAAAAATGTGTATGTATATACACTTTTAGGTAAGAATGTATTTGAAATAACCCTAATTAAATATATATAATAACTTGAATTAAGACCAACCCTTTATTTATACTGTCTTTTAATTATGATAAATAAATAAAATTGGATTTGATTTTCAATAGTTATTAAGTAGGTACCTTTTGGAAATTTGACACAAACATTTTCATAAGCTATAAGTCCGAATAAGAATATGGCGTAGGAGAGAAGTGTGCTGGATTTCAAGTTACACAGTACCACACATTCGCACAAAATCGGCTTCTATTTGTTTGATGACAATAGAGAGCCGTAGGTCTAATTACTTTCTTCTTAAATAATGGACGTAGAAGAAGAAAGTAAACCTTTTCCCATAGTAGTGACCCTGTCACATGTCTATAGGAAGCGGTGATAACTTAGTAATGTCTATCTAATCACGTGAGTTGTTTTCTCGTTTGCTTACATCTTCTATAAAAATAGTGATGGGTTATGATAATAATTAATTAAATATTTTATGTATAAAATCATTTAATAACACTGAAAAATATGCAGCGTAAACAATTCAAAATTGATTTTACAGACACAGAACAACAAACAACAAAATCTAAGTTCAACGTATTTTATTTGCTCATTTTCTATTACTACGCGTCAAAACCGTGAAATTTATTATCCGAGACATGTGGCCAACCGTCAATAAATTAAATAAGGTCACACAGTATAATCACGTTGAATAAATATAACGACACCTGCCCGTTGATTGAACATTCTTCGCTTTTAGGATATAAACTTGTAAGTATTATCATATCATAATTGACCGCGCAAGATTGACTTCGGATTAAAAGACGTTTTAAATATTTGTCTACATATTTCATTATACTGTAATTTATTATGATTCCAGGTGTACCTATTCTACGTCATACCACGTGTAGGATTTAGAACTTTATTCGTTCGTTTATGTTTTTGCTGTATTATGATACACTCATTTGCTGATTTAGGTTGTCTATGAAACTATTTTATTATGTTAATCATTTAGTGATATTTTGTGTAAATAAAAAAAAAACAATGCAATTTATATTTCTGTTTCTTGTCCATTCTGAGAAACATCAGTGTGAACGGTAGTAAACTGTTATTTTATTGATAATCCCGTATTTGATTGAAAAATTGTTTTCATAGACATTTAAAAATAATGTTTTATATTTTTATTCACAATAGTACGCTAAAGATAAGACTTCATCCACCTTCAGATATCTAAAATGCCAATTGTCGGCAAGTGTAAGATTATTACGTAAATACATGACAATAATATTGTAGAACGATATTCAGATCTTTTATAATGTGGAAAAGAACATACTAATGGTTAATAAAATAAAAATACACAAATCCATTTGAACTCTATCCTCGCAATTAGTTTATTATAAACAAAATAATGACAAGAGCAAACATACGGAATTAATACTTATACCCTCTATCCTGGCGGCTATTATGACTTCCTCACGAGTTTCACCTAGGAGAGCTAAGTCATCCGCATATCCTATCACCTTATGTCTCCCATTTAGCTCTACGCCAACGTCCAACTGTAGGACCTTTCTCAAGGTGTATTCAAGCACAATATTAAAGAGCATAGGAAGGATAGACAGGGCATCCCCCTGTTTTAATCCGGTTTCTACTGTGAAGTCATCTGTCAACTCACCTTCAACCTTCACACGCAAACTGCACTGCGATGTGGCAACTTTAATCATTGTGACAATTTTAAGTGGAATATTAAAGTATCCCAGAATGGAATACAGTGAAGGTAGGGCTCAGAATCAGTCACGATAAATCAGAGTATCTCCAAATGAGACGATACAAAAACACATGCGTCCCTTGTGAAGAACTTCAAGTTGGAGATGCATCGTATAAGGGTGCACGCAAATTTAAATACCTGGGGTGCACTGTGACTGAAACCAACAATCGAGAGGACGAAATCGACATTCGCATACAAAACACCTTGCGGTGCAGCGCAGCTCTTCACAAGGTGTTGGTGTCCAAGCTTCTAAGTATAAAGACGAAACTCCGAATCTATAATACGATTATTCGGCCTATTCTAACGTATGGCTGTGAGGCTTTGACACTGACGCTAAAGGAAGAGAAGAAACATTTAGTTGCAGAACGAAAAGTCTTCCGAAAGATCCTGGGTCCAACCAAAAGTGATGATGGCAGTTGGCGATATCAAAAAAATGCCGAAATCGAGCATCTGGTGGCCCAACCTAATGTAATAGGAGTGACTAAGCTCACCGACTTCGTTGGCTGGGCCACGTGGAGAGGATGGGGGAGGATCGCGCAGTCAAGAGAGCGTATGTGGGTCGCCCAACTGGACGACGTCCTGTGGGGCGTCCCAGGTACCGCTGGAGAGACATGATTGAAGATGACTTGCGTAACCTTCAAGTCTGTAACTGGCAGGAGGTGGTGCAGGACAAGGCAAAGTTGCGTAAGAACTGTTCGGAGGCCAAGATCCATTTTGGGTCGCTGCGCCAACAAAGTTAGTTTTTTTTTAGTTCTATCCTGGTGTGGAAATATATCCCTAGACCTTTTATACACCAAATACTTTACTTCTTCGGTTCTCAAATGTCATACATATATATCTTCACATTAATTAAGCTTTAAAGTTTTATTATAAAAGATTTAAGAATTATTTATACAGGGATACCACACGGCACGGTTCAAGGGGCAAGGAGTAGGTACATATTCTATTGGTAAGACAAATCACAGGCAAAACATTGTAGCGATTCTCCTACTGTGACTAGATGTATCTGTGATAGAAATGTCGTAATCACGACAAATATTTTGTCGTGCAAAGAGCACGAGTCTGTATCTTATCAAGGGTCACGTTTGGTTATCATATGTTCTATCTCTTACTCACTAAAAATAAATTGTAAATACTAATGCATTGTACAGTGTTTTTGTTTAATAATTTGACGATACAATTGGCTCAACGGCGAAGTTATCGACGACATATTGATTTGATGGTTTTTTAAAAAAGGAACATATTTCTATTTTTTTACATCACCAAGGCAACACGCTCTTTTTTAAACCTAAATTTTCAAAGAATTTAAGAGGAGTTTTTAATATGTTATAATTTTATTTTAATTTTTATTGGTTATCATTTTAAATTATTAGGTTCTCAAAAGTGTTGAACTAACTTCAGTCAATATTTTCTGCCTTTGAAGTAAACACGATACTTAAGTAGTTTTCTACTTTTGAATTTCAAAAATTTTAAACGCCAGGACAATAGCTAATTATCTTGAGCGCTGGTAAAATCTGTAAATTAATTTTGTGGTACTTCAGAACTTTTGCAGAAAATCCATAAACAAAATTATTCAAAATACTTATTTTCGCTGAAATGGTATTTATTTATTAGGATATGGAGTTATACTTAATAACAAATAAGTACCTCCTACACGGAGTTAGGCCTATAGAACTTAGGGTTACCGCAGGTTCCTTAAACTATCATTTTGCCCATTATTCGATAAAATTGTAAAAGCCATTAGGCTACCACCATTAACATCTTATAATCATAGGAACAAATAAGTGTTTCTCAATAATAATGTAAAAACATTAAAAATATATTTCAATCAAAAAAATATTACTTATTTTCAAAGTAAATGATACATTGTTTACTTCCATAACAATAAAACAACTATTGACGACATTATTGTTGAATAAATGCTTTTATTAAAAGTGAACATATCCCTTGAGGCAGATAGAGCTGGGCTCCCTGTGTGTTGACACAGAGATTTCCAGCGTCAGGGTTGTCGATTTAATATTTGTTTATTTAGCAAAGTGAGCCTAACAGGCGAACTTAATACCATTGGGCATTCTCTTCTAATAAACCTGCGGGTGTAACTGAGAAAATTCATTGCTTCATTGTTATGAAAAAACAGCATAGCATGTAAGATATTTTAGTGTGTAGACTTTCGCAAGACTTAATAAGGGATACCTTCATAGATCTCTCTCGGAGTCCTAAGTCCTCCTGGTGGAGCGTAGGGAAGACACGACGTTTCTCCAGCTCGATCTGTCGGAGGCCATACGCTTCACTTCGTTCCAGGATAGGCCCATCTTCTGCACTTCGGCCGTCACAGTACGCCGCCATGTTTGTTTTGGGTGCCCACATTTTCTTTTCCCCTGCGGATTCCATTCGAGGGCTTGTTTGGGGATATAACTGACGTGGCGCCAGAGAGTATGCCTTCATTCCAATTAAAGAGTGACATCAGAAGTAACGTCATTAATTACATTTTTGTGCGTTCACGAGATAACAGCGGTTCTATTAGGTGATAGATGCGTGAAATTTTTTTAATTAATATAATAATGCGTGTCCTAAAGATTAGGATAGTATCAGTGACATTTATTTGCTTGTCAGCCTAATGCTTGAATGTGTAAAGATAAAAATGGGATAACCTAATAAATGTTAATTTTCTTTTATTTTTATAGGTTATGTTCAATTACCTATACAATTTTTTTACAATTTTAAACTTACACTAAATAATTATATTAATTCATCATTAGCTTGTAAGATGAGGCCGAGTTTCTTTCCTCTCCAATAAATTACATTTCACTCTCAGGTAGGTAAGGCATCTGCAGTGCCTTTGGTGTTGTATAAATGTCGATGATAACTTGTCAGCATGAACCACGCTTGCTTGTTTGCCTCTCTCATCTCTACCATAAAACAAAATAATTGAGTGCCCTCCTCCTCATTTTCACATTTTTTACTAGTTGCTGTGCTGAAATTATTTTAAGGTTGCCTAAACTCAAGAAACCGATTTTAAATATTTGTCTGTCTACTATGACTAACTATGTAAATGGTTGATAATATAATATTTTTAAATATAAATAATTATGTACTTTGCTCTTGACTTATATTTTTTTCAAGTCGGCAGCCCTTATTAAGCGCGTTTAACGGATCCCCCGGCGAGCTATCCCTTTGTAAAATTCGTTTGTTTTTTCCACCTACCCTCGCCACTATGCGATGCCTCTAATCCTCACAGATCGAATTAATAAACTTTGTCGTTAATCATTATCGTAAGCTGCGAATACGAAATTAGACATTGATTACAGTAAGGGTGAATGGATAAGGCCAGTTTATTAGGAACGGAAGATTTACTGCCGTAAAAAGTACTTTATTATTTTTTGACTCAGAGGATTTATAAACTAAATCTCATTATGTGAAATAATCCTTCGTTTTGGCGAATAAAAATTGTATCCTCTTAAATTGCTTTACTGGATTCATAGTTCGTAACTCTTTTTTTAATTATAAAATATAAAGATTTAGGCATGGAAAAGTATATATTTCTTTTTAAGTAAACTACAATATTACACGCGTGCGTCAACGTCGCTGCGCGCGGTGTACCCCAATACATGACGGATGGGCCTCTGATGACCAACTGATAACAATATAACCATTTTAAAGTCAATGCAACGTATAAACAGTTACAAAATATTGTTAGGAAGCAGATACGAGATGCTTGGTTCAAAATTACTAAGCAAGGCAAACCGTGTGACGATTAGGTTAATTTGAAGAGGAAGGGGCTCCTCTCAACTTAAAAAGACTTGCTCCGTCCAAATTTAAAAAGATTTTCTACTTCCAATTTGAAGAGACGTGCTACATGACCTAACTTAAAGAAGCCCCATTCAATCTGAAGAGTCCTGCACCTCCCAACTTAAAGGTTTAAATACTTAGTTAAAGGCTTATTTCTCCCAACTTTTTTTCTCCTTCTGCATTATATTCTGCAGTATGAGTTTTATTTCTCCTTCTGCATTATGATGCTGTTAGATATTTCACTCTAAGCTACGAAATGTTTTTTCAAGAAGAAACTGTGTGATTTGTGTGAAATATATAAATTAATTTAGTGAACGGAATTGTTAAATATATAATCTATGTCATTGATATTGGTCTAATGTCATTGATCTACAAGCTCCAACAAATGTAACTTGAATAAATTTCAAAGCTGTGTTGGCTCAGTGGTGGGAAATTCACTGTACGACCGTAATTACATTGTCGGGTGAAGCCCTCCCCAGAGACAATCTTAATTCGGTTGTGAGAGGGTTATAATCATGTTACTTTACCAGTATTTGTTTTGATATATGTATGTGATTCGTATTGCAATATTTACATGTCTATGTATAAAACTTTCATATTTTTTATTTCAATGGGCCATTAGAGATCTTGCAAAAATGTTACGGCTCCTTAATATAGGGTTAATCCTTATGGGCGTTTATTTAGGATCAAAAGACTTACTATAATTTTGAAATTAGCCTATAAAATCAAAAAAAAATGAGACTCGAAGATTTGAACTCGATACGTCCGCATTTGTTACATTTGAAATCAGACGTACATGTATCTGAACTAAAATTATATTGTTTATTGTGTATATTATTTGTGTAGTTAAATTGAGCTATATTTTATTTTTTTTAAGAAGCTACTAGAACAAATTTTCTGCAATGCCTATGGAAAAGCCTGTGAAAATTCTTGTAAATCCTTCAGTAATAATATTCTTTTTATAATATTATAAACTACTTAACAATTATAAATAAAAATAATATTCTTATTTTTATTTATAATTGTAGGGCTTTCAATATTGAGCAGTACGCATCTCGTGCAGGTAAGGATGACATTCTTTAAAAAATTAATTATGAGACCAATTGAGAGTTTTAGTATCCTGAAGGACGCTGAAATCGAAGAGTTTGAGACCGATGCCAACATAATCTGCGAGACAAGTTGCCTTGGGCACCTAGAGAGAGTGGTGGAAGATCACTCTACTAAAATACATGGAACTCCTGTCTAGTCAACGTCCAGTCGGTTACCCCGAGCATCTTTTGAGCAATGAAGTGATTAGGACGAATTTTAAGCTAAAATCTGGCTAAAATCCATAGCAGACCGTGATTACTTGCGAATTCTTGTATCGGAGGCAAAAACATATTTTGACTCGTTGAGCCAGCTGAGTATGTACGAGTACGCCCCTGATCGAATCATTAAAATACTGTTACGAGCTGGGGTTCGGAGATCGGAAAAATTAAATCGGCCACTAGTTTCACTTCTCCTCGGTTTACTTTTCTTCTACTATTTTCTCCCGCTTTCCTCCTCGCGTTGACGAACGTCTTGTCAATTTATTTTTAAAAGTTGTAATGGTTTCCTTGACATAGGATTTTGAGATTTGAAAATGAGGTTTTGTTTCATAAAAAAAAAATGATTTTTCATGTGTTACGCAACAATATCTAAATATAATAAACAAAGAGATTGAAATGTGATAAATGCTAAACGTTTAACGATGCTAAAAGCATTTTCATGATGGCAATTATAATCAATAAAATTGTTTATTTAAGTAACAATAATATTAAAAAAAAAACAATAAATAAAGTTATCAACTGAAAATTTGCGAACATAAAACGACAAAATTGTAAAAAACCCTTTTAATTCAAACCCAGTTTAAAATATAATAAAAAAATTATCTCGAACAAGAATTGAAATTGTGTACTGTTAGAATTTTCAAAACATACTCTTGGAATTCGTGACAGTAAACATTAAATAAAACGTTACGACACTTTAATTTCGTTTTAGTATGCAGTAAAATTTAGTTTTTATAAGATTCACAGTTATATTAAACCTACTTGAAGATCATTTTCTTGGATAGTTGTTTTCTCTCGCATTTTAGGTTTTATAATAAATAAGATGTTGTTAACCTTACATTAATTTGTTTGTTTAAATTATTAAAGATCCCTTCAGAAAAGGTACACAAAAAGACCGAGATGTAGAGATGAAATATATTATTCAGAAGTGATTCTGTTAAGTGGATAATAGGTGGGTTGGTCATCACGGGCGGGGCGGACACGCCTTAGCAACATGGGATCCAATTTTATTTTTTTGTATAAGATACCTTTCTATTTATTTCTGAAACAAATAAAAATTATGATTTTTCTTTTACCTCATTATAATCTATGAATAAAGTGTAAACTGTGATTTCGTATGTGTGTGTAACTAGTGTTCGTCAATTTGTATAAATGTCCTTACTAGGGCAAATTCTCCAAAATGCAGAACCGCGGATTGTTATATTTAGTTTCACCACTAACATGATCATAAAAACATGTATGTAATCAGTATATGTATCAGTATGTAATCAGTATTACATTTTTTACGTTCTTCACAGAGCACTTACAGGAATACAAAGTACGAATCAATGTAATGTTGATGATAAATAATATATTTCTGAATACCATTTGGGCTTATGTACCCATATTGAAATTTAGTTTAATATAAAGCTATAAATGAAACGCCCACCTTAATGAAAAAATAATTATTTTTTATTTTTTGTGGTTACATAAATGTGTTCGGTCAAATGTCACGACATGAACTCAACGAATTTTGGCCTACATAGAATATCGGTCATTATTTCTTTGGTAGGTGTTTTTGACCTCGATTACGAACTTCTAGATGTGGCTTGGGCAAAACAATCAACGTCGCCCATAGACATCTTCAATATCAGCAATGCAGAAGCGTTATTGGCTTTTGGGAAAAGTGTAGACTTATTTTTTGAAGGGTCCAATGTTGAATGGTTCGGAAACACTGATTAAAGTATTTGATTTTACAAAGTGGTAAAACTAAAATATTGTAATATTTTGGATTTTTAGTTCCACTTCTGGCACGTTCAAGTAGCGATTAATGACTTGCCTTTAAAAAAACTAGATGTTTTCGGTACATTGATATCGTAATGATTGTGAAGATTGGCTGTGTTTTTACCAAGTCAAAATCATTTCACTACGCCTTACTACTATAGCAAAAGGTAAAAATGTGGTGAAAGGTATTTTGAACAATTTTTTATAGTACGTTATCTAATATGAGAAGACTGAAGAGAGGGAGAATAATTTATCAAGAATGGCATATTATTTATTTGTAGCATGAATGGACCGGCTCGCCAAGGCAAGTACTGCACTCCCGCAGAAAACCGACGTTTGAGTGGTAGCTTAGTTACCGCACTTCGTCTAGTGAGCGGTTGAGTTCCGGCCCCACGATAAAAGAGAGTAGAGTTTATTTACCAAGATATAAGGCAATTATACTATGACAGCATTTTTTTTATGTAAAAAGATCAGTAATGTTTAGTAAACAAAGACGTTACATTTGTGGAAATATCGTCTATCGGTAGGTGGAAGCAAAAGGAAGAAAAGTGAGGTAAGTGAAAGTAAAATGTAATCTGTAACAAACTCTAACAAAAAATAGAAATAGCAAGTTAATGTTAACTTTAATTTTACCATATTTTTATCGACATCAATGTCTATTCCAGCGGAACACGATCAAAGATAAGTTTGCATGTAGGTACCTCAAACAAGTTCCGCTTTAGATAAATACGTTTGGAATTAAATGTTCGGCTTCAACTATCGGCCAATCGCGTCTCGTGTCGGCACGATCTAGCCGACCGACACGACCTACAACAATGAAGGCGCCTATTGACGGCATCCCATACTCATAAAAAAACGCAACAGCTCACAAGTGAGAGCGTATTGGACTCACAAAGCCAAATTAAAATTACGTATTATATAGGCGTGAATTAATATATGCAGCATTGTCCGGTCTTTGGGGAGTATTTTGACAAGTATGACCGCACGACTAGTGATTATAAACATCTATACAAGGAGATCGATATCAGAGGACGCTTAGTCGATAAGATACAATTTTAATTAATTGATTTTGATAGCAGAACAGGCAAATGAGTGTGCTGATAATAGGTGATCACCGCCGTTCACGTATACATATGTAGGTACATATATTTACACCAACGGAGGTCTCTCTAATTGCTGGTCTTTCGTGGACACATATGCACGATGATGAAAACGCTATTCTTATTTTTATAAGTACAATACGATGCGGTCTTTAAAAGCTGCAGGGTATAGTTTATTTCACTGAAAGTGGAAAGTTTTCAAATAACACCCTATTTCAACAAAAAAAAAATGTTTCATATCCAGAACAAAGCTTAGTCTTCTGGTATTCTAACTACTGAGCCAAGTGGTCAGTCCAGATATTGAATGCATGCATGCGTTTTGCTTTGAGTAACTATGTTAAGTTAAACATAAGTATATTAAGATTAATGCGCCTAAAAAAATGTATTATGTTTGTTTCCTTTTCACTATATCAACATTCAAAAGTTAGATACTTGATTTTTCTAGCTGTGTGCCTGGTTTTTTTCGAGCTAATCTGATTTAAATCTGTTGAGCACATTATTATAGAATTCTTACTGGAAGACAGAATTAGGTACAGTTAAAACAAATTTATCTTTTTGTGGCTAATCTATAGATACCTGTGCCACGCGGACAAAGATGCGGGGAATTATTAATGTTCTGATATATATACCGTTTTTCCGGGTGTAAACTTCGAAATAAACTTTGCTAAATATTTTTGAAATATTATTTCTATTAATTAATCAAGTTAAAAAATATAATATAAAGAACTATTAATTTTTTATAATATAATAAATAAATATGACTTATTTGCATTATTTTATTAAGAAAAATTAATAACGATTTTGATTAGTAATTTCTAGCAAATAATTTCAGTGAACATTTAGTTACCTTTATTACACATATAAACATATTTATTACCTTTCTCTTTAAGCAATATTAAAGTTAAGGAAGTTGGTTTTATTTGTTGCAGACCCCAAAGGCATGAAATTGAATTAATCTAAAATACTTCATTATCCGTGACAATCGACAATCAATCATCCAAAAGATCGCAAAACAATAATCATTTTATCATTCTCCCATAATAACAAATGTAGCTTCGAAATACATAAAGAACCCGCTTTGTAAAGTTTTTTTATACAAAAATAAAGAATTTTGAAAAATATCATCTCAAAGCCGGGTCTCGTTCGGAATCGAACAATGTAAACTTATGAGCGAACGTATTATTTATTGAAAGCAAGAAAAAAATGAACACGAAGCGGTTTGACATATTGTTAAGGGCCTTATAAAATTATTTGCTATCACGCCATCCAAGACTTCCAAGAGTTGTTACGAAGAAGTCATACGAACGCTACAAGACTGACTGGAATAACATTGAGCAATAAAACATTAAAAAATAAATACGTAATAAAAAGGATCGAGCGGATTAATTTAATAGCGGAGTTGATCTTGTCTACGGCCGCGCACCAAACTAATTGTTGTGTTCTCGTTTTCATTTTCGTAAGGAATACATTCGAAGCGCGTTATTAATAATGTTTAGAATGAATATTTCAAATTCCCAAATGTCATCCAGCTTATTAACTGGCTTCATTTTTTGTTCAAGTTTTGTTTGTTTTGGATTGAGCGTTTAGGTTTTGGCGCGGTCATCTCGACCTTTCATTTTTTGTTTCACGTCATACCATCTCGACAGATGAATTATTGTTTAAAGATAATTAGTTATCCGGTAATAAAGCCTAGTTCTATGAAATCGGTTAATTAATAATGAACACTGAATTTTAATTGGCATTGGCAGGTATGTGAAGTAGTAATATCTGAGGAAAATAAGTCGCGTGCATTTCAATGTATTACGTGTATAAGATTTTACAAGTCGTCGGTTCAATGCCTGCATCTGGTATGTGATAAAAATGCCTATAGTCCATACACTACACGCATTTATTCCGAGTCTGGTCACCCCGCCAATCGAAGTGTAGTAGATTAATGTTCATTCCTTCAGAAATAGGAATTCCTTGCAAAGCAGTGTGATGAGATACAGGCAGGTAAGAAAAAATATTTTATGTTCAAGATATTTGTATATTTTAATTATATTTGTTTTATTTATACACACACATATATATATATATATATATATATATATATATATATATATATATATATATATATATATATATATATATATATATATATATATATATATATATATATATATATATATATATATATATATATATATATATATATATATATATATATATATATATATGTATCAATTTCGGTTGTGGGTATTGCATGATGCGAATAAGAAAGAAAAAGTTAGTACAATAGATGTGCAGAAGTATCTACTTCGTAGATGTAACTTGGAGGTGTTGAAGTCAGGCGTTACTTTGCCGAATTCCATTATAAAGATGGGCAGTCAAACTTATTTTAGAGCTAAGATCCGCGAATACATACTACATTACATACGCGCATTATTAGGTCTGACTCCATTACTTATCTCAAACAGGCCAGTACAGACGAATAGGTAAGATTCTAATGTTCGCAAATTTTAGCAAAGTAAGTTTGACTGTCCAACTCTACCTACGTAATAAAAACAAATTCGTCTAGCAAGCGTGGGGAATACGACATCATTTGCTAAGCTCGTATCTAAAAGTGGGCTGTTACAGCTATATTGATTAATTGATTTTTTATGCGTTTTGCATTCATAGTCTTACACTAGAACTCCCGTCGTGGGAGCCACTAAAACACATATAAAAAGAACGAACATCCATATTCAGAATTTGCCATAATTGTAGGTCTTAAATAAATATTTATACTGATGCGGGATTCAAATCCGCAGCTTTTGGCACCAGAATCGAACAATTCATTGTGACTTTTGGGTCGTTATATTAAGTATTTCATCCCGATTTTTAGAATATTCATATATGGCTTTGGAACGCAATCGAAACACATGCTCAGCTTTTGGATCGTCATCATCATCAGCCTGCGGTAGTCTATAGTAGACACTCTCGCTATAAGAGACGCTTTATCTAGCAGAGGGGAGTCCCACAGTACTATTTTCGAGGTCAAATCCAGTATTTGTCTGCTCCAACGGTTATTAGTTGTCTGACTTATATATCCAGTCCATTGATACTTCAATTTGCTTACTCGATGAGTATTTGTTCTCCGTTAGATTCCTTTATTCCACATTTCGAATCAATAAGATTTATCGTCTCTTCAAGTCTAGTGTTGTTCATGGTTGTATATAGGATTTACCAATATTTATTATGCTGGACATGCTACTATTCTGTCCTATTTATATATATATATATATATATATATATATATATATATATATATATATATATATATATATATATATATATATATATATATATATATATATATATATATATGTATACTAGTCCGGCGAGACCTTTACATTATATATATATATATATATATATTTATTATATATTTTCTTATATTATATATATATTTTCTTTATATTATATATATATTTTCTAGGAACTTCGCGGAACCGTTAGTTTAGTTCACAGGTGGTGCATTAGTAGATTAATTATTAAAAAGCACAGAGGTTCACCTTTAACAAAAGCCTTCACGTTCTACAAAACGTCTCAACAGATGCAACAATGCACTCGGGAATGATTGATCGTGTGCATCTACTAATGTTTTACATCTAGAAATAAAAAACTCCAAATACGAAACGAGAATTTGCCTTTTGTTTATTGCGACGACGCCAGCGTGTCTGCACCGGACCGATTCGAATTTCGAGGGCGATCATTAATTATATTTTGTCTTACTCACGCATTTCATTTTCGAAATCGATATGATCTATAGATTCGATCTACGGGTCTATCGATCACGCGCTTTGGAATCCAAATTTATTTATTTATTTGTATCTTTTTACAGAAGACGATTCGGATAGTTTAAGCCATAATTAGTAAATTGATGACACAAATACCTTATTCTAAATTCTTAACATTTTATTGAAAAAAAAATTATTATTTTTTGTTGTTCTAACATTAAATGTAATACTCAAAAAAATTGTATTTAACTATATTTTTTACACGTGCTTCATTACACTTTTATTTATGTTTTTCATAATGAATTTCATAATTTACTTTGTCAATTAATCATTGGGATTTCTCTATATGATTATACAATTGTCGATATGCAATGCAATCAACATGTATTTTCTATATATAATATGTAACATATGCTTCTTGCCAAAAGTGCTAAAAGAAAGATTCAGAATTAATAGACATGAAATTCATTGTTATTTAATACTCATAGACATGTAACTTATTGTAATTATATTTACTAAGAAAGAAAGAGATTGATTTTCTTCTTCGCTGGGATATTTGTGACAGCATACGATACTCATTTCATTTCTGCCTTCTATCTTGGAATGGATAATGTACCCTGAGGAATTGCTTTATCTGAGCAAATCTCTAAAAATTTCAAATAACAGTAATGAAATCTCAAAGCAAAACGAAACGGGTCTTTTTTAGGGCTGTGAGAATGAGCCTCGGGGGAAAACCCCACAACTCGTACGGCATCTCGAAGAGGCGACAGCCCCCTGGTCACTGGTGCCGCTGTTCCCAGCGGCTTTTTATTAGGCGTCCTGAGTTTTGACGTCGCGTCGTATCTCTGGAATAGACAGAATCATCCTAACTGGGCCCATCGCTCATATACCCTCCCTCTTGGCGACTGGAGGAGCTCACGTGGGAGCGAGCGTCCCTCGGGTAGACGCGTATGAAAGGGCGCAAATTTGTTTAAGTTAGTATGTAGTTCATTGATAGCTCGGTCAAACATCTTCCGAGCCAACCGGACCACAAACTCGTGGATGCTTTCCACCCTGAGGTCCCTCGTTATGACATAATTTCGTACATTCGATTTTCCTGGATCTGAATGCGTTTTGCGCTGTGTATCTGATACCATCGCCCACCAAGCTGGTGAGCCATAAGTCAAATGAGTGCGGACGTACGTGACCGACAGTTAAAGTCTCAAAAAACGCAAAGGCGAATAACATGGCAAACACCATATTTAAGGTCGATGGCGGCAAGGAGAGCCCCGTACTTCATGGCACCACACATCAATACAAAAGTAAATCAAACCCTCAAAATAGTAAACTGCACACAATACAGGTGTAGAGGGAAGGTTGTTAGCTGGCTGCTTTTCCAAACGATAAATTAATACTCATAGCACAGCATCCTTACAGACATACAATTACACATATAAACACACTCTCTCTCACACACAAACCGTCTGCATACATACAGATCAGATCTTTAATAATTTATGTGTGCTGTGGAAAAAACGCATGTACATTGATAAAGGCTGCAAATTGTAATTTGTTTAGTCTTCTTATATGTTAAAGTTCAACATTTATGTTCACTAGGCGTTCAGAGTATCCAGGGAATCAGTTTACATCATTTAGAATGGTTACCTGTAAACGATTGCTCTTTAGGGAATGTACGCTCCATGTCTACGCACAGGTGATCTGTCAAAGTCACTCGAAGGTACGAGCGTCGTGGGAACATTAGATTTAACAAGTAAATGTATAAATATGGGATAAATTAGCATTTTAAATGTTATATGTATGAATCGTGGTATAGCTTTAAGATATTCCGACCACTGTCATCCCGTAGATAGCTTTATAGTAAATTTTAGGGCGTAAATCACTTTATTTTTAATGACCTAATAGGCGAAGGGTTTTTTGAAACAAGGAACGTGGGTTTGATTCTCATTCACAGGTATTTGTTCTTAATATGTACATAGGTAATTAAGCTCGTTTTCGAAAAGTAATCGAATTATTGCCACCTTAGTTTACTTATTTCAAAAGCTATATCGTTCAAGTTAGTTTCCTGGAGATTCTATTCATTGTAAATCTGATCCACCAGATAAGTTCAAAACATAGGTCTCTTCGTCCTTTCCGGGTATATGCTCAATTGAATGAATTTTTCAACTATGAATGTACATGTATGTACTAGTTTGCCTATCAAAACTCATGCAAGGTAGTAATTTTATATATTATCAATAGAATAAAACTTATTGATTCAATAAGCATATCATAGAAAGCTTTAGTCGGTTAGGATTTATTAATTACTACTATGAAATAACTTTTAGTTATTTCATATTTAACTAACGTTAAATTAGTCGTTTATTTCTTTTTCGTTTCGAATCGACGAGAAGAAGAAAAAATAGACTAGATCGGCATAACTAGATCTGAGCATTTCACTTGACCATGGCAAATCACTAATAACTTTTCACTGTTTATACAAATTTCACTTAAGACTTACCCAGAACTATTTGATCCAGAAGGTAGGCCTTACATAAATATATCCCGATGCTAGAATCGAACTCGCGGCCGTTGACTCCGAAAGCGGTAGCTTTCGATACTGAGCCAGTTAGGTTGTCAATTTAATAAAATTTTATAAAAATAAATGGGTCTTTTTTATCAACTATTCTAGTCCAACCAACCAAATCATTAAATTAATATCTCAAGAATATATTCTTTCTTAATGCCGTAGTTTTTATTGAGTTATGACTATTTTCTAGGAAGACGTTAAATTTTTCTTCTTCGAACCACTAAACTAAAATGAAGGTTAACTACGTTAGAAATAAAAAAAAACATATGAATGTGCGACGGGGTTTTTTCACCTGACAACACCCAACCGTAGTTTTTATGGACGCCCTTATGAAAATTAAATTATAGGTTATAATTTTAATATGATAGGTGTATAATATATTTTTAAGGGATGTCAGTTTTGAGATTTTATCCCTATAAACTATTTATCCTTATCTAATATTTTTTTATTGTTACACAATCTAACTGTAATAAGTAAGAGCGCCAAGATAAACTAACTTATATCATTGAAGATTGCTTTTGAATGCTACATAACTTATAGGGCTTTAATATTTCTTTTGAATATTGCAATTTATAAATTAATTATTATTAAGCTTTAAATTCAGTAAACAATATCCAAATAAACAAAACTTAAAAATGATTGTCAACATGAAATATATTCATTGATTTGTAAAAAAGGACAATCAAATTAAGACTTGTGTATTACAAGTCCTTATATTAACCCGCGTAATTAGGTCTCATAACAATAAATATTGAAGGGACAGGTATCGAAATAGGGTCAAATCTAAAAGATCGCATCTACAAAGAAATCGGCGACAGCTAAACCAGAGTCAAGCCGCCTACGGTAACATTTAACGACATTTTTTTTATACTGAAATAAAAAACTGCGGCTGCGACAAAAGATGATGGTTTTCAAGATAAACGGACTATAAATAACACTTACTTTTTATATCTGTGTTCTTTTTATCATAATTATGAGTTTATGCAGTTGTAAATTCAGTGCAATATAACTTATTATTTTGTTCTTAGATGATGAAAATTAAACATTGCAAATTCATCATTATTATTATAATATTATTATTTATTACGTACTTCTCCTTAGAAAAAGTCCATAAGGGTGAAATCTGGCAACCTGGGTAGCAGGGAATATTGCCAAAACGGCTTATTAATTTGTTAGGGAAAAAATCATAAAGAAGCTCCATGGTCTCTCTAGTACTGTGAGGCATGCTCCTATCTTGTTGAAACCATCTGCGTTAAGCGAAGACGGTGTTCTTTCAATACTTTCAGGGAGTAATCAATAAGCATGCCTTTAGGTTCAACAGAATTAGGATATAACCTAATTTTGCCGCAGGAAACGTTTATATACACTTGTTTATAAGCGTTTCCGACAGAACTAGAATATAACTTATATATTATAATTATTATAGACAAATAACATTCTTTAGATTACAATTATAGCAAATGAAAATACAAATACAGTATTGTATCTTATTAAATAAAACACACATTGCCATGATGGCTGAGATGAAATGTTTTATTTTTAAGAACTTTATAGAAGATAATATATATTCCTTTGACAAGTTAATTTTTTAATTAAAATTTATTTGTTTTTATTTTAATTTTAACAATTATAAAACTATAAAATTGAAAAATTTTAAAAAGGGTTTTGTGAACTTTGAACTTTTGAATATATTATAATATAATTCATTTGTTTAGTAACCGGAAGCTTCAAAAACTCATTCTCGAAAGTTGTTCGTGAAATTTTCTGTAAATTACGATACAAAGTTTCACCGCGTGATGAAGGGCTCGTGGCAGTGCTTACTGGCGTTGGTTTATTAAATCTTGCCTGTAATTCATTACACGCCTCGTGTAAATTAAGTTTCAACACGATGCGAGCCTCCTTACATTTTACCTTGAAACTTGAGGATTTATCACCCAAGTTATATAAATTTTACAAGGCACATGATATCGCAAGATATTTGAGACTATTTTTTTATGTATTATTAAGTATTATTATTAAGTATTATTTTTTATGTATTATTAAGAGTTGTAAGTCTAATTTATTTATTATTTATATAAATAAACTTATAATATTGAAATATATATATATATATATATATATATATATATATATATATATATATATATATATATATATATATATATATATATATATATATATATATATATATATATATATATATATATATGGATGTATTAAAATAAAAGTTAGCGGAATAATATATTTATATAGATTTTTTTAAAGAAGACTACAACTCTTATTAACCACTCCAAGTAATCTAACTTGCGCTAAGAAAGCTTTTTTAGGAAGTAAAATCAAATTCAGACCTGGGATTGTAAGCAATCCTTAACAATAGAGCTATTGTTGCTTAATTTATTAGATAGACTTAAACACTTTAAATTTATCATTATCTTAAATTTGTTATCGAAGAAAGCGATTTGATCTGATAAGTCGCGGTTGTATTAAGTGGAAATGAAGGTAAATAAATATTAAAATGGGAATGGAGGAGAAAAGGAATTTCGTTGGTGATACAAGGGTCTTTACAACGTCGTTTGAAAGATTAAGTTTTCGTTATGAGCTGCAACAAATTATATTAGAATATCTTATCTGTAAAACGGAATGTTTTCATATCAGAATAAATCGTGCGAAATATATTTAAAGGTCGTAAGATTAAAAACCCCTGTACTGTAAGAAGTTTTCCTTGCTCAGTAGAAAAGCAGGGCGGGCGGCAGGCGATCGTCGGTTGCTAAGCGACGCGCCGCGGGTGGGCGTGGCAATCAATACCACCCTCACTTCACCCGGTCACCTTCACTTAGGGTTGCTAACTTAACAATATTTTCGTAAGGCGTGTATCTATCTGTAAGACGCGGGGAACTTTTACCGCCAATTCAAATCAATGGTGTTATATCCTTAATTTCTTTTAAACTCGTGTTATATTACATAGGTAATTACCTTATATGAGGTTAAGAAATACTTGACATTCACAGCCCCATATCAGGATATCCTAGTATCGTAGAAGATATTGATGTGTATAAAGTATACAAGGTAGACTTATGGATGAGTTAATAAATTAAAATTTTCTTAATAAACTCAAAGGACACCTTTATTATTACCCGTTTACATTCTACTCCTGGAAATAGGTAGTATTTCTAGCAGTAGAAATGGATTTTTTCCAACTTTTGATTAGAGTTTCGAGCTTCCAGTGTCCACCAAGCACCAGCCGTAGATCTTCGCACCGTTTGCTAAGTCCGGTCTCCGCTTCAGCAGTCGTGTACGCCAGTAGTGGTCGTTTCTCCGACAAATATGACCAGTGTATTACCACTTCACTTTGCTCACTTGAAGAACTGTGTCAAGAGTATTTATTTTGAATTCTTATAGTATGATTTTGTAAGAAATCGGTTCGAACGTAGCTATCATTTCAATATTTACGTTATCACTCTCAAACAAAATCTGTATCATTACATATACAAACGAATTAGCTTAGTGGTAGAGCCACGCTGCAGACGAATGCTTTATCAAGAATGGCATAATATTTGTCTGTAGCACGAATGGGCCAGCTTGCTCGGGGAAGTACCACACTATCCGCAGAAAACCGGCGTCTGAGTGGTAGCTTAGCTAACGCGCTTCGTACGGTGAGCGGTTGAGTTCCGGAGGTCCAACACCCTACCTCTCCTCTTTTACCATAATGACACTTTCCTTAAAGGACGGCAACGCTTGCGTACTGACTATGGCGCTGCGGATGTCTATGGGCGGCGTTGATCGCTTACTTTCAGGTGACTCAGACGAGTTTACCTTCGTTTCCCATAAAAAAAAAGAATTATAATATCTATTTCAAATATTGAATTAAATTTCTTGTCCTGAGATCATATGCTTATACTTTCATTAGTAGTCAAAATACTGACTTTTGATATCTACCCATGACATGTGTATAGTCTCAATAAACAAACAATGATGCAGAGCCTGAAGTATGGTAGAACCAATAGTAGGGTGCTTTCAAGTAAAACTTTTTAAATAATAGTTTAAGCTTTTTTAGTTTTGATATTTTCATACGAAAATTCTAAACTAATTATTTTGGTTGGTTTACCCAACAGAATATAAATCACTATAAAAGGTTTACTACCTTCGCTTTCCACAATCGCAACCCTGAGTGCGATGCATTTGACAGGCCTTTTCCTTTCATCCGGAAGCGATTTGAGCATAATGTTAGCATATTATATGTACACCTAGATATAATATATTGTCTGTAAACAAATATACTATACATATATTTTTAATTTATGTATATATTTGTATGTGTATATATTTTTATTTTAATTCAATTAACACTGTACTGTACATATCAACTTTGATTAGGAACGACATTTGAATAAGTTCCACTTGGTTTAATTAAACTGTTTCTACAAATTATCTCGCTTTTCATTATATTATATTATACTTAGTTAAATGCCACCGTTTTGGTAACTGTTCAATTATAGTATTTTTTTGACAGAAGATAAGCAATATTTTAAGAATTCTTGTTAACTATTCCATTTTAGTTAAGTGTTAGGCAAATATCATCATCATTGCCATTGCTGGACAAAGTCTTCACTAAGATACGACTATATATTGACGAGATTGATAATTCGGCGAAGAAATTTACTTTTCATTTTGGAACGTTGCTGAAATAATGGGAGGCCCATAACAACAACAGAGAATTACTTGCGATCTAAAGGTGAGCGGCAAGATAAACGATATCGTGTGATATATTATGCTGTAACTCGTCTGTAGATACGTAGATATTAGTGACATAAATGGCGGATAGGTGCGGTCATGATTACGGAAGAGGTGGCGAAACGGTGTCTTCGCACTTACTAGTAATTTTGATATACATCTGTAGTGTTTCGGTATTCTGAAACTTGACAGTTTCTAGTGGTGTTAATTAGTGGTTTAAATGTAGCGTATTTTGTCGAATGTCGAAAGTAATTGTCCTTTTGTGGGAACGAATTTTACGATCCTCTAAAAAATTCCGAACTCTTTAATATCGCTGTCAAAGAGAAATTGCGTTTACTCCTCATTTTTGTGCGCGGTGTGTCGGAGACACGTCCGTCGATACACTGTACCTACTATTAGTGCACAAAGATCGCCTGTCGCGCGCACGAGAAGGGGCGCGAATTATAAGCTGTCACAAACAGAGGCCTACATTGTTACCTGAGACTAATTTCGACGTTCCCCTGATACAGGCAGGATGGAAAATCAATTAAAACTTCTAAGGGTTTTACTTTTTTCTTATCAAGTCATACAATTACAATAGTAACTTCCATTATATGGGAATATTAATTAATATGTATATTGTAAAGTGTAATATAAATTAAATTTTTAATCAATTAATTATTTTTTAGGTAGTTTTTAATTTTAAGTCTTGTTTAAAGCAAATTATTTAATTAAATGCCAATTTCTAATATAAAATAAAATTATTAGATATTGGCGGCATTAAAAAGTTTTAAGGAAATTAGTCTAAGCCGCGCCATAGTGACTTAATTTTATTTTAAAAATTTACTATAGCACGAAATGTTTATATCATTATATTATGTAATATTAAGAATTTAAAAAATTCTACAACAAGAGTGGACAAATAAAGATCTTTTATTTATTATAACAAAATACAGATTTAATAAATACTAATTATGCAGATTCTCAAATAATTTTTTTTTTGTTTAAATGGTTATATTTTTTCATACTTACTACACGTTCATACACTATTTTCCGTGGACAAGTATAATGAGTGGTGTGCATTCCGTTTATAAGATGTAAATAATTTCTTAAACGAATACCAATTCAATCAACAATGTTTGTTTTTGGTTTACATGAGAACTTCGTCCCTTCCCGCTACGGTTAATTAAAACAAATCGTTTTCCTTTCTCCTCTCTAAGCAGTGTTCCCGAACGTCGACTATCCCAGACTGACGTTCCATCCATCCAAGAAATATATGGACCATAAAACCACAATTACATTTTATAAACACTACATTTATAACTACTTTATGATTGTATTATTTATTTTATGTAATATATTTTGTTGAGGTGGAGACTTTGATTTTTTTCTAAACTGTATAATGCTTTCAAATGTTTAAAATTTCTGGCCGAGTACACTCCATTAATTTATAGTATTCCAGAGAGGAATGGAAGTATGGAAAGGGTTCTAATAATTCTATATTATTTTGATTTATGGAAATACTTCTCAGGTTAGTTCATGTCATTTATTGCAGTCACATTTCATTTCTTTATTTTTCGGTCATGGTAACAATGTTATCGGAGAGCTTGAACACTTATATGTTTTAGCTAAAATAGATAATTCTAAGAAGTTATGCTTAAGGTTTAATTATTTTTGTCTGCAATAAGAATATTTTAATATAATTACATAATTGACAGAATTATATAACTGCTTGGAACTGCATGATTCTTATTACGTACTGCAAGAAAAACAGACTAGCAATGTATTCTTTAAATACTCTTATAATTCTTGTAAACCATTCCAGCTAAGCTTACAACATTTGTGCTAGGAAATGGTTCACATTTTATGGAGGTTAGGAACTCATGACGTACAGTAATGAACGAAATATGAACAATAAAATAATATCTCTTGAAATTAGATTCGAATACAAATCGAAGTGATTTAAAACTGTACTGAAGTGTTTTCGTTAACGCCTATATTATGTGCGTGAAAAATCGACAACTGAAGATCACATATTTCAGCGTATTATAATATAATAATAGTTCTATTACATTATCAATTAGTTTAACTGTGTGGAGGCAAAATATATGTAATATATAATATGCGATATTTTATGTACAATATGATCAATACCAGTTATAAGCCTATTTGTCATTTTTTTTACTAGAAGGACATGTCTACTTCAAAAGGCAATTAAGTAGCACTTAATAGATGTATATATTGTATTGTACATATTGTTTTCTAGCGATTATTTATTATTTTTTAAAATTTTAATTCTTAGTTAAAGTTTGCATTTTGTAATTGGTAGTATAAGTAGGTATAATAAGTATTGCAATAAATAAGTAAGCGTTATATAAATGAGAGTTATAAGATTTTTGTTCTACATTTGACATGTTTTAATTATTTTTTGTTTATACATTTTTCAGTTTTATTGATTGTTTATGATCTAAATTGTAAAATTTTGAATTCTTTTTTAAAATTTCAAAAGCAATATTTTTTAAAAGAAGCCGCTGCCATAGTAAATAGCTCTCAGGTCTGCAGAGGGCCGAGGGCCGAGGGCCGGCGCTGGCCGGACGGCGCGACGTACGGTGCGAGACCGAGGGATGCGCCCGCACTAAATTTGAATATTTTAATCCTTAATTTAAATTTTTGACATTTTTATTTTATGTTGGTATTCGTATAGTTTCGTTTTTGATGTTATTTGTCATATTCGAGGGGCGGCGTAACGTATCTCTGGCGCCTTGAGGCTTCGATTATACAGGTATCTGTTTAATATGTGAACTACAAAGCAAAAGTCCTTTTTTGATAAATTAAGTTAAAGTTAAACTTTAGGCCTCTATTCTAATTTTAATATTCCTAACGAAGATCAAGTTGTCACTTACATGAACAAATTTAAAATTATCAATTACAGAAGTGCAATGGACACAAAGATGGCTAACTGTGTTAGCTCGGCTTTAAGTTATTGTGCGGATATATTAACATCTTAACCGATAAAATAACAGCTTATGCTAGTATTAAAACTACGAAATCCAAAAAAAAAAATTAAATAGAGGTAAAACTTTTTAATTCATATGTAAACTCTGTTTTCTATATCGAATGTTAATTTAATGGGAACCTATGTATGTCCATCAAAGGTCTGTTATAGTAAAATTGTATTATAACTTTAAGGTTTAAACATTTTGAACTTTTGTTTAAACATATTAATATTTTAGGTATGACTGAAGCAGAGAAAGTATATCAATTTCTTTCAATGTACATGTGTGGTACGTATGTACCTAACCAATACGTCGGTATAATGTGTAGTTTGTTTTATTTTTCGTATATGGATTGCTTATCTAATCTATTCATGAAGCTACTAGCAGTTATACATGGGCTTAGTATTCGTTAGTTAGGCCACGAACACAAAACATTATCTACGAATGTCAATGGCTTTCCTTCTCTGTTTAAATGGATTACAAGGCATTATCTGATAACGTGAGGTGCGTGATATTTTATATCCATTTGTGTTCGCGACAGAAAAATGTATAGCTGATAAGTAAATAATAGATGTAAAAATTCGATAAAAATGTTCGCGATAGTATAATGAATAGATAGTGAATGTTCACAACCCCATAGGAATAAATAAAAAATAGAGAAATTCTCATAGAGATCGGTAGGAATTGATAGGTAATATAACATTCGAAAGATAAATAGATAATAAAAACATATAGAATTCGTGACGATACAACCTTATACGGGTTAAATTTGTATACAGTTTGTTCGTTAGTTTCAGATAGATATCTGAGTTCGACGTCAGTCGGGTTGAGCATAGCTCAGATAGTTGGGTAGCGCGACCTTTGTAGGACGCCTACTACCAGATAGTTATAGTTTCGTATATCTGAGTTCGACCCCAGTCCGGTTGAGCATAGCTCAGATAGTTGGGTAGCGCGACCATTGTAGGACGCCTACTGCCAGATAGTTATAGTTTCGTATAGTCTGAGCTCGACCCAGTCGGGTTGTCCGATAGCTCAGGGAGTAGAGTAGCGCGACCTTGTCAGGCGCCTACAGTTCTAGTTTCACATGTAGTTTGATAAGTAACTCGATAGTTTCATATAATGTGAGCCCGACCCAGTCGGGTTGTTCGATAGCTCAGAAAGCTGTGTAGTGCGACCTTATCAGGACGCCTACACAGCGATAGTTCCGTATAGTGTGAGCTCGACCCATTCGGGTTGTTCGATAGCTCAGGGAGTGGGATGGCGCAACCTTGTTAGGACGCCTACACTTCGATAGTTCCGTATAGTGTGAGCTCGACCCAGTCGGGTTGTTCGATAGCTCAGGGAGTGGGATGGCGCAACCTTGTTAGGACGCCTACACTTCGATAGTTCCGTATAGTGTGAGCTCGACCCAGTCGGGTTGTTCGATAGCTCAGTTAGTGGGATGGCGCAACCTTGTCAGGACGCCTACACTACAATAGTGTCGTATAGTGTGAGCTCGACCCAGTCGGGTTGTTCGATAGCTCAGGGAGTGGGATGGCGCAACCTTGTTAGGACGCCTACACTTCGATAGTTCCGTATAGTGTGAGCTCGACCCAGTCGGGTTGTTCGATAGCTCAGTTAGTGGGGTAGCGCGACCTTGTCAGGACGCCTACACATAGTTTCGTATAGTGTGAGCTCGACCCAGTCGGGTTGTTCGATAGCTCAGAGGGCTGTGTAGTACGACCTTATCAGGACGCCTACACAGCGATAGTGTTCGTTAGCTCGATAGAGTCTAGTTTCGACCCCAACCAGGACAAGCATAGCGCACCTAGTTGGGTAGTGCAACAATATCAAAGTTGCCTACAGATCGATAGAGTTTCTATAGTTAGTACAAAGCCGAGAATAGTTCGAAATGATAATCGTTGAGCATAATATAGTAACGGTGTGGCCACATCCGAATAAACATAGTCCTACGAGTTACGCAATGTATATTGTACTGACTAATCGTTGTATAGAATAATCACAATTACAGACATAGAGAAAGACATCGAGCCATAGTCATAAGTAAAACATGTAATAGTTAAGTTTTGCTTACTTGTACTTATAGTTATAAGTAAAACTTGTAATAGTTAAGTTTTACATGTATCAATAGTTTTATAGACACAGGCAAAGTGAAGCCTATCGTTATAAGTAAAACCTGTAGTAGTTAAGTTCTACTTACTTGTATAGGTTTACTTATAGTTATAAGTGAAGCATGTAATAGTTAAGATTCACTTATACAAACAGTTTTATAAAAATAAATAGACGGGCGCGCAAGTTCACTCCGAGCGAGACAAAAGATTATCGGTCGCACCACTCGCACCCGTACACTCCGCAGGGGCGCGCTACCTAGCCGAGCGCCCCTAGGGTGAGGGCCGCAATTTGGGAATAAAAGCGGCCTGCCGGGCGACCGAAATTCATTCCACTTTCCACATTCCACTCACCGCCACCATCCGTTCCCCCGAATTCACGCGTTACTACCAACGCTTCGGGAGAGCTATTGCCTCATACTCTGTGTGCAATAGCTTCAACGTTATTCTGTCTGCGGTATCGATAGGGCAGAATAAACCCGTCTCGGAGTAACTCGCCGTCCCTACTTGTGGAATCATCAAGGGAGTTTTATTTCGACGCATCCACCCATAGTTGCGATCTTCGTGAGGAAGCTATCGGCGAAGCCAGCGCACCCTTGTACTTTGAGGTTGTAACCCGAGCATTATTGTGAGGGCCGATCTCGTACAATTTGATAATAACGAGTAATACAGTAGAAATATTGCTATGTGATAGTTGTTGAAATAACATATTTTATGTATAATGTATACATAAGTTACTTAACTATTTATCTATCTGTGTGTTCGTTATGCTCGGTTGACTCCAAAAAATTCTCTTCGTTCGTTTGAGCAAAGTGTGAAAAAGAGACATTTTAATGTCTTATTTACTTTTGTATTACACATTATTGGGCGACCGATTGGCTGAGTGGCGTCCTTTCCCTTCCTGTCCGCCAATCCACGGTCTGCCGTGCTGGGATCGGGCTCCCCCGGGTACTATGGTGCCTTACCTCAGCATGCAGAGCTCTGCTGGGGCTGACCTCCATCCTCCCTTGCGGCTCGTGGGATTCACTGAGACGAATTTAATATACCTAATTTGTCGAAAATGACGGCGACGTGGTTCACCACCCGTCACGTCCTGATTCTCACGAGGGCGAAAAGCGACCAATGACGAGCCGTTTCGCTGCGTTGAATGACAGCGGATGGAGCTGTTGGTAGGTGGTCTCTGCCAATCCATGCGGGGGATAGGAGTGAATAAATAAAAAAAATACACATTATTTAGTTATACTTTCTTTTGTATTACACATTATTTCAATTTTAAGTTAACTAATAACAATTAATTTTCAACTAAAATTTTTATCTCAGACTTATGTTGCTCTAATATTTGATGAGACTCAGGCGTTACTTTACAGATGAAAATCCGATAATAAGATCGGTGCAAGATACAAAACAGAACAAAAAATAATATTTTGTGTTAACGAAAAGCAGTGCAGTAGAATAATGAATCTAATTATTAAATAGTAATTTTATAATTTCCACTAGTTCGCGTACACGCACACACATAATATAATTATTATAATATTATTTTGTTTTTGCGGATCTTAGTATGTTAAATCTAGGCACGTTACTCTTAATATTGTATATTCCACATACCTTAACAAAATATCATCATCATGAACTTGGCGAAATGGAACGCAATAGCAGTCCACTGCTTGATATAAGTTTCCCTCAAAGGCGTATCACCTTGCCCGAACTTTGGCAACACGCATCCAGTTTCTACCAGCCGTCTTGGGTCACAATAGTCGCCCCATCTGGCCTGGATCGTCCCGTGTTGTTTGCTAATACGCTAATATTATATAACACTTTGTATGCGAGAGATTAAATAAAACTACCTATGATAAATTTAAGGATTTCGTATTTTATTGGAGGTCTAGTAAACAATGTCATTATTTAAAAACATATTTTATATCCAAGATAAAAATATAATATAAAAATGTAAATAATTATCTGTTGAAGGTTCGTTGAGTGTAACCGGGAGTATCACTATGTTTTTTAATGTGTTCGCATTGTTTATTTAAGTTTATAAACGTTGTTATACATATTTACATAATCGCAAAGTACAAGAAAGATTATCCTGGACAGATTAACAAATATAAGATAATGTAGTTTCTACTGTATCTCATTATGTTCTTTCGATAACAGACTTTAGACGCTGATAAAAACGCTGTCCGCCACTTGTACAAAAAATGAAGATGTGTGTATGCATTTCCGTGGAATGCATCTTAATTTTCTTTTACCATTTTTCGATTGTGTTTTTGTAAATATCATAATCATTTATCAATGCAATTTTATGCCCGTTTTTACAATTCTAAATGGGTGGTCACATTCCAAATCATTCTTTCATTGATTAAAGTCATAAATATTAATTATATTGGTTCTTTTTTAGTTTTGCACTGTGATCAATCTGACTTATAGATAACTCAGCTTTATACAAGCAATACATTCCATTGAAGAATCTTATTTGAATTTTAAAATGAAAATATATCAGAAAAATCTAGAAAAGTTTACTAATTTAAAATATGCACAAAAGTTATTAATAATTATCTTGGAATATGATGAACTAACTTAAGAAATGTCATGATTGTTCGCTTTACAAATATTTGTTAAATATAAAATAATACTGTTTTAAAGAAAATTAAATCAGTCTAGAACAAATGTTCTCTGTAGAATTTAGATTGAAAGATTTCACATGCATTTGAAAATATTTTATGGTAAGCGGGCTTCTTACGACATTTAGTCAATTTGATTTAGGTTATATGGAATGCGAGCAAACATAGATGACCCCTGATGACCTGCACTTATGACATTTTTCAGCTACGTTGGATACATATTTTTAGAACCTTCTTTTGATCAAACGTAGAGTAGTTAGTAATTAAATGAATCTTCATCCAATGGAACACATTTTCCATATGATGGGACGAGATCCGATTCTCCTCCCATCATATCGAAAATTTGTTATAGTGGTGTTATTACCCAATATGGGTACCACTATAACAAACTATGGAGGGGTTTGCCTGTTGTCAAATTCGCCACACGAAATAAGTAGTGGGTTGGTGAGTAGCATCAGGCGTTTCGTACCGGTGACGTCGCAGCCCGTTAACAGCCTGTGTTATTTTGAGCTAAACATTATGTATTAAACATAAGCGCTGAGGATTGATCAGTGGCGATCAATCCTCAGCGCTTCGTTCGTTTACAGCAGAATGCACCACGTGACCATAGTTGACAATTGGTTGGTTTTTGACAGTGATGATGATTTTAAAGAGACTAGAGAAACATAAATTGTACCTAGTAACCTAATATTTGTCAATTCCAAATATATATTGTATATTGTTAGACAATAATAGTAGTATGAGGAATTTGTGATAAATAATCTACGAAAATTGCTAATGTTTCAGTGATTCTCATTAGGATTCATGCGTATCCGTCAACACACAATACGATGGCAACAGATGATACGGTGTTAGTAGCCAAGGTTAGCAGCCAGGGCTAGCAGCGTCTGATGCTTGCTGACACCAAGAAGGAGAAGAACACACGAAATTTGTATAAAATAATGGAAAAATTTAAATTCCGATCCGAAAACTCAATCATCAATGGCGTTTCATAGCATTTACCCATAGTCGTCACGCTTCGTTTTTGGCAATACATTAAACTGTAGTGTAAATATGAGTACCTGAATATACTATATGTAAATACAGCATGTGTACACTCACAATGTTACAGCATCACTTAGTGGATCTGAGCATGTCTTTAAAATTATCGTCTCGAAATAATATATAGAGATACTCCTAAGTATTGTGTGAATATGTCCTTAATCGTTCATGTTGTACGATCACTAACGGATATACCAACGTACGTAATATAAAGCATTAGTTTTCTAAAGTACCTATCCTTTCTAATATACACTAATGAGCTTCTGATAAAATTGTTGTCAAAATTGAAATTCCTAAGGTTAAAGACAACCAAGTAAATCGAAAGCCAACAGTTGTATGGCAGTTTTCTTGAATCATTACAAATAAATTCATCATATCGCCAATCAAATGTATTGAATATAACAAAAAAACCTCACATTATTTTGACGAAACGATGACGTTACCGGGCACTCCACGTATTATTTAAATAACAGAAAAATAAATAAAATAATAAATTTGACAATATATAATAAAAATATTACTCAGTAGTACTTTTTTAATGAGAGGTTTAACTTTTTATATTATTTCTAAGAATAATAATTAGTTCTTATATATATCGTAGGTGTAATGTCAACGACCTTGATACGGAAAAATACTAATAAAACTCTTTTTTTACAGTTTTATATAAATATTACAAACAATCACGTTATTTCATGCTATACTCGTATGACGAGGTGGCCGAGTGGTTAAGGCGTTGGACTGCTAATCCAATGTGCTCTGCACGCGTGGGTTCGAATCCCATCCTCGTCGGTACTTTTTGGCGGTTATTTTTTTACATAATCATATCCTAAAGTAGTATTTTTTTAACTAATTCTTTACATAAAATTCGTTTATAATTTTTTAAACTTATTCTTTATAAATATTATATATATATGTATATCTTTTTAATATACAAAATTATTATCATATATTGCTAAATAAATACCTATTTAAATTATATTTGTAAATATTCTTTTTGTGTATTGAAGTTAAATTCCATACAAAATAAAAACATTGTATACATATTGTTTGTTACTGGGGCCACAAAATTACTTTCAGGTTATTAAGTTACTTTTCATTTCATTTGATATGAATATACTCCGAAGTCTATTGCATTAAGGTGTAAATATACCAAATATAGTAATAAAGATTGAATACTCGGCTATTACGTCAAAAAAATATAGACTTTATAGTTTTATATCAAGTATTAAATTTTATGGAGCATTTTTTTACTAATATTTTTCTCATCAAAACTTTTATATAAATTTGATCAATATGTAATGCATATCGTTTTTATTTATTTAATTCCTTGACTATTATATTATTGGCGTAATATGTTGAGAGATGATCTAGAATGCATTAATTTTATTAGTTATTATTATAAAAGAAACTATTTTATAGTTATAAGCTAATTATAATATTTATTTTAGCATCTGAAAACATAATATTTGAATAGAAATATATTTTCAACTTTGATTTTAGTTAATACTTTTTTTATTTCCATTGAAACACTAATATACATGTATATATGTAAACATTGACAAGCTGGCGTGCACAATGTATGTAATTTTATTAGACTACATTAAATTGTTGATTGTAATTAATAATGACAGTATAAAATTTATTGTTAATGTAATTAGGTACATCTAATCTATTATTTGTAATAACTCATTTGTAAACATAAAAACTAACTGTAAGAATAATTAAACAGTAATGTACTGATAAAGAGCTGCTATAAATGATATTTAAAACAATAAGTAACCAGTCCCAAAAGTTCAATAACTTACTATCGCTTAAGTAATCTACATATTTGACAAAAATGTAGTTAACTTCAAACATTGTGTGCACACTTGAGGGTCTCCTCAAGAGTTTTCTACAAAAACATCGAATATCTTATGGTCGATTTCATACGAAGTAAAGTCATGTTTTCATTCATGTCTATTTATGGTGGGCACGGAACATTCCGATTTCTGAAGGAACAACCATTAAACCAAGACGCTTGTCCAAGGCGTATTAGCATGACAACGAGATTGGGAAGAAGTAACTGTAGACAATACATGATATGTAAGTATTTATCCTAATGCGGGAATTGAATCCGCGATTGTTGATTTCGAAGGCGGTAACATTGCCAGTTAGGTCATTATATTTCGATAGAAATATTTCACCAAACTCCATAAACATACATACATACTTACATAATATATGTATGTACACCCTACATACACAAGCACACACAAATACCTATTTTTAAGTCATCCCAGGAATATCATTTATTATGTCATTTTGTTACCTTTTTTGAAACAATACGTTTAGATATTAATAATTAAAGAGACTCTTAGCTAAAACAGATCTGTTGTATAAACCTAGTTTAGATTCCAGCCTCTAACAGATTACCTTTAAAAATGTTTAACTTTAATATTAAATTTTCTTTAAGTGCTTTGTGAGATATTACTAACAGACGACTTATTATGGATTAATATTATTATTTATTAATAAGGATGAATTATTAATATAATTGTTTCAATCTTTAGTGCACCCTCTTTCAACGGTTATATTACGTGTGTGCGAAAATGTTATGCTATTGGGGGATAGTGTCGGCGGTACGCGTCTGCCGATTTTCCTTCCCTCTATGCCTGTAGTGCGACCGGAAGCACGCCCTGAATTGTCGCCTCACCACATCCCCTTCAAATATTTTTGTATAGAGATAGCAGTTCTTACCATTCAGCAAGGAAAATATAATTTTTCTCGTAGTATTTATTACTCTTCGCGTATTATTAGATTTAATATTTTAAATTGTATTTTATATGTTTACAGAGCGTACAAAACTTATAAATATTCATAATAAATGTTTGCTAGCTAAAAAAAATGGTAGCGCGCTTTTATCTTTCCAATATAATACCTATTTTATAAATGCTTCAATAAATACTTTTTCTATGATTTTTCTTAAAACTCTTTTCTTTAATCTCAAATAGTTTATAAAGTAATATGTAATTGTTGATTATGTTAAATTTATTTTAAAGGAATAACAAATGTAGTAAAAATGTTTAAGTGATTAAACCCTCAACGTTATTTGAACTATTTAGTATTATAAATAATTCCATGGTTTAGTATATTATGCACTTCTAATTTTCAAATATACATCATCAGGATATGGAAGTCCATTGTATGCAGATAGGCGAATTGGCAACTGCGCATCATCAGCATGTCATAATTTATGATTCCACAATCCTATAAGTCGCTGATGGGCGATTGGTGCAAGTTGCTTAGCTCGACATTCGTCGATACGTGTACCTAGAGTGGTGAAAAAAGCATCTGCGGTGTTTTAAAGAAATCATAACATTGACGCATTCAAGAGATAAGCGTGTGTGTTCATCAAACACCGGCATCACATTTGTGATGGTGGTCAACGTTGGCGGCGGGGATCATTTACCATCAGATGACAGGAAAAAAGGTTGTTAACGATTAATAATGATTTTCCTCCTCCTCTTTGGATTGTTTGCTCATTACTGAGCATAGTGATGTTCTCGAAATTGTGTTTGTACCTCTAAAGGCCCTTAGCCTGACAGGCTTTCTGAGCCCCGGAGATTAGTTTCTTCCATTGCGTCGGTAACTATTAGATTCTCCAAATTGTCGGAGAGCTTTCGTGTAATGTGGCTAAAGTCTTTTTGCTCTCTTTATTATATCATCGACGATTAATGACCGAAAATCTTCGACAAATGCGTCCATTACCACCACCGTAAGAAAGTACACTGACAGCCCGTTTGACTGTAGTATAGATGTCTGAGCGTATAGTTCTCTCCATCACAAAAATATAACGGGTGTACTCTGGGTTTCTTTGGTGAACAGAATTTGGAATGAGGAAATCTGCTGGAGATCTAAATTCACCAACGTTTTTTGTGACGTTTTATTCGAAATTCTGTGACGTTTCATGTCTTGGCAAACATAGCGTGGGATGCTCTCCAGTTGAATAAAGCGAAGATCTGTGCAGGGTAGCGTGGCAAAAATCGAATGCGTGTAGCTGTATATTTGGTTAGTTGGCGCATCTCGGGGAAGGTCTATCTATCAATGGATTGCGGGAGTTGTTATTGTTGATTTAAGAAAAATTCGACATATTTACAAGAGTAAATATTGTTGCCTCTCTGCTTTTTTTAATAAGTGCAAATAATTAGATGTGGCGTTGCAGTGGCGGGCAGGCCGCACGCGACGGCCGCGTGTCAGCGTACCCCGCGCTTTGTTATTCAAGTTATTTATGAATATTGTTGCACGCAGCCGCCGACTAGATCGTCGACACGCGACCAGTCGCCCTTGATCGATGTCTACATGCATTTATGAATACTTGGTAATCTAGGATTTAAGGACTTCTTTGGCTTTTGGTTTAAAATAAAACACTTTTGCCAGCGCAGCACCTGTTGAGGTAGATTATGCGCGCTACATAAAGTAAAAATATATTACGGTACAAAATCAGTGACCTTTGAAGGAGCATAACTTTTTAAAAACATACCTGAAATAATAAAAAGATTGTTTCAAAATGTCCATTCATTTCATGCATTTAAAAACAAACAAATTGTCAATTAAATGCAATACAACTAAATGTATTGGATTATTAAATTACTTCATCTTTTCTTCTTCTTAAACTGACGAACATATCTCTTTATTTTTTCAAATTGTTTTTGTTGAAGTAACCAGTGTCTGATTTGAGAATAAATTCCTAAAACCTACCATAGTTAATCAGTTTTTCAAAACATAGTAACACACTTAAAGTGAATGATTTTTATTTTTTTCCTTTACTTCCATTATCCTTTAAACTATTTTAAAATATTTTTGATTTGGATTGCGTAAACCTCACAAGGATTATCTGGATATAGATTATATTCGTACTCATGTACTGTACACAGACAGGTAGGTATAGATAACCCATAAGTATCTTCTTTGCAGAAAATTCTAACCGATCGTCTTGTATTTCATGGTAACTAAATTATAATTAATCTTTTAGTAAAGACATACGACAATACTGCTATACCTATTCTTCATTTATTCACACATGCATTTGCTACTGTTGGGCACGGGTTTTCTTATTTCCGAATGAATGGATATCAACCTGCCACGCTTGGGTCCAGGCGGATTGGCGGGCCATCCGTCTAGGTTATACATATTATAATAAAGCAATTGGGTCGTCTTTAGTTTTAGGAAATAAAAATAATAAAATAAAAACCCCTTTTATATCTTTCTTTAAAAACAATTTTTACATGTAAAATGGTTATACAATATATAACTATTAAGTTATTTATATGTCAGTAAAAAAAGAATGTTATATTTCCCGTATTATGTCACCTTGTTCCTTAGTGCCAATTAGATAGATCAACAACGTTTCACCCAATTTAATATATACTAGCGGTCGTTCACTGGTCGACTGTTATTCATTAAATATTTCTTTTTATTTTATTTTTCTAAAATTTAATTAAGCTGAATCTCAGGCTAGTCCATGCGACCTATGTGCATAAGGAGAAGTATGAGGTTTTTTCTTCACGTATATAATATAGATACGAGTACGACAAGGATAAAGTTACAGATGTAGACTGGTGTTACCCAATAAATAATGAAATACTGGAGAGTCTGCTAAAGCCCACCGATTGGTATCGGAAGTGGGGCGGGAGGTGCGGGCGACTTCCTCGTTCCGGGCCGCCGGTCCGCTCTCGCGGTCATAACTCATCATCACCGCCCGATGTGCGCTCTCCCCTCGCGAACAAAGAAAAATAAAGATTTGTGTGAATTATACCCCAATGTAGGCAAAAGGGGGAAACATAAGATACAAAAAAATCCATAAGTTTTGTTTATCCTAGCATTGGTATCTGATGCTATTATTGGTTCTCCTTTTTATTCATTCAGTTCCACCAACGAATAAACCACAAATTAAAAAATCCATTCCCATCACCTAGATTGTTTATAGTCCACCGTTATGCAATTCAGTGATGCAATTCTTTGTCACAATCAGCTTTTAGTAAGTAAGTAACTAGTATCAGAGACTGTCCGTTATGGTTCATGTTTTTCAATATTCAATATCAGCCTGCGGCAGTCCACTGTTGGACATAGGTCTCATTCAAGGCGCGCCACTTAGCCCGATCTTCGGCTACACGCATCCAGTCTCTGCCAGCCGCCTTGGGCAGATCGTCGCTCCATATAGCTGGGGGGTGTCCCACACTACGTTTGCCGAGTCGCGATCTCAACTCCATCACTCGTCTACTCCAACGATTGTCGGTTCTCTGATAAACGTGTCCAGCCCTTCAGTCTGTTAACTTGAAGAGCTATGTCAGTTACTGGTTCTTCGGCAAATTTCTTCATTTCGAATTCTATCCACCAGAGAAACTCCGAGCATAGCCCTCTTAGTGACTTTGAGCTTGTTAAGGAGTTCTTGTTCAGTACTTTTTATTTCCTTTCCAAGTCATTAGTAACTTTGAGCACGTTTAGTTTTAGTGAGTTTTCGTGTAAGCAGTTAGTTGTGACAACACGTGGGGCGATTGCGTATCAGTCGTGATGGGCGGCCGTCAAAACATTTGTACCAACCGATAGCGAAACAATGCGCACCGCACACCCGCCGTCTATGCACCACTCACCGTTATCGCTCTTCCGTACATCTCTTTATTTATATTCAGAACGCGAGTGTTGTCCGTGTTTTGAATTTTAAATTTAGAAGACAATAATGAAGATAAATAATTTTCTTTTACTATTTGGTGAGGAAAACACCAAATAGTTTTTCGAAAAATGGCAAAAAAAAACCATCAGTATCGGTTACTTGACTTGTATCACAGTCAAGTAAAATATCGACATATTGGAACATATTGATTTAGTTATATCTTTCTTAGCTGTATTTATAACTCATGACTATTATGAATGCAATGAAGATGAATGATGAAAAGTTATGAATGAAACTACTTATGTTTCACAAACATAATTTGTTAATACACCACACAGTACCTTCACCGACTACGTAATTGATCCGATATCGCTTCCGCTTCGTGTCATAATTATAGTGAAAGTCTTTATTATGACATCAAATGCCAATTTATTTCAAACCCGTCATAAAATATTACAAACTGTGTTTATTAGGTGCGACTATATTAGTCGTCTGGCATTTCGAAATAACTTAATATTTCAATACCCATATGCATGCTCAGAGACATGTGGAACGTGCAATGTGATTATGATTAAAATGAAATGTGATTTTAAAACGAAAAAATTCAATGAGTGATGTGACTTCCCTTTCTCCCCTTATTTAACAATATGTTTCCTAAAATAGGCATTGCATCTGCAGTGTCTGAAGTTGTAGATGTTCATGTGTGTCACAGGTAACCTGACATCGGGTAATCTGTTTGCTAGTTTACTTATCTGTGAAAAAGTTCTATAAAAAACAAACGAATCGGTCTATGAGTTCTGCATTTTAATTAAAAAATTTTCAATGAGAACATTAAACATGATTTCATCGAAAAATTAAAGGGATTTTTTCCTACTAACTAGGGGAAAAAATGAGAACGCAAAGACTCAAAGCAGAGACTTCGCGACGCAAGAAGATTTTAAATGAATTACTGACTATTTATGGCTTTGCCATCATCACCTTGCGGCGGTCTACTGATGGACATAGGCATGCCACCTAGCCTGATTTGTGGCTATCTGCATCCAGTTTCTGCCGGCTGCCGCTTTGCTCCATTAGTATTAAAACTTTATTTCCTCTCAAGGACTTGTTTTCTTCTGGAGAATTAAACGTCTCGCCTGATGGAAAACAATCAACGCCGTCCATAGACATCTGAATCACCATAGGCTTTGGAGATGCATTGCCGACCTTTGAGATATGAGTATGTTTGTTTTTTGAGGGTTCCAATGTCCAATCGATTTGGAATCACCACAAAAGGCAGCTAGTTCCACAGAGTGTAATAAAAAAACGCACCATACAGATTCCGTTTAACCTAGTGAACATTTATTTTCTAACAAGCCTGGCTTGTCTATTGCTACTTCAGTTTATCTACTCGAAAGGCTTTATTGGCGATTTTGACAGGCGGATTTGTTCATTCCGAATAATATCGACCAGAGCAACTTAGCTTAACTCTTTCGTTAGCTTTGTGAGTGAATTTAAACTTGTAAAACCGACGGACTATCAATGTTTACGGTATCCTTATTAAAATATAATTAGTTGCACCGTTAGGACACAATGCGACTTCATTAATAAAGAAAAGCGCAGCAAAGCGTTACGCAAAAAGCAAAATGATAAATCCTTCAAACTAAAATTGCAAATCTATTCGGTCGAGGTGCAAAAAAGAATGTATGGTAAAATACAATAGAGTTAGAATTTCAATATATGCTACCCGGGCGGTCGTTTTTTGAACGATCCCTTTCTGTAAAGACTGAAATCTTTATTTATTAGAATTGGTAAATTATGAACATCAAGTGTCTTACCTCCGACGTATTGTGATTTGAAATGCGGTAAAAACTACGCCGCTTATTCCGTTTGCATATTATTAATAAACCACGGGAGAATTATCCCTTCGTATAAATAATTCCATCTACTTTGACGAAGTGGAGTAAAGTTACAGCTTTCGGAGTCAGTAGTCGTGGGTTCGATACGTGCGTCGGGAAATATATATGAATGGGTTTGTATGACAAGCGTTTTGGGTTAATACCCAGTTCTCTAAAAATTGGGAGTAAAAGGTAAGTAGCTCAGTGTTAATCTAGCACATTGTATAAAACACTTAACCATACTATTAGTGTTTGCAATTCTCGTAGTCGCAAATGAGCATTTAATAGTAAAAAAAATAATTTTAAACATTCACATTTTGCCAATATTTATTTTAGGAGCGATCCATTCATTTTAATTATGATGCAGTGGTTTTATTTATGTTGTCTATTCTAATATTTTAAATATTTCAATATACATACAACTACCGTTATCTTTCAATTCCGAAAATATTTTTAGTTCTGCCTTTAAAACCTCTGTAAGGTTTAGTAAGTATAATTTAGATACCATACCATACCAAACTATAAGATGGCTAGTTTTAGTTGCAATATTTTTTTTTAAATAATATAGTGTTATTATGACAAAGCATGAACGAAGGTTTATACTGATGTAATTAGTGGAAACCATAGTAAGAAAATTCTATTGGCCTACTTACAAAAATTATATTAAAATATAATTCTTTATTCAAACATAGATACGTATGTACACTACTATTATAACGAAAGCATGCAATATATACTATAATTACTAAGATACTTCTACTGAAATCTAAATCACAATGATAATCTCCAGCGTTTTCCGAAAAAGCCAATGGCGTATCGCTTCGGAAATACCGCTGATGGTAGCTGGTGTCGTATGACAAGCGATGAAACTTTTCTAAATTATTAATTCTAACATTCTAAATTATTAATAATTTCTAAGTATTAAAACGGCAGGTACTATTTTCATTAATATATTTGAATTGTGCCGATGAAGATAATTTCTGTGCCGCCTGGAACACGTCTCGCCTAAATAAAAAGAGAATAGATGTCGGGGGTTGTGAGGGGCGGGGCCGATGTCAGTGGCAGACTGCAGATCTTATCTCGGGATGGGGTAGCGTCGGGCGTCGGGCGTCGGGCGCCGGTACCATACCTTAGCGACTACGTGCCCTACGCCTGCTCTGATTGTGTCCTCGTTATGTAAATAAATATAATATAATGAAGTAAATAGCGTATTTAAGGTTTACATAAAATTTCGGCAGCATATTTATTAATTATTTTTATTGTAACTACAGTAGTATTTTTACAATTTATTACATGATACATTGATTCAAGTAGTCCAATGCTAATTAGTTACACTTTTTACATCTAAATTAGTTTATTTTTTAATATCATATAGAAATAGAAAATATTTTTTTCCAATCAGCACAAAATACAGGTAATGTGAATTGGGCTAAACAAAAAAAAGAAACAAGTTTTTATGAAATCAATATATGTTTATACACCAAAGAAATTACAATATATTTCAAAAATCAATAAAAGAGAACTTCAAACTGGTGTGCATCAAAAAAAATTATAAAAATCTTGCTTTCGTTAATTTTTAATATAAAAATAATTTTATTAAATAAATGCTAGTAAAACAGTGCCAAAAAAAGTTCAATCAATTAATTTCAAATTCAACAGTTCAAATAATTAAGGTCAGTAAATCATTTTTAACACACGTCATCTTTTTTTGTATTAATGTACCATCAGGGAATGATTTTATACAATTTACCTAGAATAATCCAAGGTAAGTTATAGACCGCATTCTAGTTAAAAGAATTGGAACTTCTTGGCACGTTGGGAGAATAGATTATTTGTTTTATAGAAAGACTAGTAACGTTTTTATCACTTCAACTGTTTATGTTAGGAAAAATAGTTCATTTTATCAAGTCAATGGAGGGTTCATGTTATCTATTCAATGGGAGGGAATCACAACCACGATGGCACATCGTAAACTTCTACCCAATTAGTCTTTTATAACTTAAATGCTATTTTGAATCAGTATCTCCTACAGTAAGATTCGGCATATATTTATATTTTACAACATCCAGCTTTCTTCAAAATATTTTATTATTTCAACAATCTTGCTCTAGACCCTAGGGCATTTACAATAAAGTCAAAACCCAGTTCAGTCTTCAAACCCGATAGAAACGATTGAAAATCCATCTCAGCCTCGAGTGACGTCAATTCGGTCAGGCGGGCTTTAATTGACTTTCTTCACTGAATGCACGGCAAGCACTTATTTGAAATTAAAAACGAATGAAAGAAAAAAATTGAAGGGGTGGTGAGCTCTGTTTTCGAATTGGCTTTAGTTTAGTTATTATGGCTGAACTGTAAGGTCCCACTTTCTTATGATTACAATAGCAATAAATCTTGAGACTCCCATATAAAAGCACGGGAAATGAGTTCCCGACTTTAAGATAAAGTTGAATGGGAGAGTAAAACGGAAGTATTTGGATGCGGAGAGAGAAGTGACAGAAGAGTATAGTAGTTAGGTCTCCTCTGCACTGACTGTACGAAACGCGGGTTCTTATATAAAGCGTTAAAGGGTTCTTATATAAAAAATGCTTAAACTTAACGCTGATACTCTGCTAATTTTCATGTTACACAGAAAATTTACCATTTGAAATTTTTAATTGTGACAGTATTCATTGTTTACTATTAATGATATTTTATTACAAAAAATGTTTGTTTTTTATTACATAGCTTCTGTTTTAGCGCGCCTCTGACTAGTCAAGGTTAGCAGTCAATTCAGCATAACCATCTTTATCTTTACTGAGGCGAAGATACTTGCTGTCCCCGTCCATTCACTGACGTTGCGCAACCAAGATTTCTTTTCCCAACCAACATATATATTGTCTGTCTTTATATAGCAACGAGTACTAATATCGCATTAATTTTTACGTCTTTATTAACAACCCATCATGCACCTGAACGTCGGCGACATTAACGTACCTTGTACGAGACATTTATGATCTGTGTTTCACGTTATTTATTGCGTAAAGTTTGTTATTTTTGTTTGGGAATATGGCCGGTATTAAGCGGACTTTTTATTATAATTCACATTCAAATGAGTATTGCGGTCGTTCACAGTGATTATTTATTTTTTGTTTGTGTTTGTTTGTCTGTATCGCAAGCATCATCAGTTTGTGTTAAACAAACGTAAAGACAATGTATATTTATGATCTTTTGAACGTGGGGGTGTGATTGCGATTGATTTTGAAATTAACTGAATAACAGTAAACTAAAAGTATATAAACATTTCTTAATTTTGATACCGAGTTATTAAAATTTTAAAAATTTACAGAAAATTTTACCTCTATAATGATAACTAATGATATGTAAAATTCAGTTAATGAACGAAATAAACGGGCTATTTTCTTCGACTTCAGCTGAGTTAGATCCGGGTTTGGAGAAGTGCGAGTTGTATGTATTAAGTTCTACGGATGTACTAAATCGTCAAAGTTAAAACAATTTATACATTTTACAATGAAATTTATTTTGCGCGTTTGTGATCCTGAAGCCTATATATCTTTACCGGGAGGATTCGGCGCCAAAAACTGGGACTCCGCTGAAATGAAGTAAGACGCATCATGACAGTGATGCTTATAGCGAAAGGAATAATAATCTAGTTCGAAAGTGTTCAAAGTCAAAGAACATAAAGTGTTCTTTAAGTATGTTTGTAAATTTGTTACTCTCAATTGTTATTAGCTCAAGTACTCCATAAAAATATATTTTATTTTTTTTTATATACATATATGTTCACGCCTATTCCCCGCAGGGTTTGGCAGATACCAGAGAGCTTTATTCGCTACCATTTATCGCAGCGAAACGGCTCTCCATTGGTCACTTCTCGCCCTCGTGAGAATCAGGACGTGACGGGTTGCGAACCACATCGCCGTCATTTTCAACAAATTAGGTATATTAAATTCGCTTTAGTGCATCCCACGAGCCGCAAGGGAGGATGGAGGTCAGCCCCAGCAGAGCCCTGCATGCTGAGGTAAGGCACAATAGTACCCCGGGGAGACCGATCCCGGGGCAGTCGGAACGCATGAGACTAAGCTCGCCCTTAGCCACGCATCCATTGACACGGCAGATCGTGAATTGGAGGAGAGGAAGGGAAAGCATAGAGAAGAAAGGAAAGGACAGGAAAGGAAATGCGGATTGGGGGGGTTACCAGACTCGGAATAAATATTTATAAATCCATACATATATTTATTCCGATGCGGGGATTGAACCCGCGACCATTGACTCCGCGGGCGGAGGGCTCCGCCACTGAGCCAATCGGTGGTCTATATATTTAATTGTAAAAAATTGTATGTCTTTTTCATATAGAGCAAATTACAACAATCCAAATTTTATAACAAAACTTTTATGTATTTTCACATGTTGATAATATGATGATAAATAAATTTTAATAAAAAAGGTTTTTCTATGTAAAATATGTATATGGCAAATGTGAATTCATCGATCAAGCCTCTTCATTTCGCTTGCGTCTACAGCTGGTGGGAATCAATCTGTTTCTGAGAACTGTCATGATTTGATATTTGTTAATAGAAAAAATTGGGTTTCACCTTTTTCTTTGAAGGACTTTAATACTGTATCATAAATAATATGTTTATAACTATATAAAGCATTTAAGCATATGGTTTCCGGATATTAAATAAATTACACATATAATATATACTTTTAAATTTTTTAAGGAGAGAGTACTTTTATTATTAACATCATCATTATCAGCCTGTGGGAGACTGCTACTATTCATAAGCCTTTTTAAATTTTGGTTTAGGCAACACACTAAACCAAAATATATACATCCGATTCCTTCTCACCGACATACGCAGATCAGCTCTGTACTAGCTGAGGGGCGCTCTATATTACGTTGGTCAAGATGCGGATTCCAAGGCCGTCGGTTCTCCAACAAACGTCAAAGAACAACAGTTTATAAAACAATGTAACGTTTTTAAACTAATGTTTAATCATGTATTTTTTCTTATGTTTATTTTATTTCTAGTTTAAATTCTGTTTATATTTTTTCAGCTTTACGTTATGGACTTTTTTGTGTCACAAACAATTGATTTGTTTTCTATTCTATTCTAATGTTCTTGTCAGGGACTTCAGGTAAGGTAAGTGCTTGCGTTAGGAACATTGTTTTACGTGATGTTAAGCAGTCACCGTCGCCCATAGACATTATGTTTTCTGTTTTAACAAAATTTAGGGACATTAATATTGAGAGGACAGGTGAGGGAGACAAGGAAAGAGAATACAATTCTTGTATCTATTTAATGACTATGTCAGAAGAAATGATCCACGTTAATAGTTCAACGGCACGATCAAGTAAACTTACATAGCTAGGAAGTAATCATAACCCTTAACTAATATAACTATTCTCGCTTCAATCATCGGAATAAGTAAGAGTTTTACGAATATATAAGTTTTTATAATTAGTGTTCAATCTATATCTCATTGTTTATTAAAGCAATTTATTCCATCGCACAAACGTGATCAAGAAGGTTAACTCACCCAATTATCTCTTGTTCTGTGTGTAGCCGAGACCATACTCATTTCTTCGTGAATGCAATATGTTAACATATTTTTAATATATCTACCGGACAGTTAAAGAGGCAATTGCAAGTGCATGCGCAGGAGTGAGATTTATAATAAGAAAACGCTCCTACCGCGCATGCAGCATAAAGATCTATAAATCTTGTAAGTACTCGATCGACCAATCCCTGTTGAGAAACGATAAATCATCCCTGCAGACAGTAAAGTCGAATCGAACATGGATACCATCTCCCTCGCACCTGCGCCTTGCAATGCTCTTCGAATCATTTATCATTTCTTTCTCTCGTTTCTTCTCAATGATAAATTCAATTCTCTTTCGGAATATGATTGTTCTTCGTTTTGTTGTTGTGGTGTTTTATTGTGGGCACCGTCACGGAGTTAAGTTTTTTGATCGGAATGTGATCAAAATGGTCGCGAGAATTGGATATCCATTTAAAATTTTGTGCCACGAGCCATCAATCTTTTACACCCTCATATTGCACCTAACTATACTTGTTCACGTTTTTTTTTGTCGAAAATTGATATTGTTATTATTTTTAAACATGTCATTGTTATTAGCGTAAATAACAGAACTTATTTTGAAGTATATTAAAACAACGTTTTTGAATTTAAATTTTTTGAAATTATATTTTGATATTTATAGAAAATAAATGTTTGTATGGCATTCGTGCCTATATTTTTTTCTGAGTCTGAGCGTTTCTTCTTGTTATTTATGTGTGGCACAAGCATTTTTTAGACACACGGGAAAATTAAGTGCGGAAATAAAAGTTTTAATTTTTATTTTTCAATTTGATTGTTATATGAAATTTAATTAGAACAGGTGAAGGAAAAACGTACTCAATGGAAATATGATTTCTTTATTAATTTTTTGCTATATACATGGCTGTAGAAAAGACATTCAACAAATGCTAAAATTAACTTAAAATATTATGTTTCTTTCAGTCATTTTAAAATATAGGTACAATTTGAGTTCTTTCTCTATCTATAGATCGGTTCGTGAAAAAATATGATATTTTAAATATATAATGTCATACAATTCAGAAATCGATAGCACAATTCAGTAGCAACAACATACAGGACGACAGGTCATTTACAATAAAATCAATCCCTTATTTCTACTATCACTGGGCATTTTCTTAAAATATTTTTACAAGTTATTTAACTAAGTACCTCAAAGTTACAAATATACAATAATCGTACAACCTATATATCGTAATTTATTGGACTTGGGTGCTTTGGCCATATGGTCCTTATACATTTATATAAGACCTTTCTTTTCACGTACTTACAATAGAAAAATAGTCAAAGTCTATCACTGACAAATTCATATAAGTGTAGATGTGTGCAGAAATGTAAATAAATTCTTGAATCTGTGGAATAATTTATATTCTAAATAATTTATTCTTCACATCGAAATTGTTTGTACACAAAGACTTACATTACGTAAAGGCTACTATAAATCACTGTCGACAATTTAATTCACAAAAATGAACACTGCATATTTTGTTTTGTCCCTCTTAGTTTACAATAGTATTTGACAGACAATGGTCAATGCAGAAACGCCTCGTCAACTTAATAAGACATTCCCCGTGTGTAGCACTGTGTTTATGGATAATATACAACACGTTGTAAAGCTTTGAACTAGTGGTCTTTGTTAACAACTCTGTTGTTTTAACTGAGAAGCGAAACTTGTGATACGAAATTCCATTGTCATACATTGTCCTCGCTCCCCGAACGAAAACTACTCACAGTCACAAGACCGGACGGCCGTTTAACATTAAAGTAGAAACATTTCAGAGTCTGACTATTCATAAATTATTTGTTAGTAAGCGTAATGTATTAATAAACTTATTCCGATAGCGCTTAAGTAAACTTTTCATTCAACGGAACTGTTCGCGTGTGGACTTAGTGCTGGACCCAATGCATAAATAAATAAAAAAATGGCGAATATATGTAAAACTAAACGTTTAACACGCAAACAAAATAAAACTTCTGTGAGGGCTACATAGATTGATTCAAATAAAAAAATTTTCGAATAGTTTCATACACATATTGAATCTAATACAAATATAGTAAAAATTAATTACATCAATTTGTTTTACTATGAAATTTCATAAGGTGTTGAATGAAGAGCTCCCTAAGCGCGATGCGGTCAGTACGCAGCGGCAGCACCCGAATGATGCATCAGGTGATGGTGGTGGTACGACTCTTGCGTCGGACACCACCATTCCGGCACCCCATGTGGCACCGTTGGCGCAGGTTGCTGGAATTGCGTCCAATGTCCACCGAATCCAAGTTTATTGTCCATCATACCATTGCCACCAATGTTCGTAATATGAGGGGGTTGGTTGTGGTGAGGGGGTGCCGGCGGACGTTCGTAGGACTTGTGCTCGTGGTGGTTTAGGTACTTGTCATTGAGGCTTTCGAGTTTGTCCGTTATGGAGGCGTGATGTTGTGGGTGATGGGGTGGAGGGACTATATTGGTTGTTGGTGGGAGAGGGGCGGGTGGGCTAGCGGCGCCGGCGGTCACACTTACGCTTCCAGCTGAGGACGAGTCGTCACCGTCACTGTCATAGCGAGGTGAAGTGTCACCTGCGGCGCCGTGCACTTTCATGTGTTTCCTCAAAGACGAGGGATGCGTGTAAGACTTGTCGCAGCCGTGCACGCGACAGTTGTACGGCTTGTCCGAGGTGTGTACGTGTGAATGCTTCTTCCTGTCCGAAGAGTTAGCAAAGCGCCGGTCGCAGCCCGCATACTCACATTTAAAAGGTTTCTCCCCTGAAAAATAAAAGAGTGTTTTATTAAATATAATTCTAAATATAAATAGAATGTAAAAACAGCAATGTTTTTTTATTTAGGGTTAGGAAGGCAACGATCAAGCGTGTCGTCGCGAGATGAGAACCTTCTGCAATGTCATAGAATATAGTTGTTCGGTGACATTTTGGTCATCAACGATTCTTCTTGTAATATTCATCATCCTTTTAAGAAGAAGGTATTACGACAATATTTTTGTCGTAATCATTAATTTCTACTTCCTAATGCAATCTACTGTTGTACAAAGACCTCTTCGAAGTATGGAGAATTTGCCCACAGTCATCATGCTGAGCAGACGAACTGATGATCGTTAAGCTAACCATCACCCCGGCAACGATAGTATTCCACGATATTTCCCTATTTACTATTCATATTGTAAGAATCATTATACAATTCTAAAAATACAATCTTTTTGTTTTGTGTTTTTATTTGTATATAGAATATTATTAAGGATTTAATTTTAGTAATTATAAAAAAATGGTGTCATAAATAAAGTTTTTCTATTTCTATTTCAATAGCTTGGTTTATAGAATGATTATATCGCCGTTCGTTTTGTCTGTTGTATAGCAGGTTTCAATATGTGCAGATGAGTATAATGTTTGGGCAAAACAGTAGAATGTAAGAAGGTGTAACCATAGTTACACCTTCTTACATTCTACTGTCAATAATATTGTACTGAAATATAAATATTTTTAGTTCTATCGAAATAACCCGTGTCACAATTAATTTCTATGCACCTTTTCATCAGCAGCCTGCGGCAGTCCACTGCTGGACATAGGCCTCCCCCATGGAGCGCCACCTAGCCCGATCTTCGGCTACACGCATCCAGTTTCTGCCAGCCGCCCTGCGCAGATCGTCGCACCATCTAGCCGGGGGGTGTCCCACACTATGTTTACCGAGACGCGGTCTCCACTCCAGCACTTGTCTGCGCCAACGATCGTCGGATCTCCGACAGACGTGACCAGCCCATTGCCACTTAAGTTTGCTAATTCGAAAGGCTATGTGTGACTTTAGTTCTCTGGCGGATTTGTTCATTCCGAAACATATCTACCAGAGAAACTCCGAGCATAGCCCTCTCCATAGCTCTCTGAGCGACTCTGAGCTTATGAAGAAGACGGACTGTCAGCGTCCACGTTTCGGCGCTGTAGGAGAGTACGGGTAGGACACACTGGTCGAAGACTTTCGGCTTCAGGCTCTGAGGTATGGGCGACGAGAAGACCGGACGGAGTTTCCTAAATGCTGCCCAGCCTAACTGAATCCTTCTATCGGCTTCTTTCTCGAAGTTGTCTCCACCCAATTGCAAGACTTGCCCGAGGTAGATATACTCCTGGACAACTTCGAGAGTTTTACCACTGACGACGGTCGGTTATGGATCCAGATGATCGTTGACCATGACTTTAGTTTTATCAAAGTTCATGGTCAAACCGACTCGTCGAGAGGATTCATTTAGGCTGTTCAGCATCCCTTGCAGTTCCTCTAGCGATTCTGCCAAGATCACGATATCATCGGCAAAACGCAGGTGTGAGATGTACTTACCGTTTACGTTTATGCCTCGTCCTTTCCAGTCTAGCGTCTTGAAAACGTCTTCCAGTGCATTAGTGAACAGTTTCGGGGATATGACATCCCCCTGTCTCACACCGCGATACAACTGGATTTGTTTTGTTTGACTGCCCTGTACTCGAACGGACATCGTGGCGGCATTGTAAAGACATGTCAATACGTCGATGTATCGATGATCTACCTGGCACCGCTGCAAGGCTTCCATGACAGCCCAGGTCTCAATGGAGTCAAAGAGGCCTTCTCATAATCCACAAATGCTAAGCACAGGGGCTGATTATACTCGTTTGTTTTCTGTATAATTTGCCGCACTGTGTGAATGTGGTCTATGGTGCCGAATCCTCCTCGAAACCCAGCCTGCTCTGGGGGTTGAAACTCGTCAAGTCTTCGTGCGAGTCGATTGGTGATGACCCTCGAAAACAACTTATAGACATGGCTCAGGAGCGAGATGGGCCTATAGTTGCTAAGTAGCGTCCTATCCCCTTTTTTGTGGAATAAGACGACTATGCTCCTGTTCCATGCCCGAGGAGTTCTCCCATTCTGCACGACAGAATTGAATATTCTGCAATATTCTGCATGCACCTTTTAGTTAGTTGAAACTATTTTAAAGATACAATAATGTCTTCAATTAGGCAATTATGTATTTGAGGATCAATGAACAAGCAAAATTAATGCATCCCCGTAGAACCTGTTCTTGTTCTTGCTCGTGCTGGGTCTTCTTCTAAGAGTGCCTCTCCGACTTGCGAAGGTTGGCAGCCAATTCAGCACAACTTTCTTCCTACATCGCGAGGTAAGTCAATTTATTTAAAAAAAAATCGCGTCTTTTCCTTAATAATATGTAGACGATATTTCAAAAATAAAAATCTGCAGGAAATTGGACGGCATATGCATAAAATTTATGTATGCATTGTAAAATGCGTTATTTAGTGTAATAGTATTATATAACGTAGGTATGCCTCTATGAAATTTAACAATGTTTGGATTAAAATGCGCAATCACCAAAAGGCATTCTTACAGATTGAACTAACGAATTTTGCATGTGAGTGGAAACCAGATGGTCGTAAAAGCCGTGGAAGCCTAAGCTCAGATGGCTTAGGCCCACCCGCGGTTGTTATGCTTTGATCATGATGATAAGAGTGTGTGAATTTAAAGCTTACAAGTGGCGCAAGTTCCATGGGGATGCGTTCAGTCTACATGTTTATTATTAAGCATAATCATAAAGCCTCCGGTTCCAGACCGCTTCATTATTCCTGGCATAGGTGTGAACCACCGTTACGATGGGTGCAATTTTATAAGCAGAATATTGCACAACTTGACGCGAATTAGGTGAGGCCTACATTCAACAATGGATTGCTGCAGGCTGATGATGATGATTATATGCGTATCCTTAAAACTCAAGAGACCATAATTTTCTTTTAAAGAAGACTAGCAATATTTTAATACCACTAGAATTTTTGTTAGCCATTCCAACTAAGCTGGAGGATACTCACGACAACTGAGCTATTGCTGCTTAAACAACATTACTCTATTGTTACTCTTTTTGCAGCGGCCTGACAGACTATAAAGCATTATAGCGAGCCTTATTTGCTCAACAGGTTATACATGTTACATTTATTAATGGAGTCAGGCGTTACTTTGCGGAAATCCATCACTATGTGGACAGTCAAAAGTTTTACTTAGCTAAGATCGCTATGTCCTCTCTTACATAAGAACAAAAAATATCAAAATCTTTGAATGCGAATGCCCAATCACGCCATAAATAATCAGATTTGCTCGTTGTTTATATTTTACGAGTACAAATAAATATTCCCAACAATTGCACGGGATATTTAACACGACCATAAATCATCTTTATAAGACGACTTTGTCACGTTGGTGTAACAAAGCCGAGTGTTTGTCAGAGTAAATAAGGCATAAAGCACCCTAATACGTTGACTAAAGAAATATTTACAATTGACGTAGAATTACGTTGTGATGTTTTAGTTCAAAACGCAAAGATCTGTTGCGAAGAGATGATCAATATATGCAACAATTAGTAGGATACATATTCGTTTCGATTTTGTCAATGTGGATAGGTAGATAATTGTAAAAAAAATAATTACGCCAAATAATTGTAAGAATAATTAATAATTGTATTTGATTAATTAATCAAAAGCTTTCAACTGCATTTCCATTTCTAAAAAATAATATGCTACTCCTAAAGTAACTTATTTTTTATTATAGCAGGAGAAGAATGAGCTAGCGGATCACCTAGCGGTAAGAAATTCGTGCTGTTCATAGCAATAGCCAGGTTGTGATGAAGGATTAAATAGTTAATAGGATCACGAATACAGTTGCATCAGTCTACATTCAATTTGAATTTAAATTTGAAGAATGGAGGCAAAACGCAGGAAAATTTTAAAAGCTATGTTAGTGTACTTATATCGTTCTACAAATAAACATTCACACAACCTTTTATGTGCACTTGATGAATCACAAATTTAATTTAAAAGAATAGAAAATATGAATCAACAAGAATATTTCTTTCATTTCAATTTTACATCACTGTTATACACAGTAACATATGTATAGTTAAAATGTTATTATTGACAGCTTCCCGCGTATTGTGGTTATACGGAATCATCGAATCGTACACCCAGCGAGTGCATTGAATAAAATATATCATAAGTAAACGCAGGCGTTCTACTATCCCGACCGTACTACACAACAATACACTTTTCTTTGTCATGTTTACAAATAAACATCTTCGCTTGTAATCCCCCGTATTGTATTTGGGACTTGAAGATCGCGTTGAGGAGGCACAGATGCTAATCTCAAGTGTCCGTTAACGCGGCAATAATAGGGCTCTTTAGGAGCTCCGTTTACCGCGGATTTTTGTTACTTTGTCGACTACAGAATGAACGGATCACATATTCGACGGCTTATTCTGAATAATGATACTTCCTTTCTTTCATTATGACATTCGCCACTAAATATTCGTGTGTATTATGTATGATTCGAGTGCATAGTACAAAAGTATCCTCGTACCTGCCGTCACGTGGGTGGAAAATATTCAGCTCACCGTTTTAGGGTTCCGTAACCAAAAAATATAATGAAACACATTTATTATAGAAAAGTTGTTGTCCTCATAATGTCTATTTACACAAATTCAAAAAATTCACATCATAAGTAAGTAAAAATATGAGGAAGGAAAATAAGCAAGTGTGTCGCTTAATGGAAAGCAATGACCCCAGTTCTACGATATCTGTAAGACCACATGCACAATAGGTGTGGTAGAAGCATGATCGCTCTTTGAGAAATTTTACATGACTTCGAAAATACCGTTGAAGATAACTGGTTGCAAGTATGTTTTTTAAAGTATAGAAATAGATTAAAGTAAGCATAGCAGCATGATTATGGACATATCTGAAAAAGCCGATGCTCCTAACGACAGTTATATTTTCCGTGGTTACCAGTGGACGTTGAAGTCTTCTAGAGTAGTGGCTCCGGAAGGCACAAGTATGCGTTCTACATTATCGCCCATTCAGTCAGTAGGCCTAAGCCAGCTAGAATAGGAGGTAATGTGATTCTACTTACTAAAACCCATCTGTTACCGTTTGCCCAATTTTGATGTCAATAAGTCAGCTAAGCTTTATATAATATTAAAAAAAAAACACCTTAAAACACTTGAACTATTTCTCTATGGTTATTTTTTTGAGAAGGATAAAAAAACTCCCGCCAGTCCCGAGCCCTAATGTGCTTAATACAAGATAAAACAGACATAAACATGTGTCGTCTGTCTAATTAGAAATCGGACCTCTTATCTCGATTTTGTAAAAAAAAAGGATTGGATATAAATTCTATCACAACGTGATGTATTATGACGATACAATCGAGAATCTCTTCAAAGATGGAGCAAATTTTTATACAAATATTTGTGTGAATGTATAATTATTTTAAAAGAAGACTAGCAAATTTTCTTAATTTAATATTAGGAAAATTCTTATTAACCCTTCCAACGAAGCTTATTGCTTGCTCTAGTCTAATGGAGAATACAAACACACGATATCAGATCTTATTTACGATTGTTACCACCTGCATTGTTGTTACATTTATATCGCGAATGTTTTGTGATGGAGTTTTCCCATGAATAAATCCTCTCATTTCTGGAGATATAGGCAGAGTATTAATTCTGTCTATATTAAATGCAATTATGCTTCCTCTGTTATTAATAACGATTTAGTTAAGTTTATTGCCTACTAAGTTGCGTAGATTCCCAGCACCAGCTCGTAATAATGTAGAATTTGTAGTTTCGTTTCGTTTTTACATCTTTGAGAATAGAAGTAACAATTTACTTTGTTTAAATCTGCGAATTCGAATAATAATAGTTTATATTATTTTATTAATACAGTAATACTCAATTGCCGGATATTGGCTTTCCGCAAAATTGAGGAGTATTGTAGTAATCCCCAAGTATCGTGGTGAGCGGTTTGGAAATCGCAGATTTTTTTTATTGTTCAGGTAGACCTGCGCATCTACTGATACTTCCATCCACAGTCACCGTGTACAATACTAACTTACGATTCTTTTCGTCGATGTACCAGTAAATAAATTTACACTCCTATCCGAAAAATTACGACTTCAGGTTCAATTAAGGTCTGAACACGGGCCTGTCCCTTTTTTCGGCCATCTTAATAATAATTACTATCACACAAACTGCTTTAAGAAAGCTGTCGATTTATTTTTAATTTTTATAATTTGTTATAATAAAAATAATTATAATTAATGTGAATACTACTACTAAAACTACTACTGTATTCTTGCAATTGTTCAAAGTAAAAAACATTAAAACAATGTGTTTATTTTCATCGTTAACTTGATAACTAGCGTATATAGACTCACTAGCTTCTGCCCGTGGCTTCGCCCGCGTGGATTTCAGTTGTTTCGGAATAAAAAGCAAAAAAAACATCACCAAAATTAGTTTGGCAGTAAAAGCATAATACGCAGACCTTTGTAATTATAATATTAATATGGAAGTATGGGCGTCCCGTTTTGAGTTTAAAAAAGATTGGTCACTTTAGGTATAGTAGATTTAACGGCGAACGACTGATGAAGATTTGATGAGTGATAATATATAGATGCATTGCGCCGACCCGAAACACGAGGTTATATTTTGTTGGAAATGGTTTTGTGTTTTACATTGTTGGTATTCCAATATTTATTTGTTTTAGGTTTTAATATTCCAATAATGACTAACATAATAAATTCAAATGTTATAAGGATTTATTCTTAAATATAACTAGCGGGGTGTATAGACTCGGAATAAATATCTGTGGGCCATGCATATATTTATCTCGATTCGACAAATGTATCCGCGACCATTGACTCTTTAAGCGGCAGCCCCACGATTGAACTAATTAGGCCGTCTTGTGAAATTTGGCTTTAAGTAAAGTTCTTTCAACAAAAGCTACATACACAAGTACATAAAAATAAACATTAACGACTGCGTACATACATATATTTGAAGATATTTGTGTGTAAAATAAAAACACGAGCGGAGAATGCGCATCGTGAATTCGTAGCGCGCCACGCCGGGACACGGGCCGGGGTCAGATGTTTATCTTAAACGCCTGTATCACCCACGGGAGACACTTTTTTGTTACATTATAATCGATATGGAAACCACTGGAACAACAACTTGGTACTTTTCTTTTTTTTATGAGATAGGAGGGCAAACGAGCAAACGCGTCACCTGATGGAAAGCAATCAACGCCGCCCATGGACATGTATATATATATATATATATATATATATATATATATATATATATATATATATATATATATATATATATATATATATATATATATATATATATATATATATCTTTATTTTAAAAGTTCATAATTTAATTCGGTCTAACCGATATCAGAATGGAGCCTTTGAGCTTTGTCTTTTAAAGTGAACCACTTTATTTATTTCACAGCCTATTTTATTTCGTCAAGGTATTGTATCAGCTAACAATTAGATCGTCAAGTTGATGAAGTTCTATGTGTGGTAGAGTGGACGCTCATCACTCATGACGTCAAAGTAAATAAAATGTTATGGAACATGCGAATTTACTTTTATGAGTATTTATTATTCTGTTGCAAATCGTTGCAAAATCATGGCACGAGGTCGGTAACCACGGGTAAATTTGTTGTACCGTGGGTAACTTCCTACTATAGAGACCGATATTTAAAAAAACGTCTTCCATATATTCTCAACAACTTTTTTTTTAACAGCCCATATATGTCCCACTGCTGAGCACGGGCCTCTTCATTTCTGGAGGAACGGACGCTAACCCACCACGCTTGTCCAATGCGGATTGGTGGGGTTACCAGCCTCGGAATAAATATTTGTAATTCATACATATATTTTATTATTCCGATGCGGAGATCGAACCCGCGACCATTGATTCCGCGGGCACAGGGCCCCGCCACTGAGCCAATTGATCGTCAACGCTCTGCAAGCAACTTACGCCAGGCTATAAGACTGTAACTTTATAAAGATAATTATAAAATAATGCTACTTAAGCATGTCATCAATGCTGTATAATTTACCAGTCAAACTGTACAAACAGTTTTATGAAACCTTATATATCTCAATCTGTAGTTAGTCTTAATAAATAAAATAAAAGAAAAAATAAAATTGTGAAATGAGAGAGCTGCCATATTCATATTATATTTACAGCCCATATATTATTTCCTAGCGCTGGGCGCGGGACTTCTCGATTTTAGGGGAAGAAACACTAACCCATCAAGTTTGTCCAAGGTAGACATAATGTATATATATCATTTAAAAGAATATAATATTAAGTTTTTTTAAAATACAACATAGGCGAAGTTTAAGCTACGATAACCGCTAGTAACAGTATAAAGGAAATTGCATCCTATCCTACTAATATTATAAATGCGAAAGTTTGTGAGTATGTATGTTTGTTACTTTTTCACGAAAAAACTACTGGACGGATTTGGATGAAACTTTACAGTAATATAGTTTATAGATCAGAGTAACATATAGGCTACAATTTTTTATATATATTCACGCCTATCCCCCGCAGGGATTGGCATATACCATAGAGCTCCATCCGCTACCATTCATCGCAGCGAATCGGCTCTGCATTGGTCGCTTTTCGCCCTCGTGAGAATCAGCGCGTGACGGGTGGAGAACCACGTCGCCGTCATTTTTCAACAAATTAGGTATATTAAATTCGTGTTAGTGAATCCCACGAGCCGCAAGGGAGGATGGAGGTCAGCCCCAGCAGAGCCCTGCATGCTGAGGTAAGGCACCATAGTACCCGGGGGAGCCCGATCCCGGGATGGTCGGCACGCTTGCGACTAAGCTCACCCTTAGCCACGCATCCTTTGGCACGGCAGAGGGTGGTTTGGTGGAGAGGAAGGGAAAGGATAGAGAAGAAAGAAAGAGGCAGGAACGGAAATGCGGATTAGGGGAGTTACCAGACTCGGAATAAATATTTATAAATCCATGTACATATATTTATTCCGATGTGGGAATCGAACTCGCGACCATTGATTCCTTGGGTCCCGCCACTGAGCCAGTCGGTCGTCAAAGGCTACAATTTGTAATGATTTTATGTAATCTGGCCTCTGAGAGCTATCTTGGCGTACGTTGCCTAAACCATTAGAGTTACACAAAGATAATGTACCGTAGGATTGTTTGTCTTGAATAGTTCTAAATAAAAGTCCGCGACAGCATATATCTACCTTTTATGTGGAAGCCACTATGACCAAAATTGTGAACCATAAATTAAGTTAAAAAATATATATATTTATTTAGAATGATCTGTTACGACACTTAATGTGGCAGACCAAATTTCACGCGAGCGAAGCTGCGGGCAAAGGCTAGTATATAATAAAAGAAGCATTGAGGTAAAAGACATTTAGGGGGAGCGCTAAAGTTGTTGGCAGACCACCTAGTCCGAATCTGTTGTGTTGAGCGTCTCGAGTTACCAATCGCTACTTAAGCGCGCTCCGCTAAGAAAACAAGCTTTTTAGAAATAGCACAAGTGATGCGACACTCGACACACCACAGCCTTGCATCGCCACCGTGCGAATGGCATTAGGTGAGTTATGAGAAAAAACAACGCTAGTTTACGCAGTGTCGAGTTCATAGCGATTTCACGTGGCATTTGCCCGCGGATCAAATTGCGCTAGCTTTAATTCTGCGCTTTTAGTTTCTTAATGTGTGGTAATGTGTTAAGTTTCGACAAGTGCTGATTCATGCAATTGAAATGAGAAAATGTGGCGCACAAGAGGCGTGGTACCAAAGGAAATTAAGCAAAATGGTTTCGATTGCTGTTCTATGGACAATGAGTAGGTACCTAAGTCAATTTCGACCTGAAGTTTTTCCGTGACTCATCGGTGATATTGTGTTTTTATTTTATAATAATATAATTCTTGTGGCATATCACCTTCTATATAATTAACCTTATAAAGGTACTATAACGTGCCTGCCGTACTGCTTACGGCGACACCCGGGATCTTTATGCGTGTCATTGTACATTTATATATTAATCATACTTTAATCACACTTTATCAATTTACATTATATATATATATATATATATATATATATATATATATATATATATATATATATATATATATATATATATATATATATATATATATATATATATATATATATATATATATATATATATATATATATATATATATATATATATATATATATATATATATATATATATATATATATATATATTCATTTCAATGTTTTCTGCCGGATGGGTGACATGTCTTTTCTCGACAGACGTCAATCGAATGTTTTATAACAATTTATTTCTTTTTCATTTTAAATTTGATTATTATGAATATAAGAAAAATTAATATAATATATAAGGTTTTAATGCATTAGTGATACATTAATGAATGTATCACTACAGTACCTATGATTATGAAAATAGCCTCAAAATAGTTCTGAATAAAACAATAAATACAAAATCAACTTTATTACGTGTAAGTATTTAGGTTTATTATATGCAAATAAATTTAATAATAAGGAATGTTTCACACCTGTTCATATATTTATACAATTACCATTATGACATCATACGTGGGCATGAGTTTAAATGGTTTACGAAAATAAAATCACTTTGCATATTTTAATATATAACGAGATTTTATATGTTTTTAATCATTATGACGAATGATTAGTAAAAAATTTAAAGTTTGTATTTAACATGAAATAAGCTGTGTCGTAAAACCATAATAAGGCCGTAACTGGTTACACCTCTTTGGGACCATTTGACATAAAACGTCTCATATACTAGTCGCCTGATAGGTACAATCCAATATACGTGACATTTATACTCACATATACCGCATACGTTATTCAACAATACGCACGATGGACGGTCACCGACAACTGACGATCAAAACTTAGATAATATTTGTTAAATGAATAACGATTTAGATTATTAGGTACTATATATCTATCAATTATTAACTGAAAATACAGAATTAAAAAGCAAGCAAGCATGGAGGGAATAAATTAGACACAGGGAGTAAACAAAGTTTGACGTCGAGAGACAAGAGAGGGTCCAGTTTTAACCTTTGTCGCATCATCACATATATAAATTTCACGTGACGTAATTTAGAATGTCCCGCTTATTATATATATATATATATATATATATATATATATATATATATATATATATATATATATATATATATATATATATTATTATTATTATTATATATATATATATATATATATATATATATATATATATATATAATTTTAGAATGAACATTTACTACAACTAACAAGCACCCATATGAACCCATTCGTAAACAGTTTCACATTAGGATCATGAGTGTTTTTATAATAAACAAAGTGCCTTAATATATAAACAAGTGGCTTAATAAATAAATATAATAAATGGAACTTAGTAATATTTGTTCTAATTACATTTATAGACCTGAAAATACTTCTTTTGTGTTTTAAAACAAATTTTAGTTTCTACCGGTATATATAACCAAAGCCTCTAACTACCAACAAAGTCTTAGGCTCAGGCTTAAATGTTTATTGCATTGTTTTAATCGGTTAATAACTGACGCAGAATGGAGCACATAAATGTTAATTCAATCTTCGACAGACAAGCGGCTAATGAGTGCTCGATGACTGGCCGATCACTAACACAATTGTTCGTACAGTCTTGTCTGCCCGGTTGTGCCATAAAAATAACTCTATGCAGCATTATTAACAACCTTAATACATTGTACATTTTTATACAAAATGAGCTTAAAATGTTTAGGCCATGCAATGATTAAGAAGTTATCATTTAATAATTCCTTTTAATTTTTTTGTAATCAGACGATTTGGTGCACCGAATTAACTTGAAAGTATCATTTTTAAAATGTTGCCAATTACGGATTGTTTAGAATTAAATAAGCAAGCCTCCTTTTGAAAAGAAACTACATTGTTAAATAAATCGCGTCCAACTGTCCCGATGTGGCCCGCATATGGTTCCGCCTGATTGACTACAGTTCCTCGAAATCCGATTTTCATGAGAGTATTTAAAAAGGAATTTTGTACCGAGTGTTTAATGATTTATGATCTCCCTTTATCCGTAACGTATTTCGAATTAGAAAGATATATTAATATCTTCATTTTTTCCACTTCTCAAAGAATACAGGGTCCTTGTCCCGAGAGCACAAAAAGAATACGCGGGGTCGGGCGGCGCATTCGGCGCCCAACGACCGTGTGACAAGGTGCTTTATGCGGACGATTATGAGCGGACCGAATAATGTTCCGATACCCGATAAATATCTGCCAACTCATACAAAAGCATCCCAATAAAAATATAATAGTAAATGTAGCAACAACACTGGCCACAAACTGCACAGTCATATCGCGCTGGTAAATATAAATTAAAATGAAAATGTACAGCGTGAGAGAAAGAAACACGGCCAGTGTTCTAGACGAAAACAAATTAAGAATGATATAACATTCAACTGCGCACGCGCGGCTCGACTAGTTTATGAGAGCTTTAACTAGAGAAAAGCATTATGCACACACATGTTACGAACACAATGTACATATTTTCATAAAACTTTATTTCTCCCAAGAGTCCTCTGATGTTTACTTCGGTATGATTAAGAAAATAGATATGATTTAGAACTGATAAGCATTTTATTAAAACATAAAAATATACTTATAAAATTTGTTGTTTACGTAGTGTGATTAAGTCATGCATATATTAGTAATATGTAGGTAGGGCACCGTTCTTTTTTCAACTGAGCCAACGAGCATGTGGCTCACCATCAGGTAAGTGATCGTTTACTATCAGGTGAACGATCTCTGCCACCCATAGACTGATCGCCATCCAATATCAGGGGCGGCACATTTGTGCCAAACGTATTTGCGTTGCTGGCCTTTTTTGGATACACATGCATCCTTGTAGTTAGCTTATCCCAAAAACATTCGTGCTAAGTAACCATTTCACAGATATGATTACTTCATTGATGAATCTAGTTGTTTTCAGTTTTCCGAGAAACCACGGGTTATACAATTCTATAACAGAATTCTAAAGTCGTCATCATATAGTGTTAAAAAATCTACATTTTAAATGTAATAGTCATTTTTAACGAGACCGTAAAACATTTACATAAAAGTTAATATTTTCGCCTAACTTTGCAGACTAGTGGACAGTTTTATCCGTTTTATGAGGTACGATGAAATAGTATGACATTAAGATGTCTGGCTGGCTTATGAGTAAATTAAACTGCCAGAGTCTTTGTTCTACCCCAAACTGAAAACGCTAACCGTCTGGCTCTAATAATTATTTGCCCTAAATTATTTATTTTATTTTTATGTTCCTATTTTTTAATGTCCCGCTCATAATTTCTTGTTATACCTATTCTTATGAGAAAAGTGGCTTTATCAAAGTTACCTTTGAAATGTATTTAATGGCATAAGCTGATGTTTAGAAATGAAATATATAATGTACCAATTACATCTACGAAAAAAATTGTTATCGTTACAAGTAATGAGTCAGAAGGATAACGTTTATTACAATACATTACAGTTACAAAAATCAAACCATCTATCATAGGGTGTTATGTAACTTAAGCTCCGGAATTTCAATTTAGTCATTATAATATATAGCTAGGCTATCTAGATAATTTTCCTTTTTCTTCCTAAATACAAATTTCAAATCGTATGCAAGGAAAAGTCAAAGGATCTTTGGCGAAAAATATACATAGCTTTTGCATATTTCTATCCATTATTCTTGCATCAAATCAGAGGCATTATTACCCAGTTTTGTTATTCCACAAATACTTTGAATATAAATAATATAGCGCAAGACACCTGCGTTCACACGAACAAGTACAAAACGAATCTCGGAGCGCGCTCGTCAATCCAATGTCAAGGGTTTTGACAGCCCTAACCGGCATCACCGCCGGGTCAAAACCGAAAAAATAACCCGCAATACGTCAGATATTACAGATGTACGTTTGAGAAAACGTTCCGAGTATCACTAAACGTATAATTAATTCAGTAAGTGAGATTACGCGTCTTTCAAATAAGTCCTAAGCGATAAAACTATTCGTACAATTGTCTCGAAATCAAATCACATTAGTGACGAGTTTCAAACGCACGTATGTTGAATACAAACTATAGTCGTACATAATATTATTTGAAAATAACAACCAGACCAAAGAAATTATATAATTTTAAGTTATCTAACTTGATTATTTTAAAACCATTTAGATTTAATTTACATAATTTTAAATATACATTAAAAATAATATGATAAAATAATGTTACGTTAACGATAACATTAATATCTAATACTAAAATAATTGCATGACGAACGTATATCTCAGCGGATAAAGTTCCTTACTTATGAATGTGTTATTTTCAGGTTTTGGGAAATATGGATATTTGGTAATAATAATAAGTTTAAAAACTGAGATAAAACAATTGAGTTAAGAGCGCACAAGGCAAAACCCAAACCACAGTTATAAACATTACAGTTTCAAAATCAATGATAACATGAAAAGGGAAAATCTTGTAAAAATATTACTTACATCAATAAAAAAAATATTTGTTCAAAATGACAACCAATATGTCTTTGATTTTTGGATGGATCTTCAAGTAATTTAAATATTTTTTTTATGGATTTTCCAACAAATAAATTTTACTGAAACACGTTACCGAGTTTCATTGCCTGTAGGAAACACAGGTATTTATGCGGATACGAGAATCCAACCGAAGTCGTAGTTTTGTAAAGCGAACACTTCTCTACTTTGAATTTAATTACCCTTTTGAAAAAAGAGTAGGAATAACATTAGTTATTTGTTATAACCCCACACAAACACCCAGTTACAGTACATATTATACTTAGGTGTGCTAAATTAAAAAAAAAAAACTTTAAATTTGTTTTGTACTTTTTATCTTAAATTATTTGTTACTATTATATTTTCTTCAACCTATTTAAATTTATGATATCATCAACTGATATAAGTTTACCTGATTAAGTAAATAAGATATTAAGAATAAAAACGGGAAATTATTGCATGATTCGAAAGTCAAGATAATGTAATTCATTTCTTCAAATGACGAGCTTTATTGATTGTATTAGGGTTTAACCACACAAAATATTCTTGCCGATACGATTTACGTATGATGAAATAAGTATGGATATGAAAATACATATATGTTATATGTATTTCTGTGATAGAATATTTTTACGCTACTAAATAACACAATCACAAACTAATATTTATGACAAGCGTGCTCATACAACATTAAATATTAAACAACATAGGAAGCCAAACTCCTTTTTCTTTCCTTTATTTCCTTCTTCCCCTCTTATTGTTCACATTCTTACCCTAAGGATAAGCAATGCACCCGCAGTGCTTCTGATGTTACTGATGTTTATGGGCGTGAGTGGTTATTTACCATCAAATAATCCGTTTGCTCAAAACCCTATCTCTTCCATTAAAAGTACAGATCATCATGAGGGCATTCTGGACTAGCTCTGGTAGGAAGAGAAGACGTGGTAACTCATATAGCTAAAATAATAGCATTACACAGTACACCCTACCTGGTTATTGCCATGCTTCAAAAGCCTATATTATGCTATGGTTTTGTTGACATGTTTCACCAGAGCTTTTATGAATTGCTCTGTTAGTGCACTAATCATTTGTTGTTTAACATTGTGCAATTGAATAAAGCCTAGTCAACAGTCCGTAGTAATTACAATTACTATTTACAGCTAGGCTACAGCCTAGCTGTAAAAAATCAGTCATTGTAATATTACTATTAGGAGCTTGTTAGCGCCTAATTTGTTGTTTAGTTTCAAAGAAAACTGCATATTATTGAGGTTAACAAGAATTCAAGAAAATTGTTTCTTTCGTGCAATGTAAATGTTTTTTAAGCAAACCAAACTTAGCGGAAGGTAAATATAAAGGACTCTTATTAAAATTTCCGAAGTCGTAAATATCATATTTTCTCATAAATATCCAATAAATCGTCTTCAATGTATATTTGGATCGAACGTTAGCCGTGTCCACTCAACACCCACGCGGCATCGTGTTTCAGCCTCCGGGCGCATTTTTGGGACACACCAATATTTCTAACGAATATTAATAGCCGTTTTTGTTCTTATTTTGTGTTTAATTTTGAGTTGTACACTCGTGAGATGAGCCCGCATTCTGATAATTCTTTACATTTATTTATTTAAGTATACCAACCACATCATTATTATAAACTAAAACTAAGATTAAAAAAAGTATATAAGTATAACTAAGATATTATAGTATCATAGTTATGGAGTAAATAAATTACTTTGAAATAAAACTATGTTTTATAAAGTTCATTTAAATATGATTTTTTTGTTTCTTTATATTTTTATTGTTTATACGAATTATAATATAAATAAATGCATTGCTAGTGTATTCACTAATCCAATTTTATGGAAGGATTGCATATGTACCTATCGCGAATTTAATTCAGTTTGCAGTTCCAAGTAAAACGCGTTGTTATATTGTATATCAACATAAATATCAAACAAACTCAAATACAGTTATTTAAACTTTTCTCTGTCAGTGTTCTTATCTCGCCAATGAGTGCACCGATTTTGATGGAACTTTCAAGAATAAGATTTTGTAATATCTTAAGCTACTTTTATTCAGGGCAATTGTGGAGTTTTTCAAGATAATTCAATTAAAAATTATGTACTAATGTGAAGTTGAAATAATAATCTTTACGATCCGTTAGAAAAATATAAAAAAATAAAGATAAGTAAACATATTTTATATAAATATTATCGAAGCAAAAAGTTCATAAATTGAGTAATGAAGCTGAAATAAGCGTTAGCTCGAGCCGTAATAAGTAACAAGTTATGTACGTTCATAATGTAGATACTACTATAAGTCTGTCTTTAACTTCCCTTTTCTTATTCTCGTTATGTGAATTGCGTGAAGTAGGTATGTAACACAAAGTTCAACCGTCAAAATCAAACTTATTGCCCGGAGGGACCTACGACATCGCAAAAAGTGGATCGGTTTCGTAAACACTTCTTCTTATTGTCGTGTTAACATTTCGATTGTTATCAAATTCCAGTTTCGAAGATCCCATCAAGGATTTCGCCGGTGTTTTAAAGTGTGCGGAATGCTTGTTTAAAATAACTTTGACACAATGGAACTGTGTTAAAACTAAGTTATGCTATTGAAATTTGAAAAAGTGACACTTTTTCGGAACATTTGTGCTCTCATGTAGGTATAAAGTATTTCTTTTAAATCTTTTATTTAATTAGCAACTTTCATTATTTACTTTATTTTGTTCATTGAGTTAATTCATTTCAACCTCTAATATGTAGGTATATTTAGAGTCGGTGTACCAATATCCTTTAACGCTTATTTCTATGTAATCCTATGGAGTCTCATCACATACATAACAGCAGCGACAAGTTGGCTACAAAAAATACATGAATGATGCAGTGAGACCTCCGTCGTCGCCCTACATGCCTAAAGTATTTCGCACAGTTAGGAACTTCCAAGCACCGACTGTTTTTCTCTGAGCATTGAAAGCGGCTGATAGGTCATTTAATTTAATGAGGTCTCTATTTTATTGCATTAAGAAACCCATGTACTGCGACTGCTAATATATGGTCTTATAATGCACGTTCATTTTATTCTATATACATTTTAAGAAATGCACGTTAACTAGAATTTATCTACTAGCGCATGCATAGTAAGTGCCTTTATTAACCCATCTAGAGTATACTTATTTCTTTCACAAATATCAGTGGGATAGATAACATAAATTATAGCGAAACTGATTATTTGAAACAACTATGTATTTAATGTAATAGGAAACATAACCCTTTTTATTTTTTAGATTAAACAAGCAAAATTATACAAGTAAAAGTAGATTAAAAACCTATAGTCATATGAAATACAAACCTAAGCTTTAAAGTGTCAAAAGGAATGATGGCAATAAGATATAGGAGAGTAGGGAGCGTAGGTAGAGCCAGAGCTGGCGCATCCTGTGGCTTTGGAGCTATTGTTACATTGCAATCGCTTACAATTTATGCGGTCCTGGTACCGTGACTTAACACGTGGCTATGATACTTGGGTTTTCAATAGAATAAAATGGAAGGTAGACATTACTTTATGACATGAGAGTTCTTACAGATTTCTTAATAGGATACTTATAGTATTCATGAAATAGAGACATATATCAAGGCTATTTAGTAATCATGGTATGTATGTATGTATTAGATACTGTAAGGCAAAGTAGTTAAAAATTATATCGCAAATATTAGGTCGGGGCAAAAGTATTTTCGTATTGTTCATACAAAGGAAAATATTTTTTTAGGTATAATATTTTATTTATTTATAACATGTACGTGCCGTTTTGATCGATGACTTGTTGGCATCTTGTGGGTAATGCCATGTTCCCATTCCTGTAGAAATTTTGAGATTTTTGATAAAAAAAATCTGACAGATAGTGTTCACAGTGTTCTTTTGAGGTTAGCTTTATGCTTCCTAAAAAGTTTTGCAATGACTGAAATAGGTAGAAATCTGTTGGAGCAAGGTCAGATCTATATGGAGGATGCATCAACACATCTCAGCAAAGCTCTCTCAATTTTTGCTGCGTGGCTATAGATGAGTGCGGTCTGGCGTTCTCATGGTTTCTCTCAGTGAGATCATGTGGTACCCAAATGTCAAGTTTTTTCTTGTACCCAGACTTTCGTAAATGACATAAAACTGTTTTATGATCAACATCCAGTTTTTCCGCAATGTCGTAGCTACTAATATGTCGATTTTGCTCCACTTTCTTAAAGACGGCACTGATTTATTCTGTGACAGTCCAGACTGTGGCGTCCAGAGCGAACCTCATCTTTCACACCAAAATTTCCAGACTTGAAACGCTTGAACCACATTTGTGCTACTCTTATTGATACCGCATTAGGTTCGTAAACCGCACAAATTTTATTCGCGGCGTTCGTCGCATTTTTACCTTTTTTGTAATAAAACTTTAAAATGTACCGAATTTCTTCGTCACACACGTTCATTCGCTTGCTTGCTTGAAAAACAATTGAAAAATGGCGGGAACTACTTTTTTATTTATTTATTGCATCTTCAGCATCTGATGTTTAACATGGTATTAAAACCAGCCAGTTACATTCAGTACAGCCAAAGAGGTTTGATTACTAATAATACATTCAAAATACGAAAATCCTTTTGCCCCGACCTATTTTATATTTATGTAACTGGACATTGGTTTCCCTTGAAAATTAATAAGTGTCGGCGGGCGGACTGGGGATCGCAGATAAGTTTTAGTGTTCAAGGAGGCACTACACACACACATACACACACAGCTAAAATGCACAAAAAATAGGTATTTATTGCATATTAATAATTATCACACGTTTTGTTTAACTCAAATAATTGATAGTGACTTCTTGCCAAGACAGTAATTCTATACAATATTTAATTTTATAATTTTGAATATATTTTTAATTTAATATTTCTCTATCCATTCACCGCAAAACAAGCCTACACATTTCTTAAAGGCTGGCAGCGGTTCTGCAATGCCTATGGCACTGCGGATGTCTATGGGCGGCGTTAATTGCTTTCCATAAGCTGCTCATATGCCTGCCTATCCCATAGCAAAATCATTTCAATGCTTATAAGTCACACTCTAAGGTGAATATAATATCATTCTTAGTCTTTATGGACAATAATTAAATTATCAATAAGTACGACAGTCAAATTATTAGTTAGTGTGTCAGTCCAGTCGTCAGTTGGAATCTATCCTGTAACGATATGGCTGTAATAATTGTACTGAATTTAATTTTTTTTAAATAACATGTTAATTAATCGACGTTCTGCAGGTTTTTCATTTTTTAAAAGGAAGTGGGCATTTCTCACCCGTAATTAGTCAATTTTTTTAATTTGTTAAGTAATAACTATAAAGTTACTAAAAAAAGTTAAATTTACATTAGTTACAAAATAAATTCTAAAGAAAAAGTAATTTGTTTCCGCGATATTTAAATAAAATTCTGTGCAATTGATATTAGTGGGATTTTTAGCAGGTCTAACCGTAGCTGAATTAGTTAGGATAACCTCACAATTATATTAATGTAATTCCTTTGAGAAAAAAGGTTGAGGATAGTTAAGTTTAATAGATTTGAACAAAAAGTTACCTATCATGGATAAACTATTAAGAGAAATAGTTTCTTACGCTGTCCCATTTAATTAATTATTCATTAAGAGGGACATCGATGCGGGTGGCAGAAATAAACGCAGTGCACATGTGCAAAAAACAAGAGGTAGGTTGATTTGGACACATAAATGGAGGTGAAGCAGAATAAATATTGTTTTTCACGTTTTTGTTCTTAAACGTACGCTTTATTAATGAAACTCACTATTTTAGGATTAGTCATGTTTATCAAAACAATTATGAGCAACATAAGTTACAACTTTGCCATTATCAAGTAAAATATAATACCATTAAGTATCAGAATCTTGAAATGTATCAGTCAGGTTGTCACATTACGTCTTGATAAAATGGTGGCCATTCTACCAAAACCTTTTATAGAATATTGCATTCTACTTAAAATCACAATACACGTATTTATTTCATACTAGCTGCCATGACAGACGTTGTCCCGTCTTAGCTATGAATAATCAATTCGAAACTTAATTAATAAAAAATGTTATTTAAAAACACATAATGTTTTTATATGTCATACGCGCAAAGTTCAAAGCGGACTATCAAATGCGCGAACTCCATAGCGAACTATCAAATGCGCAAGATTCAGTAGTCATTATATTTTTTGAAATTTTTCTAGTTACTGTACAATTTCTTACATTTTTTGTCCACAATAATCTTCTAGAACGTATTAGGAAACTTATAAAAAAAAAGATGAATAAAATCCGTATAGTCGTTCTTAAGTTACGGCGTGACTACGGGAAATAGAGATTTATTTTTGTATATATAGATAACTTCACTTATATATACGTCTTAATTGAACTATATTGCACAATACACCTCCACAATTAAACGATATAACTAATAACAATATAAGATTATGAAAATGAAATAAATACACAACGTTGCTGATGTAAATTGGCGGGAAAAGTCGATTAATCAATTTTAAAATCTGTGAATAGCTTAAACACAATTTAATTTGTTAAAGTTGGTAAGCAGTTTAATTATAAAAGACTCATTCAAAGCACGATTCAAATCACAGCAATATTGTAATGTTGCATTTAGATGAAACCACCTAATGAAACTGCAGCATACGGTACAAGATGCCTTAAAAACTCTTTCATATTAGCTTTGAACCGGTTTCTTATATCAAACACTCTTACATAAACATGCTGTAACAAAGCAGGCTGTACTCATCATTTCATCATACACCTGTTTTTTTACTATTAAAAATTTATTTATAATGGATTTCTTGTATGCATATAGTTATTACAAAACTTTTGATAATTGATTTACCTATTGTATATATTATATATTCAGACAAATGTGTCAAATAATAATTTTTCAAAAATATCTTGTTTTCAATACATTATTACTGTGTTATAATGTATAACTCCGCAACACATTAATAAAAAAAAAAGATATTTTCTCTTTTTTTCTATAATGGCAATTAGTTATAACTATTATGCTAGTGTCAAGTAAAATACGATAACATCAACTCTTTTGAAATATAACTAGTCAACTTATCACGTAACGTCTTGATAAAATGGTGGCTATTCTAAATACCTTCAAGAGACTTTTTCAGTCAACTTAAAAAGTGTTATATGCATTTATTTCATATTACTTCACTTATAAGTCTTAGTCGAAATATAATACGCCACCACAATTAAACAATATAACTAATAATAATATAAGATTATGAAAATGAAATAATACCACAACGTCACTGATGTAAGTTGGCGGGGAAAGTCTCATAAATATTTTTTTTTCTAAGCGGTAAACGAGTAAGTTTTTTAAGTTTGAGAGTTTTAAAGAGGCAAAGGCATCGCACATAGCACAGCCTAAACGCGTTCCCAGAGTGGTTTGATGGCGAGAGACGGTTTTTGCCCGCACTCCGGAGCCCTGTTCGCACCATTGCTTTGACATTTAGCGAAATTGTTACAAAATAAAAACGATTTTCTCGTATTCTATACAAAAGGAATGATCGGAGTGTGTTTTTGTTTCATTGTATTTTTTCGAGTGGCTAAAACGGAATCGCTCGAGCACTGCAGAGCAGAATCATTACCGAATCTCTTTGTCATTTAAATAGATCGGAGTCCCGTTTATGCGAAGCGACACATACATTGGATAGGGTGTTGTCAACACTATGCTGTCATCGGGTAAAAGAGGGGACTAGGAACAAAGCAGATAAAAAAGTAAAGCGCTTACGCTTTTATTGTCTGTGTAGGTGACGATATCACCGGTGCGAAGGGTGGCAGAGCCTATCCTCCTCAACATGTTTGAGCATGTGTGCGTATTGAGGGACACTGGTATGATAGGTGATGGGTCAGCCACGCCCAACTAATAATCGTTTTTCACTAAAAATGGGTCTAACATAAAAGGCATATAAGCTAAATATCACGGTAATTATATTCGTATACACGTTTTTCATTCATTTTCGTATTCGTTTTGCAATATAAATAATTTATTCAGACTTGAATTAAGTTTTACATCCGACCAGTTAAATTGATATTTAAAATTATTTAAGACAAAATTGTAACGTTACTTATTGAATAGAAATAGTTTTTTTTTTCTTATTTTACGATCATGCAAATTGTGATCAAAAGACGATAATTTTATTCAAACATAAAATTAACATAAGTTTATAATGATAATGTATTTATAGTACGAAATTTAATGTCATTTTTTTAAGTATTTGAATAAAGATTATCCTAACCAAGTGTGGAAATTTTATTATTTTTATATTTAATTTAATTACATAATAGCAAAACCTTCCAATATATAAAAAGGCGCTTAAACCTAACAATATCTATGTCCGCCTGAAATTAATTACTAGCTCGATGTCTGCGATAATAAGTGATTGTTACGTTTTTCCGTACAAAATATTTCATATAATATTGAAAAATATCAGTTGTTACTATTTTGAAATACATACATATACACATATTGTCACGCCTGTCTCCCGTAGGGGTAGGCGGAGACTATAGATCTACATCCGCTACGATCCCGGTATATCTTACTTGCTTCCTCCACACTCATCCATCTTTTCATCCATCCTTCCTCTTACATTCATCGTAGCGAAATGGTTCTTCGTTAATTGCTTTTTGCTCTTGTGGGAATCAGGACGTGGCGGGTGGCTAACCACGTCACCGTCATTTTTTAACAAATTTTGAAATAAATCATTGTAAATAGAATATGTAACATTTATCATTATTACTATGTTGTCCATATAATACATGACATCTATCATATTAAAAGGATATATGTATAATAAAAAAATCAGGAATGATTATTACAAATTTTTTAATTAGCTCTTAGAATGACTACCTAAATTGGTTAATTTCAGTGGAAGTAATCATATGCTCTCACAGTTTCGATCTATATATTTTATCGGAGTAAATATTTTTTGTGTTGCCTATATTTCTTTGTTCCGAGACTGGGTGTTGGACCATGTGTATTTTTGTTCCATGTATTGTGTATTGGGCCATGTTTACTTTAAATGGTACCCATGAAATAGGGAATCCTAAAATTAAGAGTCTGTAAAGCATACTTTAAAACAAAATATTGTGTTTTTTTTAATCTTCATGTAATAAAATAAAAAGTATGTTTACCTTTTCGATACATTTTCATGACAAATAGCTTTTATACAAAAATGAATCACAAAAACGACCCTACCTTAAACAACGCACACATTTATGATGCTCTTGTATACGTGTATCTTTTTTATACAATATACTAGTTCGGGACAGATGGCACAGAGCGCATATAAACACCTTTTAAAATGGCTTGGCGATTAGAGGGTTACAACATTATCATATGTGAAAATAAAATGGTGGAATATTGGATATCAGTGTTGTTACATTTTTTATTTTTTATACGGCCAACATATAACTCTATCTCTCTAAAGTGATAGTCTTTAACTCAGCACATCGGCGGGATGCCTGGACCCGGAATATACTTATGTAGATCATACATAAATTTATAACGATGCGGAATTCGAACCCGCGACCATCGATAGCGAAAGCGGTAACTTTGCCAGTGAACCAATAAGATCTTATTTTTTAAAATAAAATATAATTCATTATATAGAAGGTATTTAAAACTTTAAATGTTTTAAAGTAATTTACTAAATTATTTAAAATTATTTTCTTAGTTCATTATTACATAAGTCAACGCAGAAAACATAAAATTTGATTTCGGTTTGAAATTTAGTCAGCTATAATTATGTCGGGTGCATTTAAAAGGGGTACAAAGATTTTTCTTCACGTATGTACATTTAGATACTATAGATTATAAAAAGGTAATTAAATTCAGAGTTCTCCGGTGCATCGGCTATGTTTGCATGGCAGCAATAAACCGGCGCGGAGTGCACTCGACGGCTCGTACAATGCGCCCAACCGCAGGGGCGGACCTGAAGGGTTCCGTATTGTTTGCAAAATATTTTGAAAGCGTCATTTTATACGCCATATTAGCCAGCGCTGCATTTGATCGCCGGGGGTCTTCACCGGTCGGAATCATATCATCATTATTGTATTGTACGCACACCCCTGTTATCACCCCATCGCTTCCAATGTACTACCAACTGATGAGAGTAAAGACGAACTAAGCGGTTAGTATATTTCTTAAATCGATAGAAGAGCGTAATATTTTGTTACCTATATAGTTCTTATTAAAAACAGTCAATTTAGTAAATTTAGTGTTTCTAGTATTTTAAAGAACATTAGTGATTTTACTAAGAAATTTTTTTTATTTACCCATCTTAGGTCATATACGTTACGATATATGTATTTCACTTTAAAAGTACAATAGGAATATCAGTATTGTCATATATTTTTTACATATACGATCCTAAAACATTAAATATCAGCCTTATTTGTATTTTGCAGGTCCATCTTAATTACGCTTTGGGTTTTTACCTTAATGAGGTCAGGAATAGCGATTGATTCGAAGATGTTAATGCTGGTAGCCTATTTGCTTTAACAGCTTTATCGAATTCAGCGCCCGAGGGAAGAATAGCGATTGCTGCTGTACTGTTACGTCTAAAGCTCATTAGCACTACAACAAAATGAAGGAGACTTTAGGCATTAACTTCATGGAAAACCTATTACGAAAAATAATATGTACCAGTTCCCAGCAGTATAATGAACTGTCACAATGTTTAAATATCTAATGGAATATACTATGTAATCATTTTTATATTAATAATATCGTTGACCTCATCAACTTTTGTAGACGATTTACAGCGTAATATTAAATGAGGAAAGTTTCGGTGAGTGACTAATCCGATGCCAGAATGGTATATTTTTCCATTTTTCTGCAGGCGTAACAAGAGACTATCGGCAGGTTCAAATCAAGGCACCTTGGCGCCTTTTCCGTTTCTTGTCAGCGAGTATCAAGCCAGGCGTCTTAGCTGGCAACCCTCCACCAAACGTTTACGACAACTCTTATAATACATATTATTAGTATAAAGACAATGTTTTTGTATGCGATAGGTAAACGAGGAAGCGGGCCGCTACAAATGCGGCGCTTATCTTAGAGCAACGATGTCAATAATGGGAGGAGAGTAAGGAAGGAATGGGACGAGAAGCAGGAAATAAAGGAATAGAAATCAAGTGTGGTATATACAATACATACATACATATCATCACGCCTGTTTTCCGTAGGGGTAGGCAGAAACTAAAGATCTATGCTACGATCTCTGTACACTATCTTAGCTTCATCCACACTCATCATTCTTTTCATATATGATCGCCTGTTACGGGTACTTTTGAAATGACCTTTCTTGAGAACTTCAGCAATTTGGTCAAGGTATGTTATCGTTGATCTTCCCTTACCGAGCCTTGCATCCACATCCGCAACGTAAATTTCTTTTAATAGTCTTTCATTCATCCTCTATAAGTGGTATGCGGTAACCAAATGCACTAATACAGTTAATTGCCACTTGATGCCGATATTATATCAGGATATGTCTCAGTTTAAATTGGCCCATTCGTGCTATTATGACTCATGAGTCCTCTCTATCATGACACTATTAAATTAAAATTAAATAGCAAAAATGTACCAAAGAGTATAAATAAGCAGTCACGAATTTGTTTAAGTGGTAATGAAGTGATTGGGTGTTAGTGGGCGGAATGTGCCGACGGCGTGGAACTCAGCGAGACCGCCGAGCCGACAGAGAGCGCAGCCCCGGGCGGCGCAGTGTCCCACTTACTTTATAATCCTGTTTGTTTGACAATCAATATTATGTTGGACAATTAACACGTTTATAAATCATGTTCATGATTGACGGAAATTGGTGATCTGGAGATTTATACTCACTTGCTACAGTAAACATGCATATAAAGATAATGTTTAGGCTAGATTTAATTTAGATTTAATTATTTAAAATCAATCGACAAATGAAAATCTACATTGTAATTTATTTTAGTAATCTAATAATATACTCGATTTCATTATTATTTATTTTGGTTCATTAAGATATAAATAGATATACTAATGTGTAATTTTTGTATGTTCGATAATTGACGAAGGATACGAAACGTGTATAGATATTATATTTTAAATGGATTATTATATGTATATTTAGATAAAACACTCGTACCACACATTTAATAAATATATAAATAAATAAAAAATATTTAAAATATAGGTAATATTATATAGTCTAATATAATATACTTGTAAAAATTAGTTCATAGGTTACGCAAATAGACACATATTTTAATATGCATCTGTTATTAATAATTGTACATATATCTTCTCTTTTGTAACATGCATTTTAAAAAATAATTATATGCTAACTTATTATAATTTTATAAATTTGATTTTTTTTAGATCTAAATAAAATAGGATTTGTTACGTTTATTGAATTTGACTAAAATGATTTCTTCATATTTATCTCAGTTCTTCACAGGTAAACTGAAGGCACCTCAGAAGGAATTATTGTTCTTTAATTGATGTAATAACTCTATAATATTCAACAAATACTTAAATATATGCAACAATTAATTTGATATATTTTTAAAGTTTCTATGATTTCTACAGACTATACGAATATTAAGAAAGAATAAAATATGAAGGAAACTTTGAATTTTATTACATGTCAAAAAACTGTCAGTTTCATATAGATAGAAAACCTCCATTTCCTATAATTTCCTTTGAATTTGTAACCCAAAAAATTAAGGATATTGCAGTAAATTTTTTTTGGAACCATTTTTAATAATTTAATCGCAATCTTAATGCATCGAAATTCAAAGAATTTCAACATTAAAGTTATTTTATCACCAAATTGATATGTAACGTTAAACGATAGCAAATAAATTGAGCTACTGAGATTCAACTTCACTGTGTTGTTGTGCGTTTAAAACGAGTTTATAAAAATATCAGTTTTCACTGTGCTCGCGTATCGCACAATCAGGGGACAACTTGAAAAATTATAAAGACGAAATCTACTCCAATCATTATTCAAAAAATATTATACTAAATAGTTTCAATGTCCATAATTTATAAAAGCTAGCCATAAGCAGGTCAAATTTTTAAACTGGTAGCTTGTAAAATGATATCCGGATGGTCAGTGTGTCAGTAAATATTCTGTTTAATCTAATCAAGTGGAATATTAGAAAGAAGTATGATTAGACATTTCGCTTGTTATGATAACTTTATTTTAAATACCGTAAAGGTAAAAACTGTAGGGTAAAGGAAAAGAAGTATGTATGACAAGGGTAGAGATGTATAGATAATTAAAGGAAGACAGCCTTAGACCGAGGAAAACCGAAGTTGCGACATTGATAAATGCTATTAAGACTTTTAGATGAATAGACTATTAGAATATTTTTTATGGGATAAAAAAGAAACTAACTAGCGTATTGTTTGATGGGACGCAATCAACGCTGCCTATAGAACATCCGAAATACCAGAGACATTGGGGAACCGTTGCTAGTCTTTAAGTACCTAATGTATAAAATACAATATATAGTCGTATTCCGGTTCGGAAATACCACTAAGCGGAAGTACCACAGTGGTAGAGCGTGGAAAAAAGTTTCGGGAAAAACATACGGCCATACATCCGGATAAATTGATTTCTTGTTAAGGATAAAGTTAAAAGTTATCACCACCACCATCATATGAGAAAGTTGCGATGTATTTTTATTGTAGTTATCGTAGTAAGTACGAGTATCATCGACCTAAAACAATGTTGCTTAGCTACTTCTTTGTTTTTGTTTTTTATTGGCTGTCACCATATTACAGTAATGTAAATTTTCTTGGTGTTGTTACAAAAGGCAAAACATATTATCTTTACCCTTACATATGTATACCCATTGCAAACTAAAGCCCATGACCTGCTTATATTTAAATTTATCGGCAATTCCACGGAGCCTATACAATTATATATAATGTATAATATCAAAACAAAATCAGCAAAGTCGCCTGTTTGCAATTTAGTTTGGAAAATACGTTATAATAACAAACATATTGACCAAGTACCACCACCGTTACTATTTGTACCACCACGTACCACCACCAAGTACCACCAACCGTTACTATTTGTAATTGAAAATGCTCTGGAATTACATCAAAATTCAAGTTGCGTTCAATTACTTAAAGCTATAATGAACCCAAACTATTGATTCTATATTTCTAAACAGACACTTTAACACAGACAGAAGTTAATTTATAGTCACCCATAAAACAATTCTGCAAAGTTCGCCACAAAAACGTCAATTCTATTCAGAAGCGAGATAATAACGGCTCGGGCACAGGACAATCGCAACGTAACACTGAATACAAAAAATATAATAAAACCAGATGGCCACACTCTGCACCAAACGAATTCCTGGTCAGTTTCTTAAAAACGATATTTAAGGTTAAGTACTTAAGTTTATACAATGCTCTAGCGTGCGAAAGAGATGGCATGCGAAGAACAAGTTGTTGGTGCTGGACATTTTAATTTATGGCGTCTTTTTTTATTTGACTCCACACAATATCGATGAATCTTTCGACTAGTAATAAATTGAAAAATGTTCTGGCTTTAGGTGTTTTTGTTGGGAGAGTTGTACTGAGAATTGGACTTCACAAATCGAAGTAACTATCATACGCTCGTTTAGTCATATGCTGTGACTGAGTTTTTCTTTGGCATTTACTTGTAAGTTGTTTAGATGGCATTGTGTCTCGTAGGTTAGTGCGAGGCGTGTCGCATACATCGACACGGTGGCTGTTTAGCTCGTAGAAGTCATTCTCAACGCGGGGGGCGGTTTGATATATATTAATGAGACACTAATTATACCCGCAGATCAATGTAAGTCAATAGGACGAAATAGGCATCACTTTAATTTCGACTACCTGTTGTACCCGGAGTATTTTAAATAATTTTATCTACACGTTTATTTCCGTAATGTGTAAAATAATTTGTATACATAACCGGGCGAATTTGTATTTATACAAACCGTTACTATGGAAAATAATTTTCATTTTCACAACCACATGTTAATGCATGGGTAAATGTATATGGTTGCGTGGTTGGGTGTTGACCTTGATGGTACTATATCAGAAACTTTAACTTAAGTGCTAATAATGATTATATGAACTTTCATTGCAATGGGACAATCATTTTGATATACACCATTATATTTTTATTGTATAGAAAATCAAAATTATTTCATTTCATTATTATTGTATACTTAAAACCTTTTTGTAAAATTTTATTAGAAAATAAAAAGAATGAATCCAAACTAAATATATAATAAAAATAATTCTTACCCGTATGAGTCCTTTTGTGTATCTTGAGATTTTCGGATCTTGCGAATACTTTCCCACAGCCAGGGAAGGGGCACGGAAAAGGTTTTTCGCCAGTGTGGACTCTTATATGGTTGACCAGTTTATACTTCGCCTTGAACGGTCGCCCGTTCCTCGAACAGCCTTGCCAGAAGCAGGCGTGGGTAGTACATTCGGGGCCGCCGACGTGCTCTACCGTAAGGTGGGTCACGATTTCGTGCATACTCGAAAAAAGTTTGTTGCACAGCTTTCGTGGTGGGGGTTGTTCGGGATCGAGCCACTGGCAGCGCATGTCGCGACGTGGCGGCGCACGTACATAGCGGAGGAAGGCGTGGGGCGCGTGCGCGTGGGCATGGGGAACTAGCGGTGGCGCACCACCCTGGTAATGCACGTCGCCGCGCCAATCCCAGCTCTGCTCCAACGGCTGTTGCGGGAATAACTCGCCGCAGCCGCCATATTCTCTCAAATATCCAGGCTGATAGGAGTGTAAAGGGTATGGCTGATAGTGAGTCGGGTGGTGGGGTGGCGGATGTGGTGCTGCTGCGCGATGCTGAGCACCTACACCGCACCCCGGCTGCGGAGACATCTTTAGCCCATACGAGGCGAGGTGCGCATGATTTGTTTCGAGGAACGCGTTCATGGCGGGGGTGGCCGGCACCGGCGCATAGCCCCATTCGCCCGCCACCATCCACGCGGCGGGGATTCCCCGCTGATGACCCTGTCGCTAAATGTGTTTTGTACCCGATGCCGATTTAAAAATCTTTTAATCTTCTTATACTTGTTGTTTGGTTTTTAACATTTTCTTCTCTCTTGATAAGTCACCGTTGTGGTCCCTGTAATAATAAATTCATTTAAAGTCGAAGAAAAAAATGTATTTACTTATTTGTTAAAATACTTAGGGCTAACCCAAGAGGGTCATAATCTGCCGAGACAAATTCAATCCCATTTCTCATAATAATAACGCACACTCCTACACCCATAACCGGCATGAAAAAAATTGAGGCAGGCACTTTTGGACGTTAAATTTAAACTGTGAGTAAATTTATAGGACATTTTTATATGCCTGAGACAAAAATTCCGATTGTGTTCGTGTATATTTAATTTTAGTTTATTTGTTAGACAGGCTCCAATCTCTTTTATTATAGAGGTTTAGCATCGATAGTTTATTAAAATAGTTTTATGAATGATAAAACCTGTTCTACCGTGCAGTGTGCGACGGGAACGCATTTTTTCTGAACTTTTTTTTTTTTAATTTTGAGGAACAACTGTGTACAAAATATGTCGTGTCTTACAGCTAACATATAAATCATATTAATGGAAGCGAGATATACCTATATAGTAACAGGCAATAGTGAATTGGTCACGGTTATTGGTTCCTTTAAGATCGAATGCCGTGAGTTCGATTCCTAACATTTTCCTATTGACGTGAACTTTATTTTCTTAACTTAAAGTATACAAGCTTAAAATGGTAAACAAGAATTGTAATTCGCTTAAAAGTACTGCTAGTTATAATAGTTTTCTGTTTTCGTTTACTTGTCGCGGATCTTAGTTAAGTAAAACGTTTGACTGTCCACATAAATTCACTGTAGACAATTTTAGCAATGCATAAAATAAGAGGCAAAATCCAAATTCAAAGACATCTATTAATTATACATTTATATTATCATAACTTGGTCCTATCATGGCAAAGCGATTTTTTTCCAATTTCAGCGATTTTATTTATTGTTAACATTTTTTTGTTATTTTTTTTCACACCTTTATCTACCTATATTCCACTGTTAGGCACGGGCCTCCCCATTTCTGAAGGAACGGACATAAACCCATTTCTCCAATGTGGATTTATGCCGATGCAGGGATCGAACTCGCGACAATTGATTCCGTGGATGGTAATCCCACCACTGAGCCAATTCGTCGTCATTTGTTTTTTTTTATAATATTTCAGAAAATTTGAAGCTAAAATGTATTTATAGGAATTAATAGTAAGTCTCACAATTTGGTCCATTAAATTATTTGTCAAAAAACGATTTGCAATTTTTTTATATCAACTAATAAAATTTATATCAACCACTTCACTCTCCAGCTTCAGTAATACTTATACTAATACAGTACTTGTTCTCAAAAATATGAAAAGAGAAAGAAGGTTCACAGTAGTTGTCCAATGGTGGAATCAAACCCACGACGTTTGATGGTAATCACAGTCCTTACAATTAGAGCAATTGCTGCTTTTGTCTGCTTTCCTTCTTCGTGTATTGTGATATACTTGAGTTAATATTATATAGGTAGGTAGGTACTGTCTGTAGGTAATTCTTTCGTAAGTAACTGTTACAAAGTGGTTAGACGTTATTGTAAAAAGAAACTGAGTAAGTAATCCTTATTTGTATGGAATTAGAAAGAGAAACAGTAGAAACATATATTTTCTCTTTCTCAATTATTTTAATTAGGTGAAATTATAGACAGAAAATCTGTTGATTATATTTGCTTGGTTGTTTGGAAATTGATATGGGTGCCGTTAATTTATCAATTATCTTGACCTCATAAAATATTGATTTTCTATCTATGAGCTATCAATCCATATCTAGGATTCATATCATGAATGTTTATCGAATCTTAGTGCTTTTACTTTTGAAGTTAAGGTAGACAGCCCGCTGTAAAAATTGTAATGATAGTATAGTGTATCCTTAATAGGATTTTGGCAACTGTACGTAGATCAATACGCTGATCAATAAACAAGCAAAGCAAGCAAAAATGAGATGCGCCCCGTAGAAATTGCACGTAAGAAGTCACTTAAAATAAATTACATAGTTTGTCGTAATTGCAAAACGTAAATCATTCTTTTTCAAAACGTCAATCAAAACGTATTTCGTGGCTGTAAATAGATAATCGCATTATTTCCAAATAATATTGTTTATGGATTGTTTAAAACACTTCATCGCAGAACGAAGCACATAGAAAAGAAAAAGGCCCAGTGTTACCTGGGCCCGTTAAACAATGTCATTCTTCAGATATACATCTAATCTCTACGTTATCTTCGGACTCCCCGCAGTGTGGCCGCTTCATCACAAAGCAACGGGTTGACAGATCTCTACAGACGGACATGGTGCAATAGGATTACAAAAAAATTAATTTACACATTTCAAAGCATTCTGCTTCTTAACTCCGTACCATACAAGCGTATTTATCAATTTGTAAGAGCAAATGTAACTTGGTTTCGATTTTTGCAGCTGCCATACGAACGGTTTCTATAGTTTCAGGGAATTAGTTTTAATCACATTAAAGCTGCTATTGAGATGCGAAATCGTATTTGAGTTAATCTATTTAAAGGATTTTTTGAAGGAAGAATGTGGCATTAAAACTTTGTTGACGGCATTATCTGGTTAATTTTTGTATTCCGCTACTAATGTCTTACATTATATGCATACATATCGTGTCGCCTGTTTCTGGTAGGGGTAAGCAGAGACAACAGATCTCCATCAGCTACGATCTTGGGATACTTTCCTTGCTTCTTCCACACTCATTACTCTCCTCATGCAAGCCCGTCGGTTAACTCTTGACCTGGCCTTTCTTAAAGACTTCGGCACCAGACTTCGGCACCTACCTTGACCTAATGTATGTTTTCGTTGGTCTTCCCCTACAGACTCTTCCATCCACATCCGCAACGTAAATCTCTTTTGCCAGTCGTCTTTCATCCATCCCCTTTATATGCCCAAACCATCGAAGCTTATATGCCCAAACCATCGAAGCATCCCTTTCTCAACTTTTTATTACATTATATACATGCATGTATACACATATATTGTAAATCGAATAAGATTTGAGAAAATATAATAAATACAATGATTCATCATCATCATTATCATTTATACAACCGTAATATTTCACTGCATCATACATACATATATCTCATAGGGCTCTCGCAAATATAAGGCGTGTTGCCGTCATCCCCATGGACATGGATTGGTTATTAAAGATTGGTTTCTTATAATTTAGGTAGACCTGGTGATGATAATAATGATTAATTAAAACTACTTCAAACAACTGGACGACGTCCTGTGGGGCGCCCCAGGTACCGTTGGAGAGACATGATTGAAGACGACTTGCGCAACCTACAAGTCTGTAATTGGCAGGAGGTGGCGCAGGGCAGGGCAAAGTGGCGTAAGATCTGTTCGGAGGCCAAGATCCAATTTAGGTCGCTGCGACAACAAAGTTAGTTTTTTTTTAATTAAAACAACGGGGCCACCCATGGGTAATTCCTGCTTGAGGAAAGCTTATTCACTGTACCTACTATAAGATCATAACAAAATTACTTTATTGCTTCACATTTATAACCTCACTATATCGCGGATGATATCATAAACACACAATGACACAGACATACTCCCATACTCATAATACAATTGGGTGGGCCTTGCAAACATCTATCCTGATAAGGGAATTCAATCCGCGAAATCTACTGCACTTCTTTATAGCAAAGTAGGCGGCAAAGAAGTAATGATCAATTGGCTCATTGCCATCTACAAAGTCAATGATTCAATCTCCGTATCGGGATAAATATATTTATTGTCTACATTTATATATTCCAAGACTGGTTACCCCGCCAATTCGCATTGGACAAGTGTGTTGGGTTAACGTCTATTCCTCCAGATACCCATCCGTGCCCAGCAGTTAAGCATATATGGGTTGTGGAAAAAAGTCGAAAGGAGCATACGAGTCATTTGATACTAAGTGATCGCGGTTTCGGATGAACATATACGCTCGTCTTTTGAATACCCCAATATCATAATTAGTCTTAATCAGTAAAGATTTTGTTTCATTCAGTACTCTCTTAAAAATTAAAGACTCTCTCAAAAGATAAAGGCAGTTCCAAACTTGTTTTAATAAAAACCACGAATATGCTTGAATTTATCTTTGTTTATTAATGAGAGGTGACTATTAAACTATTAAACAAATAATATATCATAGTGACCACAGAACTCCTGTATAATTAAAACAAGGTGGCTAGATAATTTTTATAATATTTGTTTTACTTATTTTGAAAACTCTGTTATTAATCTGAAAAATAATAAAAGTTAATTAATATAAATAAAATAATAACAGGTGAAAAAATAAAAGGTTCTATTTTTATGAAAAGCAATATAAATATATGGATTTTTATTAATTATATTTTTTCTTTGGCTCCTTGTTTTGAGAAACAAGGAATTAAAACTCTTTGCTTTTAAGAGACATGTGTTTAATTTTAGTATCATATACATTAAAACGAAGTGTGATAGTGTACAATTATGTTAAACAAACTTTTCATTTTAATGTAGCATTATAAACAAAAACGATATTAATTAGTTAATTATAAGTTTGCTACCTCGGTAAGTAATTACAATGCAGATTAAAAAGATCTATGATACAATCTGTATTTTGTGGTTGATTTTTAAAAGCAGAGTTCAATTCAAAACTAATATCCGTGTTATTTTTCATAATTCCATGCATTAAATAATTTTATCTTTTTGCCATCCTCGGCTTGTACTTTTTAATAAAAATAATTTCGCATTAAAAGTAATAAATTAAAAACAAAATCCATAGGAGTCATACGAGGCAATTTCGGAAGCAACTACCGGACGATGGATAATACTGTCTACTTAAGGAATAAAACCCGGCCTGCGATTCCTAATTCGTCCATCAGGCATAGGAAGTACGACAATACCCCTCAATTTTGAGAGCAGCCAACATCCAATAACCAAAATATTCAGTCACTTCCATAGTGTCATATATTACCCATATTTGCCGTCGGTTATTGTGGCCAAAATATTGAGTAAATGTCCCTGTTTTAAGACTTTCTCTCTCTTTCTCTGTTTCAAGATAAGTCTGTCAATATATTATATAAAATATTTTTATTATGGAACATTTAAACAATTCTTCTCATATTATTTGTTAATAAATGTTTAAATATATTTTAAAGCAATGAAAACGTTTTTTATCATCGGCTTTATTATCAGAATTTGTAAGTTCATATTAGTAAATTTTATAGGAACAACAAAAAACTGATATTTAATCAGAGAGATATTTTTATAAAACTACTCTTAATTTAGGTATAAAAAGAGGTTATTCTTGAGGTAAATGCGAAATATTCCATCGGATATGTTTTAAGATTAGGTATCTGTTAGATAAAAAGTTCTGGCATGCCATAAAACATATTGTGTTTATAAGAAAAAGTATATATTACAACGGCTAAGGAAAAAATTTAAAGATGATAGATACTTATATTAATTATTATTATTAGACAATAATTATTATATATTACTAATTATTTAGAAAAAACAAAAAATACAATTAATGAAATTCATAGGCTGAGTTTCATTTTATGAAAATCTGGTTTACTAAGACCTGTACCACATTTATGAAATATAAATTATCGTAGAGGATTATCAAATTTAGTGAAATACACTCACAATATTTCTTTAGTCACAATATTTTTCTAATCGTTTTTCTATTCATGACACATTTTTGTCTTCTGATTAGAATTATGTATTTATTCTAGGTATATATAACTAATGAATTGGAGTTAGAACGCTAAGCAAATTAGACATTTATATATAGCTTACACAAAATGTGAAGCTACATTAAGTTGATATGTATCAGATAACTTGGCAATGAAAGAAAAAATCTATTTGCTATATATTGTATATAAATATATTGTATTCCGTACAAAAAAAAATAAAATATGCTTAATGCTAGTGCTTTAGTAATAAAAACCAACTCACCAAGTAAAAAAATTAAATCCAGATGTTGTCTACACTTACGAATTGTGTAGCACTAGAATTAACTAGGTTTATCGATCGGCACAAATAACCAAAGCACACCACTCAACCTACGTTCTGCAATAATAATGCTATTAAAATAGACTTCAGTATCCTCATGAAAATAGAAACTAGAGAATACTATCACAGAGATTGGCGCATTGTTATAATAAGGATTCAGTCTCACAGCCGCGTTCGGTGTTACGCGAATTCGGGAACATCGGTTCGTCGGTAGAGATGTCACGGAAAGATTTTGTTTCGTAAAATTGAAAGGCCTCGCGACATGCATCCACCGTCTCCGCTGAGGCTCTCAGCATGACTGCGAGCTCCCGCGACGCCGCCCCTCACCGAAGCCGACATACTGCTTCTTTGAATTATTTTATGAACGAACCCACTTCAGAGGCGCGAACGCAGCCCTACGTACTACAGAAAAGGCGGGACGACAGAAACTTTTTCCTCCAATGATGCCGGCGATAACCCGCTGTGCGTACAATGCAGCTATCTCACTCACGCTGCCAATATTAACGTAAGAAAGAGTGAGATAATGACTATCATGATAAAAGTAACGTTTTAAGTAGAAAATTTCTTTGTGTAGGTGCCGTAATGTGTTCACTTTATCAGATTTACGTTGAAAGCTCGCTGTTAGCTTTCGAGGGCGCCACATCTCGTCACTCGCTCACTCTGGGCGGCAACGGAGAATGTAAGAGAGTGATGGCATATCACAGGGAAATGTTTGGACTAATGTATTTTCCTGTGGGAAGGAAAACACATGTCGTCACTTTTAATTTAATACGCGTCACGCTGCGACCTCGTGTCGCGCCCACTACGTGCTGCTGCTACTTTCTTCAACATTGTACACCGATATTTATACGATTATAAATAAATATATTTAATCAATTTTTAAATAAACTATTTATTACTAATGGAATGTTCTATAGTTAGATTTGTTTGGTTATAGTTTATATTATTTGAGTATATTTATTAGGTAGACACAACCTTGTATTTTGTGATAAAGAAAAGCTTTAATAATTGTTAAGTAGTTGCAAGCGATAAATGAAAATTTCATTTTAAATTCATCATCATCATTTTAATTTTAACGTGCCAGCGTTCCTTATTGCCTACGTGTCTTAAAATAAAATATCAGTTTGTTTGTCAGTAATAAATTGTAATAACAAAATATCATAAGTATATTGTATGTCATATTTATATAAATAATGTTTTAATAATATAAATAAGACATACGATATACTTATGATATTTTGGATTATGTACAGCATATTATGGATTCTGTACAGCAGCAATAGTCTAGATGGTAAGGCTTGCGCTTACAAGTCGTGGGCTCGATTTTACCATTGCGTTATTAACCTACTACCATTGGGCTACTAAATCAATAACTTTTTTGGAAAGGTTATGAAAAATTGTACTAAAATTGAATAATCGATACTCTTAAAAAAGAATTCTTTATCAATAAAAGTAAAGTTTATGGACGTTTGTGGAATATATTTTAATTTTAATGAAAAACCATTCCATCAATGGCTGCCAATTTAAATTAAGATTCAACACGTGTTCCGTCCGAATGGTTTACAACGAGAACATATTTCGTAATTAATGTGAGATTCCAGCGCGTGTTTATAATTGTTTTGTGAAAACATTCCCCGTCGACTGCCGACACGCCTTGTACGGGGCGGGACAAACACTGAGGGGGCGTACAAGATGCTCCCGCGCATTCTTACCTTTATTCTCAAGCTCCGCACGAACAGCGGTGTGATTAATTTAATATATTTTAGTTGGATCTTCCCTCACGCAATAACTTTTTACCGACGACGTGATCGGGTTGCAATAACGAGCGGTCCTTTACGTTTTTATTGTGTGTTTTATTGAATCCTTTATGTCGGCTGGTTTCATTCTTAGTTTGCAAGCGGTTTTCTCTTAAAGCACACGACAAATATACACATATATCTCATAAACAACAATAGCTTTTAGCAGGCAGCTACATCAAGAAGCATCTGGGAAGTTGGCTGGTACCCTTTTTTAACCGTCCTAATCGAAATCGAAAAAATTCCGAAATCGAGCATCTGGTGGCCCAACCCAAGACCAAGCTCACAGACTTCGTTGGTTGGGCCACGTTGAAAGGATGGGGGAGGATCGCGCAGTTAAGAGAGCGTATGTGGGTCGCCCAATTAGACGATGTCCTGTGGCACGCCCCAAGTACCGCTGGAGAGACATGTTCGAAGATAACTTGCACAACCTTCAAGTCTGTAACTGGCAGGAGGTGGTGACAGAGCACGGTTGCGTTAGATCTATTTCTGAAGCCAAGATCCATTATGGGTCGCTGCGCCAACAAAGTTAGTTTTTTTTAGTTATGTAGCCAGCTACATACCTATCCAAAGCTACGAAAGTAGTTATTAGAACGGTACACGCTAACAAATTCAGTTTTTTTAATTTACTTTAAGTATGAATACACAGGAAAGGTAAACATAAAAGACCGCTTGCAAATTTATAAGGCACAAGTCAAGCCGCACATGGAATGGTGTTCTTATCTCTGGGCTAGAGCACTTCAGTATCAGCTTCTTCTTCTTGACCGCATATAACATCGGGTTATTTGTATTGTTAATGACCAAGAATTTACTGAATGGCTAGATTATTTAACATTTTGAAATAACATCGCATCTCTAAGCATATTTTATTGATTTTACCATGGGGAGTACTCCGGAAATCGTTCGGAATAATTCCGGCCACTGAATTCCACTCCCGCACAACTCGCCACAAGAAAAAGTTTCATCTCTACCATTTGCATGAGTGGCGATTCAGCACGTTGCCTTTTTACAGAAAATTCAAACCATGTCATGAAATTATAGAATGTTTTTATATGGCTATTTTAAATTTACTCCCCTGTCCACCGAGGTGATCAGTGTTCTAACTGTCGTTGATGATATTATAGTAGTCCGTACAAGCATATAGATAAAAAATGAAAAACATGAGTTACAAAGGTATGCGTATTTGAAACCAATTCTTGCATACATATGAATAAAGTGTCATTACATTATTTTGAAAAATCTTATTAGATTATTAATTAGATTTTACAAAAATAATGTAATGACACTTCATTCACATATATTCAAGAATTGGTTTCAAATACGCAGTAGGCACACACTTCAATAATCAGAAATATTGCGAAGAAATATGCGCGACCAATAATATAACATTTCCGAATGCATGTTGAATCTGCCAATGAGAATTAGATCGCAGACTGTGTTTGATATGTTCTCGTAGAAAGCAGCACAGATCAAGCAGTGCAACGATTATAATCTAGCTATTTTCTTTATAGGAAAGCAATCGAATATTCTACTTCTTATGGTCCAATGTCCCCGAGGTGGGGCAGAGGGCTTCCACAGTGCTTCTCCATTGGAATCAGTCCTGAGCGACGCGCTTCACTTCAGGCCACGTCAATCCGATAATGGATTTCATTTCGGCCGCTACGAAGCGAAATTTTATTATGACTGATAGATTTCTTGAACTAATTTTTGTAAAGCCGTAAGGCTAGCAACGTAAGATAAAACTACTATGTTTGTACTTTCCCAAATGTAACCGCAACGTGAATTCCAACATTGGGTGTTTAAAAAAACTCGAATAACGTTATTATTTACCCGCGTGTTTTCGGGAGTGAGGCTAGCTACAAATTACAGCGGACAATGTCTCCACGGGACATCGCCGTTAATAAATGCAGCACACCAGATGGCGCGCGAGCCCTTCACCATAATGCAGTGTTCTAAACAATATAAAAATAGAATTTATTGAAATTTGCGAGAAACATAATTGAAATGGAATGAAAACTTAAATTATATTAAAAACAAAATAAAATCCTTTATATAGTTTTCAATCTGTTATATTTTTTTGATTTACGTAGGTACATTTATTAAGTAATTGACGATAAGAAGATAAGGCTGACTGATCAGTCAGAAATGCAATAATTTTTTAAGAACAAATGCAAATACTAATCATTTAAAATCCTCAAGTTTGTTAATATTAAAACATAACTCGTTATTATGTGACTTCAATAGAAGGTATATTCAATCCAATAATTCATTAAATATTGTTTACTCAACTTTCAAATTGTCTTTAATTTGAAAGTTGTTAGTATCTATTTTATAATTTGAATGCTAACAATAATAGTAAATATGCAATATATCACAAAATAAAACCCTAAACATATAGTTAATGTCTTATATCATTAAATATTTATTCGGTACAATAATACATTTTATGAAAGTACTTTATATTACGAATGTCTTTCAAAAATATTTTTTACATACAACACTAACTCAAAAAAATTATAAAAATGTTGCGATGTTGTTACTCGTCTGTACCTGTTCTTTGACACATAAAAAGGATACATAGCACGAGTATCCGTAAGCGAGAAAAAATCTAAAAAGAATCACACACCACGGCTAAATGGAAGTCGCGCAGAAAGAATTGATGCTGTGTTGTGTAAACAATTTGACTTCTCAGATACCTGCAACTTTTTTCTTCTGAAACAAGCCCTCTTCATGCGCTTATACGTATGTATTAAACATAACAATGACACTGGTTTGCTTTAAAGACATTGTCCCTGAAAGCATTGTAAAAAATTAGAACAAACAAATATATTTTTGTGTAACAACTATTTACGTGAAATATTTCTTATGTTATTATTATTATATATGTATTCTAGTTTTTCAAAATGTTTTCGGGGACAAAAAATACTAAAAACGACAAGAAAATTTTAAAATTTCTGTCAACTTCTTTTTGAAATTTGCTTGTCTTTTTAAATGTAATATTTACTTAGAATAAGCAATTTATACACTAAATATTGTACATGAAGAGTAAAATAAACAGCTACTTGTTACGCTTTGTTCGTAGGTAATAACAATTGTGGTACGGAATTAAACATGTTTTATTATTTTTTAATTGCGGAAGCCTTAAAGTTGCCAGTAATTTAAAAGAATGATAATCATATATTTATAAAACAACACAATTGGGGCTAATCTAGACTTAAAGTTTGAAGAAATTGTTATTCTAAAGTTTCTTAAAAACTCAACATGAAATAAATAAATTTATATAGATTGACTACCTATATAATAATGATGCTTAGAAAAAAAATTTAATATGCCACTCGTCCAATGAAACTTTAATGAATGCAAAAGCATATTTAGTTTGGGGGAAAAGTTCATGATCTTTTACGACTTGGATCCGCATATATGCGGATAATAATGTGAAATAGAAAAACATTATTAAAATAATCTATATATATTCAGGAAACACTGTATATTTAATATCGAAAAAATAAATATCTAACTCAGTTCTGGTCTAATACCTTAAATGAACGTGTAAATACATGGTCTCGTTCACAACTCTTCCATTTAAGTTCCATGTACTTGTATATACCTATATCTAATTAATTCGGGTGCCTGGAAGAAAGCCGTTCGTCCCATGACTATTGATACCGATCCCTGTGAGCTCGCCGACATCCTCGGATGTGATCGGCTTTTTGCCGCGACGATTCAACTGAAATTAGATTCGGAGTCGTAACGTTGTCGTTTTGTTACCTATCTCTACCTGTTCCGTCGCGCCTAAAAAACTTGTAGGTACACCTTACCTATGTTTGAATACAATAGGGATTAATTGCAATGAAAAGGTGTTTAATGATCAACAAAACATGTTGCCAAGTAAATTTTATCATGAATCAGAAACGTTATCGAATACAATTATATATATATATATATATATATATATATATATATATATATATATATATATATATATATATATATATATATATAGAAAAAAGTGCAATACCTTTATTGTTGTCCTATTAAACTAGTTAAAAAAAAGAAAAAAAATCTAGTGTTTTTTTAAAAAAGAAAACAACTATGTTTTGTAACTAAGCTACACTAATCAAAGTGCGAAATAACTTTTTAATAACCGGTTTTTTAATAACATTTTAATACAAAAGAGCATAATATATATTACGAATTAAGTATTTAAGAATAATAAGGCTAAATATCTTTGTATTTAGTCATGTAATTAAAAGCTACTATGCAAATAACGACAATATGTATCGACGTTAATTGGTTTACATAATCACCACGCGATCCCCCGAGGAGAGAAAAAAGCTTACCGGAGAAGCCCCATCATCGCATGTACATAATAAACCATAATAATTTAATATGCCATTTACACAAAACTAAATTGAGCAATTTATACACGTCGGCCGGCGCCCGTGTATGTATGTGCCTCATTCGTGCAACATTTAATGAACACTTATTATTTGGTAAGCGGGTAATACGATGGCAATTAACGACTTTAAGGCTGAGTCGTTGATGCCATCACAAGTAGTCATCACTTACCGCATTTGTGGAAAACTGGCGATTGCCTGTCGATATCAAGTATCATCATGAACTTTTTTCTTAATAAATAAAAAATCTTTACCGTTTAAGTAAGATCAAGGGGAATAAGATTTTTTTAAACAAAACTATTTTTTTTTATGGGATAGGACGGCAAACGAGCAAGCGTGTAGTCTGATGGCAAGCAATCAACCGCGACACCGCAGAAGTGGCGGAAGCGTTGCCGGCCTTTTAGGTATGTGTAGGTTTGTTTTTTGAAGGTGTCAATCGTATCGGTTCAGTAAGACCGCCAAAGGTAGCTGTTTCCGCAGAGTGGTGGTGCGTGGAAAGAAGTTTCTAGAGAAGCGCACCATAGTAGATCGCCACTCATCCAGATACTTATAATAGAACTAGTAGTGCTATTAATATTTCTAGAATGCTTGTTAACTATAACGAAAGCTTCATATTTTTTCTCTTCTTATGGTAGGTGGAGTCTAACTTTCAACGTGAGGTTACAAGTCTAATCCCTCACAAATGAAACTTCATCGAAATAAACAATGTCTAGAAATTAGTTACTATGATGTTGATTAAAGGCGTTACTTTGCGGAAATCCATTAATATGACGACAATCAGTATATTTAGTTAAGATCCGCACCAAGAAAACAAAAATAGAAAAAAATAATTTGCTTTACTGGACAAAGTTGATTACGTGTGTTTGGTGTTGTTAGTGGTTGCTGACGGGCATTTTTTCGGTAAGATTTAGTTTAAGTTCTCCGTAAATCCACTTCTTTCAGTAAAGCACACATAATTATTTTTCTATTTTTATTTGCATGTCGTGGATCTTAGCTAAGTAAAAATTCTAACTGTCCACATACTATGCTGTTATCAAATGTATAAGCATTTACTTAACATCGTTAATGTATATCGCGATATAAAGAAAAAACACAATGTTGTTGTGTTTAATAAATAAACATTTATAGTTCAATGAAAAATGCATTACATAAAAACAAATACTATATTTGCATCGTAATCGTTTTACATTTAAGCGTATCGTGTTATCATTTGCACGTGTAGGTACTGTAGTGATACATTAATAAATGTATCACTAATGCAATTAACTTTTTATGTTATTTCTTTTTAAACTCGTTATTTGAAATTAAAAATAAATAGTTTTCTACTAAAACAAAATGATTAGTTCGACTGACGTCTTTTGAATAGACATGTCACCCGTCCGGCACATATATAAAATGTAAATTGAAAAGTGCAAATTAAATATAATAAAGAATAAATATCAATATGATATAAATGTACAATGAAACAAGAAAAATAAATTAATATTGTTTTGAAGAATATTTTATTTGAAGATGAAAACCCCCTAAAGATCCCGGGTGTCACCGTACTTCTTAACTATCGTTTCCCCATCTAAAAAGAATAATTTTACTTTAAGGAAGGGATCCGAATCCACTGGTGGTACAATCGGTAAATTAGTCACCCGATTTAAACGCGCGCCCGAAAAGACGACGCTCACGTAACGTGTTACACGATCCGGACGACGAAACAGCGTCGTTCGGATCCACTCACGACACCAACACTCACACGCACCCCGGCTCTAGCCGAGCACGTAGAGTAGGGAACACTTCTACAGCGGCTGCTTACACGAGATTCTCTCACGTACCCGGTCGGTTCTCACCCCCTAGACCTTAGGGTCTATGGGACTAATAGGGACTATAGTTACTAAAGTTCAATCCTCCCCTACATGTTTAACGTAGAATCATGACGAGTTTAAAATCAGCACACACACATATCTGTACCTCCGACACGGCGTCAGGCCGATGGAGTCTGCGATTTGCGCAGATTCCCAATTATATTTTACTTGCCCGCGGGCCCTAAATACGATAAAGCTGTTAAAGCCAAGAGGCTACCAGCATTAACATCTTCGAATCCACACTTTAAGGAAGGGAATTTTACGTAAGGAATTTTAGTCTTCACTGATAAATGTATTGTAATATACTAATAGAAGAAAATTATACTCTAATATTTTACGTCAACAAATTAGAAAAAGACAAATCTTAGATGTGGTTGACCATTTTAACGGAAATAAATTAGGGCGTCCACTGAATCCGATTACAATTTTAAATTATAAATGTAGTACAAAAAACACGTCTTCAGAAAAATTACAATAAAGAAGGAATGAATATAGAATCACATATTAAATATTTGAATTTATAATACGTTCAGAAGATAAACTTTTAACGAGACACAAAGTTATATAAGAAAGAATCCTTTGGAATAAAGGCGTATATACATTTATATAATTACGTTTAATATTCACAGCAACATGATAGACAAGATCGTTTAATTGATGCCGACTCAGTACGTGGCGATTACATGATTTGTAAGTCATTATGTCGGCTCTATTATTTGGATATTTTAATCAAACCGATCGATTGGAGTGTGTAGGCATAAAAGAAGGTAATTAATAATAAGAGATCGACAGAGCAGGCCGGTGCTGCCACATGCCGGAGCAAAAACCGAATGGAAATAGAGCGATTTGAAACGGACTCCGGAATAAAATGATGAGTATTGCGACGAGCCAGTTCTAATTTCGTGTATTTTTAATACTTTTGCGTTAACAATGAACAGCGGACAACCGTGAATTACAACCATTAAGGATATCTGTTTTCAATTTAATTCTACTTTGAATTCACACGAATGTTTTAATTGAGTGAAATATATTTATGGAAGATGTAATTTCTCAATGTGATATGTTTAAAACACCAGTTGAATTGTATAAAACACCAGTTAGTGCCCAGGACAGTTTATAGTGGTAGAGCCACGCTGCAGACAAATACTTTGTCATGAATGGCATAATATTTATCTGTAGCATGAATGGGCCGACTCGCCCGGGGAAGTACCACGCTCCCGCAGGAAACCGGCGTCTGAGTGGTAGCTTACCTACCGCGCTTCGTACGGTGAGCGGCCGAGTTCCGGAGGCCCAACACCCTTCCCCTCTCTCTACCCCTTCCCCTCCCATTCCCATAATAACACTTTCCTTAAAGGTTCGCAACGCTTCCGCACTGCTTATGGCGTTGCGGAAGTCTATGGGCGGCGTTGATTGATTTCCATCAGATGACACGCCTGCTCGTTTGCTTTCCTATCCCATAAAAAAAAGAACAGAGAGAGAAATTTTTGATCGATACCTTTTAAAGAATAACAAGTCAAATGAGCAAGCGTGTTGCCAGATGAAAGAAATTAGCGCTACAGATATCTGCAATCTGATTTATTTTTGAGGAATTCAATGTTATACCGGTTCAGCTATACCGCTGAACTTAACAAGTAAAGAGGTTCCAGGAAAAACGCGTACTAGATCGCCATTCATTTAAATTGAACAAAGTAAATATTTCTCTTTGTGGCGAGTTGTGAGTTAGTGGATTGTAGCGACTAGAATTATTCCAAACAAACAAATTTATGAATAAAACTATATTGTATGTCTTTAAGGTCTAAATAATTTGCCATTCCATCACTTATGTTCATACCTCCAGAAATGGGGCGCTCCATGTCCAATTCCTACTGTTTGACACGGGGCGCCCCATTTCTGGAGGAATCGATATAAATGTACATTATGGGCTGTAAGAATGATTGGTGCGGGAATCAAACCCATGACGGCTGATCCTGAAAGCGTTAACTTCGCTACTGACCCAATTAGGGTGTATTAATGAATAATGAAATCGAAGTATTCGAATAGAATAGTTTCAGTATACGAATATGAATAAGAAATGACATGGTACATACTCCCCACTAGAACTCCGACTTCAGTTATAGGTGTTGTTAGTTGCGAATACAATAGAAAATAATTCAACTAGCAAGAGATGAGGTTGGACAAGTCGAGCGCGGCCAATTGCGACCGCCCACAAAAACCCGTTCAAAGCCACCGCACCGCCACGAATCGAACGCGATAAATCGACTGCATTCTCCAAAATATACCAATCACTTCTAAAACGTTCAAGTCGACGAGAAAGCAAACCAAAACTAATTGAACATTTAACTGAATCGTCACCGCGACTTTTGAAAGCATTTTTAATGAAGCCTCGTGTACCTACCTACTTGAACCGATTATGAATTTTATTGGACTTCGGCTTATTGCATTTTTTTTATTTGATGGCAGTTAGTTATTATATTATGCCGATGTCAATTAAATACGATAACATCAAATCTCTTGAAATATAATTAGTCATCTCATCACGTTACGTCTTGATAAAATGGTGGCTACTCTATCAAAATCTTCTATGGACTTTTTCAGTCAACCTAAAAAGTTACGATATACGCATTTATTTCATATCAATTCACTTGTACGTCATAATTAAACTATATTGTATAATAGACCACCACAATTAAAGAATAAAACTGATAGTAATATAAGATTATGAAATGAAATAAAAACATAACGTTACTGATTTAAGTGGGCGTGAAAATTCTTTTGCATTTTGTGTTTCGCGCGGAGAAACAGTTTGGCCGCACTCTCACTGTTTGCCTGATATTCCATGGGTGATTGGTTAATGTCCATTTCTTTAGGAATGAGACGGAACACAAATGGGCTATGAAAAAACGTCAGCAATAAGAATTATCATATTTGTCATCAATATTCACACAAAGAGTCTAAATTAACAGTGATTGTGGAAAACTTGGTATTTTTGTATAGCGGATACAAGAAGGGCAATCAGAGGTAGGTAACGGTAATCGGCGAGATCTGTGCGAGTCATTGCCTGGAAACCGATGCACGCCATCAAGGGGACTCGTTATCAAGATTGTGCCAATCAGCTCTATTGATGTACATTGTCGAGGGATTTAAATAATAACCTCGTGAATTACACTCATTATGCTGTTGATGTGAAATTTAGAAATTGTTTTTTTTTTATTATTAATAATGGTACAGTTACAGGCTACAGATTAAATAAAATATAAGATACCGAACATGCAAAAGAATTTAAGGTAAACCTGAAGTCCAGTTACAACTATACACAATTACAATGAATATTTAACAATTATTTGTGATAATGATTTATGATTGAATAATGATTTATGATTATGATAATTATGAGGGATATAGATGTATGAGGGATATAAGGGATTTATACTTATGATTTCATTTATATGTATAATTAGGTAGACAAACACTAAAAAAAAGAAAATTTAGACAGAAACAAAAAAATTAAGATAAATATGTAAGACCATAAAGATAAGTTTTAAAACAATTTAAACTAATAATAAAAATATCGCGTGAGCACATATACAATTATTACTTCTACACTTTCTGCTTATCGGACTATTTTGTGTGACATTATTGTTGGAGTCGGGCAAATTAAAGATTTGTGGAGTGCGTATGGATCTCGTCGGCACCTTAAGGTGAATAGTTACTATATATGTATGTTGTTACTATATATGTATATGCTATTTCGCAAATAAGCAATGAATTTCTTCTTTTAACAGTAACCAAAATATAGAGAATTCTTACGTGTATTTTTATATTTTTAAAAGCTTTTAAATTTACTAGAATTCTTGTTGTCAATTCCAACTATGCTTGTGTTAAGAAAATATGGTCATGTGAGTAGTCCACTAGTAGCTAAAATTGAACGATTATAATTGTAACGACGAGGTTGGAGTACTCAAACGCCTACTCGACGGCAAACCAGATGGTCGTAGAAGCCGCGGAAGGCCTAAGCTCAGATGGCTAGATGGAGTCGAGGACGACTTAAAGGCAATCGGAGTGAGGGAGCTGGAGGGAAAAAGCTAAACGAAGATCCGACTGGAAAAGTTTACTGAACCAGGCTATGGCCCACCCGCGGCTGTAATGCCATGATGATGATAATTGTAAACTTTAGTCCTAACAAATTAATATTTATTTGCTTAATTTATTATGTATATAAGTATGTGCATATGTATTGTTTAAATTATACATATCATAACGCATTTGAGACGTCTCGACGACGACGGATGTCTATGAGCAGCGGTGATCATTAACCACCAGGTAACCCGCATGCTCGTTTTTCTGCTGCGCTAACAATTTTTTTTTGGATGGGTCGTCGACTTCTAATACAGTTAATAACAAATGGAACTTTTTCAGAATACTCTGAACTTTGACTAATATTTTAATATCATTTGGCAACTCCTGGTATACGTGTGAAGCGTTTTTATTGTAATGTATTATAACCCTACTTGGCGTTGCGAATTACGTCGCTATTGTTTCTAGTGGTAGGTAGGTCGCTGTAATACGGTCGCGCTAGTGATGTCGTAGAAAGGCACTTATGGGTCGAGCGAGTTTTTCCCGAGGTTATGGGCGCCCCCGCAGAGCCCTGCGGGGCTCCGAGCAGCCCCCACTTAACGCAATTTATTGCGCGATCCTTTAATAAATAAATAAATAACCGTGGAAATTCGATAAAATACAACCGTGGCGCGCGCGTGTTCGGCTAAGTTTACCTAAAGGAAATATTTTAGCCTTGCCAAAATGTTATTTATTATATTATAGTATGGATTGTAACTAAACAAATAATAACATAAAAAAGCATACAGGTAATCATAGTTGTTCATTAAACCGCTTTCTTTTCTTATGAAAAATTTAAAGGCTTCGCTTGATTAAATAACCATTTCATCATTCTCATCAAGAGCATACGCTGAATAGAATAGGGAAAACATGGGATGGTTCCTTGCGTAGATGTTATACGAAGCAACTATGGAACCATAAACAAGTAGACGAACAGCGTCTCAGTAAAAAAAAAAACTAATTTGCGATCCTAATTCAACTGTCAAAAAAAATTTGATGATGTCGATACGATTTGCCGTCAAGCATTAGACAAGCGTGTATGTTCCATAGGTTTTATCAAAATTCTATTTCTGTGTCACCACTGCCTCTTTGTAAATGGTTTTTAATTCCTTAAATACAAAAACACCCTCGAACTTCAATGACAAAACAAAACTGTCATAGGAAATAATGCTTATTAATAATAATATTGGATTTTTACAATGATAAAGAAAGCAGTTAGAAATCATAGCTAAAGGTAAAAAAATATATCAGTCACAGTCGACTCTGGTAAATCTTGTGTCATAAGAACCTTTACAAACAGACAAAATGTCAAGTACCTACATCGTAAATACTTGTAGGTTAAATGAATAAATAACTGTACATGGACAGTCAAAAGTTTTACTTAGCTAAGATCCGCGACAAGCAAAACAATAACAAAAAATTAATAATGTGTGCATTTCTGTTGGGTTAAGTGGATTTATTTGGAACTTAAACCAAAAACTTACCGAAAGTCGACCATCAATTCTCCACCCATCAACCACTATACACAACACCAAACACACATTATCACTTTGGTGTTTTGCTTGTCACGGATCTTAGCTAAGTAAAACTTTTGACTGTCCATATAGTGATGGACTTCCGCAAAGTAACGCCTGACTGCATTAATAATCCTAAATAACTGTAGGCAATACAGATATTTATCCTAATGCAAGAATCTGACCCAGAGACCTTAGTTTAGAGCGCGAACATTTTGCCATTATGCCACTTGGGGCGTAAAAATTCTTTAAAATTGTATAAGCAACGCGTACGTTATTTGGTATCAATGAAGTTTCACCCGATTGGATCTGAGGTCTCAATTGGTTCAGTGGTGGTTTTCCTGCTTTCAGCTTTAATAATTGTCCGTTCAATTCCTACGTCGTGATAAATTAATAAGTGTAGTATTATGCAGGTATTTATTCAAAGTCAGCAAATGAGCTATTGCTGTTTTTGGTATCAATGAAGTTTCATCCGACTCTCGGCATAAATGAATCTAGCACAAAAAGCACAAACTCATTAGTCGAGCCGAGCAGGAGCACAAGAATTAATGAAGGTGAACAATAATTTAGGGTTTAATTAAAAGTGCAGCCCCCCGCGGCGCCGCCTCCGCTCCCCGCTTCAATTATTATTTCTACATAATTTGTGAAAGCGGTAATTTAATAAAACTCTCCCACCTACCCGGACGAAGGCACAATGAAATTATGAAACCTGGTAAATTAAGAATAAAGGATTGTTTGTAAAGACAAATTATTTAGCTTGTAATCAGTAAAATGTATGAATCTTTCTCTTAGACTATCGTAAGAAAATAAATACTTCAAATAGTTCCCGTATAAGAACGACAAAAGTTTTAATTTTTATGTATGATCGTTATCACAAATACAGCTCTAACAGTCCATTGCTGTACATTGATTTCACTCACAAATTATTACAACAGGGATATTCAATATAAATAAATGACGTTAATCCGTGTACAATATTTTCTTCTTTTATTTGAGGTAATACACTTTCGGATCGGTTATCACAAAATGTTTGATGTGTTAGATTATTCTGCTTTTATTTAGATGATAATACATTTTGGAGTCTCTAAACCAAGAAGTATCACAATACTCCTTTCCTCTTTCTTTTCTTCCCACTTCTGCTGGCATTATCCGCTACTTACAATAAGCTAGGCAACATATCTGCCATGTTCTTAGTGTTGTAGATCAATGCAGGCATTGATTACTCATCATCAGGTGACCCACTTGTTTATTTATTCACCTACATTGTGTTTTAGGCTCTTTACGAGTATAAAGGTAATTGTCATCACATAATGCTCTACAATTGCATTGATATAAAAATTAAACAAAAATAATCACGAATGACGACCAATTGGCTCACCGGTGGGTTTGATCCCCGCATCGGAATAAATATATGAATAGCCTACAGTTATTTATTCCGAGTTCCTGGTTACCCCGCCAGTCCACATTGGAGAAACGTGGTGGGTTTATGTCCGTTCCTTCAGAAATGGGGAGGCCTGTGCCCAGCAGTGGAACATATGTGAACTGTGAAAAAATAAAAAAACAATGTAAAGAATGAATAAAATCGCTGAAATTGGAAAAAAGTCGCTTTGCCATTACGAGACCTAGAATTATTATAGACCTATGATTATTATAAATGTAAAATTAATAGATATCTTTGAATTTGAATTTTGCCTATTATTTTATGCATTTTTAAAATTGTCTACATTTAATTTTTCAAATATAAATAAAATATTGTCAAGTCTAATAAATTAGGGTTATACCTACTGATATTAAAACTAGTAGTAGTACTTTTAAACGAATTACAATTCTTGTATACCATTCTAAGCTAATAAAGTTTGCCAATCTACTTTGGACAAGCGTGCCCTTCCCTCTGAAATGGAGAGGCCCGTACTCTGCAGAGGGATATATTTGTATATGGGCCGTGAAAAAAATCATGGATGTGGCGTCTGTTGGGAATACAACAGTGAAGTCCAATCCAAATACAAGAAAATACATAACGGTAAATAATATTTTATACATATATCTTTACATAAATATATAAAACAATTGAGTCAGGGCGGTTTGCACAAAATGAACGTGTTTTCTCACAGGTATCGCATTAATAGGTACAATGCTTTCAACTGTGACCCCCGGCACTAAGAGAAAGGCGATTATTTCTTAAATCACTGTTATTATGGAACCACAATAGAGCTGATGAACAGGGCGATTCTGTAATACGAGCGTTGACTGACTGAGCAATATTGTATGAAAAAGCGGTGCGCCGTTCTTGTATACATTTAGTTACGATTATTTTTGTACTGGGTACTTTTATCATTTGGTCAAATATTTAATCTGTCATTTAACCAAACATTCCAATGTTATAATAATAATGTTGAGTGAAGTGACAATAAATTATTTAACAATCTTAATTTATTTTTAAAATATTTCTGTCAATGTAAAAATAAATTAATGTAATATATTTATGAAAAATCTAAATTGTATCAATTATAAATAATATATATATATATATATATATATATATATATATATATATATATATATATATATATATATATATATATATATATATATATATATATATATATATATATATATATATATATATATATATATATATATATATACACATAAATACTTATAATTTACTTTTATACTTGTATAATTCTTAAAATAAAATAAATAAAATCCAAATAATTATTATTAACGAAGTCAAGAGAAAAAAAAATGTCTTTATTTTAAATCACTACATAAATTCTGTTTTATTTTTTTCGTATAACATTTTTGGACTGATGGATAAGGTGAAGCAAGTCACTGTAGTGTTGTGTGGCGCGACGCCACCCTTGTCGTTGGTAACAATTGGAGAGCAGTGAAATACGAAACCGAACGGAAGTGCACGGACCCCCGGGATGCGGCGATTTTCTTGCGCTCGCGCTTAATAAACTTTTCAAAAACGAGCAAAGAGGTCTAATGCAGGAGTTCTCAACTTTTACGTTCAAATAAATGGTAACAATTAATTTAATTTAAATGTTACTGATTGTTCTAAAATAAGATTTTCACTTTCTTAGAAATATAACACTGTATACCTAATAAATATATCTATGGATTACAAATATTTATTCCGCGTCTGGTAACCCCGCCAATCTGCGTTGGACAAGCGTTAGAAGTTACCCTTTTTGGTGTTAATGGCCGTGGGTTTAATTCTTGCATCGGGATAAGTATTTTTATAGTGTACAGTATTCTAAGTCTGAGTATCCCGTTGATCCACTTTGGACAAGAGTGGTCGATTAATCTTCTTTTTGCTCAGGAACCGGGAGACCCCGTGCCTAACATTGCTGCAAATTTAGTCCGTAAAAAAATACAGAAGCGACTACAGCTAATGAATAATAAATTTCTCCAATATAAATAATTTATTAAACACTATCGATTAATTGCAAATAAAAAATCCCAAATTAATAATTATACATTTTCTTAAAGGAGAATATATTTCAAAAGGTTCACAACCTCTGAACTTAAGCAATAGACTTTCGCGTTGTTATCGTCGCGAGCTATAGAAGTTAAGTTGGCGACGCGCATTGTTCAAGCGTATAATTATCCAGCGACTCCTTTATTGTCGCGTATAAAATCAAAGAATATGTTCTGTTCATTTTCCCCTGACTTTTGACTTGGAGCGTATTGAGTGAGTTCAATGGAGGACGGTTAAATCTTCTCACGAGCTACTGCGTTTTTAAGTATTGTAAATAACTATAAAATGAAATGTAATTAACATTTGATTTCTTACTAAATTACCTATATTAAAACATGATAAAGAAATGTAGATATAGATCTGTCATACATAATTCTTCTATACGTGTATTTTCCACTGAAATTTGATAAAAAACTTTGTGCGTTTGCTTGGGTCCCTGGATAATTTAGATTCACAATTTGATCTGCTTGTGAAAAATCTGCTGCTGCTCCAATCAGGTTTCTAGATTTTTATATTTACAGGGCAAGACAAAGTCTGCCGGATCCAGTAACAATGTAAAAAAATCCTCCAAAAGACTTGTAAAGCCGACAACATTTCTAAAATGCCTGTAGAGTAATGTCTATGGGCAACGTTTATTTTCCATCAGGTGACACGACCTTTTTATCTCGATCTTACCTTCTTATCACCGAAAACCCAGACTAGGTATCTATGGGTACTATCATACACATACAAAATGACAAAAACGCACACATAGGCTCAGAATAAATATATATTGTTCTGTTTCTTGTAGGTTGATCATCGCGCCATCCGGTGTAGGCGCCCACTTATAAGCTCAGGCAAATATTTACTTTTTATTTTATGAATTATTTATTTTACATATGAATTATTTATTTTATATATTAATTATTTTATTTTATTTCTAAAGTATTAAACACAGGCTATACAAACATTTATTCTGATGCGTATAAAATCGACTATCACGACGTCTTAAAAACCAAACACTGGCATTACGCCATATAGGCTGCCTATGTAATAATTATTATACTTAACATGAACTATATGATACTTCAAAAATGTTGAATACTTTACAATAAAGTCAGAAATAAAACGTAATTAATCACCCGTCTGCTCCAATGGCTCTATTCCACAAAGTCAAGTGGGCGAACTACATATGCTAGCTCTTTAACGTTGAGCACTTTCCTTTTCTTTTCGGTCATTGTCACGTGCGCGCGAGGGCCGGTGTTACGACTACTTGTGTGTGCATTTTGATCCTCACTCCTCTCGATTCACTGGTTATCTGCAAAAAGGTTCTCATCTGGTTAATTAACAGTAATAAATTCTGACACAGTTTGAGTTTTTTTATATACATATACCACCACAGAGCTTCATCCACTACCATTCCGAGGATTCCGAGGCACCGAGATTTTCTAATGACGATAATACATAGAAATTAATATGCTGTAAGCAGATATTATATATTTGGGAAAGACCTATGTCCAACAATGGACTGCCATAATCTGACAACGAATATGCAAACATTGTATTACTAATGAGGTCTTTTATCTGGTAGTTTCATGCTGTAACTGAATTTCTAACAAAAAAAAATTACTAAATAACTAACTTTGTTGGCGCAGCGACCCAAAAGAGATCTTGGCCTCCGAACAGATCTTACGCCACCGTGCTTTGTCCTGCGCCATCTCTTGCCAGCTGCCACAAAAAAAATTACAACCATTTTTTGGATATTTTTGTGATCATCAATACAGCTGTGAAATTCACAGCCCGACATTGGCTGCTCTCAAATTTAAAGGATGTTGTAAATCGCCAACTTGGATAGATAATTTTTAGATATGTTAACTACAATATATGGTATGAATACCTATGTAGTAATTAATATACAATACAACTGAATAAGAAATAGAAAATAATGAAAACGACCTAACCGTATAATCAAGTACCTAAAGTAGAATGAATTGAAAACGCAGTTTTTTTTTGTGCTGACAAATATAATTTGTTTGATTTGTAAAGAGCGGACGGCTGTTCGTCTATACGCCTCGCGTCCCGGCGATGTATTGTCTGACCGTCGCGGGTGTCCGCGGAACCCCGCCATTTGCCCCGCAGGGTTCTGCTAAAGACCAACCATGTTAATTTAGAAGTCACCAAATGCGCCGTTAAAATGTCCAAACGGAAAGAACTCTTTCTCTATTGTATACATTACTTCTCACATGCATTCGATAATAAAATGTGTAATAAATACATTGAAGGAAAATTAAGACACAAATATCAATAAATGTCGAGTACTACTAAATTATATATATATATATATATATATATATATATATATATATATATATATATATATATATATATATATATATATATATATATATATATATATATATATATATATATATATATATATATATATATATATATATATATATCCGCAACGCTGGAGGCGTCACAGATGTGTTTCCGGCCTTTAACGAACACATACACGCTCTTCTCTTGAATGTCGTAAACACGTGGAAACACCACAGGTGACAAGTTTCGATATTTCTACAGTTCGTGGCAGAAAATTGCGACTAAATCGCACGGTGGTAGACGACTCATCCAGGTGATGGAGATAGAGCCTATCTTTGCACACTTACTTTGGCACATAGTGCGATGGTGGAACTATGCGGCTGTACTATATTATCACATATTTTTTCCTCATGTCTATACCCCAACTCTGTAGTTTTGGTCTTGACCCGGCATCTGTTCCGGCTTTCTTAAGTCTAAACCTTGTAAGCGACATTAAGGTTTAAGTTTGGTTTAGTTTGATTTGGTCAGTCCAGTTGATCTGATTCCTTCGCCAACTTATTGACACTAAAATGTAACGTGAACAAAACTTTTTGTTCAGTTATTGTTTTTCTTATGTAAAAAAACACGCGATTTGTGTTTATTGTCAGTTTCTTAAAATATAAAATGATCGTAAAACCGAGTCACATAAACTTTATATTCATTTCATATTTTTAATTATTAAATTTAAGGAAATATCGAAAAATTATTTGACTTAAAAGGTAGCAATCTATTTTCTGATTGTCATTTGTATATAGAGCCAATTTCTTTAAACATTTAAAAAAAAAGAATGATATTCATATTTAGCACAAAAGCTGCTGAATAAAAATGGTTTTTATTAGAGAAAACTTTGAAGTAAAACACGATTTCAATCTAGTTATTTTTCTAGTGAATTGAAAACCACTAGCTGTATACCGCTCGCAGACAATTAAAAATAAATTATAATGTTTTGTGATTCGCTCTCGGAACAAATCGCTATAGACGTGTCTCTGCGGGTCTCGTTTTGAAAAATAGCGCGTTCTGAAAATGGAACTCAGCGTGACAGCTGGAAACGTATCCCGCTGTGGAAAAAGTTTAGATGTAATCACTGGTTAAAAACAATATGTTAACTAGAAAAGCATAATGGTAGTTAAAAGATAAAGGCTATGTAATATGTGTTTATCCTCATACATCTCTAAAAAAAGAATACTAGCTGTCAAGGTTTTAAAATACGGTAGGTACTAGAGTTATGAATACTTATTCCAACTAGCATTATAACGCTTTTGCTAAAAAAATATCGATTACATCAATAGATTAAAGTTAGAATCGAACCCATGACATTAGATAGTAAGAGCGGTTCTTTTCTGCTTAAATTTTTCAAAATGAACATATTTTTTTTATGTATAAAAAATTAAAATAGAATTTTTATTTCGAAAGACAAAACACAGTACTTTTTTCCACAGCTTTCTGAAGGAATAGATGTTAACCCACCACGTTTGTGCAAAGCAGATTGGTAATGCACCCATACATATATTTATCCCGGAAATCGAACTTCCCACCATTGACTCCGAAAGTGGTAGTTTCGCTACTGAGCAAATTGGAAACAAAAAAAAGTAGGCACGATTCCAATATCTTGAAATCCAGTCGTTTTGCTACTATACGTATTGCTACTATTAATTATTTTTCTTCTTATTTTGTATTACATTCAAAATAAATGGAAAATGTATGAACTGGCAATATAAAACTATATGATTACAAAACATACAATAAAATGTGTATTTAAAAACATTCTTTCTTATTTTGTTTTCAAATAATAATAAATATAATGTCAACATTTTATTTTTTTGTTTGCCATCTCAATTTTAGTGTTATTGGTTTTTGTATATTTCTATAAATCGAAATAATGGTTAATTTCAAATTAATTTCTAGTGTTTTCGTATTTATCCGCTATAAAACCAAATTTAAATATTTAATAGTTATTCTAGCCACGTTTGTTGCTATAATGTGCCACATTGAGTAGTAAATTATTTTGGCTTTTCATATTTGGGTATAAAAGTGGGTCCGACAAATGCTCTGGCGCAGCGGGGTTCAGCGGGGTGCCAGCGGTCCCCGAATCATTGCATAAATATATACTACACATATCAAAGCTTATTTGTATTTCAATGTATCTATATACATACACAATAATAAATAACAACCTTTGTTTTTATTTTAACCGTTTTCACCGTACAAGAAAACTAAATAATTATTATGGATTTGTGTCTCTAATACTCTTACTTAAACTTAAAAAATATATAAAAAAGTATTTGTTAATACCAATTCTCAAGAGGTAACAATTATTCTAATAATACACCTGACAAGTTTTAATCAGTCAAAATTTTATAAAACCATAACTTAAAATATAATATATTATAGAATGTAATAGAATTAATTAAGTCATTATCAATTACTATCGTTACCATAAAAATTAAAAAATTCACACTAACTTAACTAATTTTGTTATTTTTTTTTCTTTTCTTTGATGGCAATTAGTTACAACTATTATGCCAGTGTTAAGTAAAATACAATAATATCCAATCTCTTGCAATGTTCCAAGTCAGCTTATCACGTTACGTCTTGATAAAATAGAGGCCATTTTACTAAACCCTTCTATGGACTATTTCAGTCAACTTAAAAAGTTACGAGACACGCATTTATATCATATCATTTCACGTATACACCTTAATCGAACTATATTGCATAATACGCCACCACAATTAAACAATGTAACTGATAATAATAAAAGATTTGATTAAGAAAAGATTATGAAAATGAAATAAAAACACAATGTCAATGATGTTAGTTAGTGGGAAAAGTCCCTTTTGTTATGTATTAATTATTTTATATTAAAACTTTAGACTATATAAAGTTTGAATATAAAGATAATATAAACAATAAAATGCAATAAATTACGCAAACTTTGACACTGGCCAGTATTAACTATTATCATAAAAAGATGAAACGTTGTTTGCATTTCAAAATTGTTATTGTCCCGATGTTGTATAGCGAAATAAATAATAAATGATGACACGTCTGTAAAGCTCTGTGAAATTGAAACAGGTTGTTTCAATTGTTGTTGAATAAACGATTCGCGGCTGCGGAGATGTTTCCGCCATACCTCATGGTGCGCGGCGAATGCGTCTCTACAGTGCCAACGGGGCCGAGGTCAGCGGAGTTTTGTCCCACTTGGAAATTTAAATAAATAATAATTGAAATATATTTAAGTTTTAATTATATTATCATCAGCTACTCAGCTTCAGCTTATTCACTACGGCAATGGTTTTGTTGTTTACATTTTACTAATGTAAACAGAGGCGATAAAATTAAAAAGCAAATCATGTTTTTTACACTAAGATTAACAAGACTGTATTCTTTATAATTATAGTATGTTTTTAAGTGTCTGGTTTAAGTATGTACTTAGAATTTATTTTCATTTAATTATTCATCAGCACGCATTAGTCCACTGCTGGACATAGGTCTATCCCAATCCGCGCTACCTACCTCGATCTTCGGTTACACGCTTTTAGTTTCTACCAGCTGCCCTAAGCAGTCGTCTCTTTATTTAGCCACGGGGCGTCTCTCGCTACTTTAGTCAGTACGCGTTCTTCACTCTAGTAATCGTCTATTCCAACGGTCTATGGTTCTCCGACCAACGTTTTCATTCTTTAGTCTATAATATTTTAAATGAACATATACTAATAGATATTAGAATGTGTGCACAATCTAATAGATATAAAGGCAGTGTAAGTTTTTGAATCTGTTAATTAATTTCTAAAAATATTGAATCCATTTATTTAGAACTAACAATTTCGATTTCATTCTAAATTTTTATAGTGGTAGAGCCATGTTAAAGATTAATACTTTGTCAAGAATGGCATATTATTTGTCTGTAGCATGAATGGACCGCCTTGCCCGGGGAAGTACCACAATCTCGCAGAAAACCGACGTCCGAGTGGTAGCTTAACTATCAAGCTTAGTGCGGTGAGCGGCCTGAGTTCCGGAGGCCAACACCCTCCCTCTTCCACTCCCGTTCCCCCTCCTACTCCCATAATGTCACTTTTCTTAAAGGTCGGTAACGCCTCCGAACTGCCTATGACGCTACGTCGTCGACGTCTTTGGACGGGGTTAATTGCTTTCCGTCAGATGAAACGCCTGCTCGTTTGCCTTCCTAACACATAAAAAGGAACAATAACGACAATTTATGAGATTTAATTATAGATGTTCATAAATGTTATCAAATATCCACAGAATTATAACACGTCATATAGGTTTCAAATATCGACATTTGTACTATACTGTATCTGTTTTAATATTTAACATATAAAATATTAAAACAGAGACACCCACATTCGAACACTCAATTGTAATTTATGAGCAGTAAAGTAATTTTTGATGTTACTCCTTCGTAGATCTACAGATTTTTAATTTTTCTGTTGCATAAAAAAGACATTATATTGTAACTGTCCACCCGTAAAAAAATTATATTGTACGGGCAGGGCGTAAGTATATTTTATAACGAGCTGTTGTCCGAGCCTTTACTCGTGTCGATAATTTTGAAAGGTTTTTCATTTTACGCGCTACACCCTAAATATCTTTCACGACCCCCGGGTGGATCGGGGACGAGCGATGGGCCAGGTTAAGAATTAAGACATGGCCTCACCTCGAGACAAAGTGAAGTTATCAAAGGACGCCAAACCTGCATTTTTCTAAAGTGGTAGCCAATGACGAGGGAATGAAAAGAGAGTCGTCATTCCATGAGCTGAAATCCGAGTAATTTAATTTGATTCGAAGATGTTAATGCTGGTAGCCTATTGGCTTTAACAGCTTTATCGAATACTGGGCAATTAAAATATATTTGGGACTCTCCACAAATCGCAGATTCCATCGGCTCGACGCCGTGTCGGAGGTACACATATGTGTGCCGATTTGAATTTCGTCATGACGCTACGTTAAAGTGTATGGAGGATTGGACTGAAGTAACTATAGTCCCTATTAGTCCTCTAGGCCCTAAGGTCTAGGGGGTGAGAACCGACCGGTTCCGTGAGAGAATCTCTTGTAAACGGCCGGTGTAGAAGTGTTTCCTACTCTACGTGCTCGGCTAGAGCCGGAGTGCGTGTGAGTGTTGGTGTCGTGGGTGAAGCATATCCAGGTAATGGATCAATCATGTACATTAATTATCAAATAAATCAACAAAGCATAAATTGAACTTTTGCTAAGTTAGTCAAGTGTTTGTAGTAGGTCCAAAAAATATCTCTTTAATAATTTTTATCGATTTACACACTAACATCGCATTGTTTGTGGTGATCGTTAAAAAGACTGTATTTGTAAGTTATGTGAAAAGTAATGTTCAGTTTCCTTGGCGCGTGTCACGCACTGCGACAAATTGAACAATTAATCTTAGTTTTATTGGCTCCGAGGATCGTTACGAGGGCCACGGAACACATTGGATGCGTGTAATGTCTTTGTAACTACTTGCCGGTTCGCTGTTTTTTACTTTGTGCAGAATTTATTATTATGTGATATATATAAAGCAAACGAGCAAAGCGAAGCTCGATGGAAAGCAACCAATGCCGCCCATAGACATTTGCAACATTATTGGCAATGCTAAAGCGTTGCCGGCCTCTGAGAAATGATTATCTTTGATATATGGACAGTTAATAGTTTTACTTAGCTAAGATCCGCGACAAGCAAAACAATAACAGAAAATTAATAATGTGTGTTTTTCCGTTGGGTTTAGTGGATTTATTTGGAACTTAAACTAAAAACTTACCGAAAATCGGCCATCAACTCTCCACCCACCAACCACTATACACAATTCACACTTTTCGGTTGTCTTCCGTAGAGTCTACTATACCTGAAGATGCCTCGTGTTGGGGCGAAACACGTGTCGTTTACAAGATAGAAAAGTGATAGTGTGTGTTTGGCGTTTTGTATAGTGGTTGGTGGGTGGAGAGTTGATGGCCGATTTTCGGTAAGTTTTTGGTTTAAGTTCCAAATAAATCCACTAAACCCAACGGAAAAACACACATTATTAATTTTCTGTTATTGTTTTGCTTGTCGCGGATCTTAGCTAAGTAAAACTTTTGACTGTCCATATAGTGATGGATTTCTGCAAAGTAACGCCTGACTCCATTAATAAAGATTATCTTTGAAGCTACCCATGTATTATGTTACGATAATACCGCTACAGACAGCTGTTTTCATAGAATGGTGGTATATTGCACATAGATGCGATCCACGTGTTCCCATAAAACAAAGCTATTATATGGCTCCGAGTGCTGGACGATGAAAAAGATGGATGAACAAAAAATACATATCAACAAAATGAAGATGCGGAGATGGGTGGGTGGTGTGACTAGGCTTGACAAAATTCGTAACGAATATATACGAGGAAGCTTTAAAGTCGCACCAATAACTGAAAAAATCTTTTAAAACCGCCTTCGTTGGTATGGTCATATGAAAAGACGTGAAGACGACCACGTGGTACGAATTGTGTTGAACCTACCAGAGAAGAAAAGAGGTAGACGCCGCCCGCTATCGACCTGATGGTCAAATATAAAAAGAGACCTCAAGAAAGCCCAATTGCATGAAAAGACAACCCACGAGAGATTAACTTGGCGCTTTAAACTTTGGCGGACTTAAAAGTGAGGAGACCCGACCCCAAATAAGGGGAACAGGGACGGAAGAAGAAGTCAGTATAAGAATTTAGAGAATTAGAATGTTTATTTGACTGCTTTATAATTTTTGAGATAAATAGAAGTAGTACTTTGCATTTTAGATTCTTTTAGTGGAACTAGCATCATTCAGCCGTTCCAGCGGACATTGGTCTCTCATCTCGTTAAGACGATTGACAGTCTTACTTAGATCGGCGCTCCAGCTTACAGGGAGGCGTCCAGATCTATATTTACCAAACTGCCATCTACACTCCAGCAATCGAATATAGCAACTCTCATTTCTCTAATGGAGATAACCAGCTCATTGCAACTTTTCTTAGCTTACTGAAAAAGTTTTGTGGTGACTTTGTTTCTTTGGCAGATTTCTTCGTTTCCTATTTAGCAGAAATTACAAACACAGCCTTCTCTATGAACAAACTCTAACCCCTCTTAACAAATTTGACATAAAACACGCATATTTAATTAAAGAGTCCATTGTTAGTTATAGGACTCTTCCAAGTTAGAAGAAACTGAAATTTTGAGCTTATGGGGTGGCGATAACGTCATCGATCAATCGAAAATTGGTCATGAAATCCCGCTGAATGATAGAAGATGCGTTATGATAGTCGAGGAGGAGTCAATGACTCCTCAGGTGAGATCAAAACCAAGACCTCAGCTTAGGCCGCTTTGCTCTCCTCCGAAATACCTTGAATGAAATTTTTCAAATGGTTAATAGCTGAACCATGTTTGGAATAATTCCTGTCACTAAATTTCACTACCACATAACTCGTAATAAATAAAAGTTTCACTCCCACAAAGATTGATATCAGGATCCAGAACACCCTTAGATGTAAGCGCAGCCTCGCATACAGTTCTTCTCCTTTTTAAGTGTGAGGTCTAAGCTTCGGCTCCATACATTAAAATGGGACGTATCACCGTCTTGTATATTCGCACCTTGGTACTTCTACTAAGGAGTTTTGATGCAAGAAACAAAGGGTAAAGTTCAACCCTTTGTTTTATGGGAACACGTGGATCGCACAGAACACCTCTAAGTGATCACCATTTTAACCAAGCGACGTTGATCCTGTGTGTCACGTCAGCATCGATGTTTTGGTGTCTGTTGTGAGCATCAAACCTAGGTATTTAAACTTTAAAAGTCTTAAATATGTTTTTTTATGGGATAGGAAGGCAAATGAACAGGCGTGTCATCTGATGGAAAGCAATCAACGCCGCTCCGTTGCAAGCGTTGCCGCCCTTTAAGTAAAGTGTCATTATGGGAGTGGGAATGGGAGGGGGAGAGTAGAAGGAGGGCGAGGGTGTTGGGCCTTCGGAACTCGGCCGTACACCGTACGAAGCGCGGTAGGTAAGCTACCACCCAGACACCGGTTTTCTGCGGGAGTTTGGTACTTCCCCGGTCGAGCAGTACAAACGCTACGCTGCAGACAAAGTATTCGTCTGCAGCGTACAAGGACAAGAAAATTGGACAAGAAATCGCTAATCAAACACAAATCATCGCAGGTTCTGTTCCTTCACTCGTTAGCAATAAGTAAGGAACAATGAAAACAATCTGGTGCCTTTCCTCTGTTGTCGACATAGAAGATTGGTATATAAGCAACACGCGGGGGGCTGTAATTGCGTCCATAAATATTGCATCTCGGCAATTTATAATCCGCAACAGCCCATCCATTAAACATTGTCGACATTCTATTTTCACCTTTACATTATTTAACAATATTCGCGCTTTGTGGGCATGTTGGAAATTAGGTAAACTTTGTATTGGATTATATTGTAAATATAATACAATACAAAATAAACTTATATTGTAAATGAGCACAATTGGAATTGGATTATTTTGCACATATATAAATGTTTAGATTTTAGTTCAACAGGTAACAAGAATGAGCCAGTGTGGTATAACCCTGAATGATAGAATAAGAAATGAAGATATAAGAGAGCGATGTAGAATAAAAGAAGGTGCCCTGACAAAAGTTGAGAAAGGAATGGGTTGGTCACAGAGAGACGATGGATGAAAGACGACTGGCAAAAGAAATTAACGTTGCGAATGTGGATGGAAGAGTCGGTAGGGAAAGACCACGGAAAACATACCTTGACCAAATTGCTGAAGTTTCTAAGAAAGGCCAGGTCAAGAGTAGCTTTAACCAGCGGGTTTGCATGAGGAGAGTAATGAGTGTGGAGAAAGCAAGAAAAGTATGCCGAGATCGTAGTAGATGGAGATCTGTGGTCTCTGCCTACCACTACGGGAGACAGGCGTGACGATATGTATGTATGTATTATATAATAGAATTACGTTCCAGAAGATAAAAGTCTTGAACCAGTGCATCCTGCCTGCACTTATTTACAGTGTCAAGATGTGGACATGAAAGTCTAAATGGTTTATAATTTCAAAACCACTCAGAGACCTAGCAATGGTTGGAGTTCCTCTGGCGGGTATGGTTCAAATTGAACCAGAACCACGAAACCAAAGTTACCGAAAGGGCTCTTCTAGATAATAAAGTTGTAAATAAACTGATCATATTTGTAGGAAAACTGAAAACTGCTGCAGCAATGTCTATGGGCGACGTTGATTGCATTCCATCAGGTGACACGCTTGCTCGTTTGCTCTCCAATACCATAAAAAAAAGCAAAGGAATGCTTGAGTCCTTTAACGACCATGTCTTGGGAAACGTAATGTTAGGCCCTCTACGGGAAGATGCACCGACGATCTGCACAGGGAAACTGGGAGAAACAGGATGTAATCACAAATCACGCTAAATGACGTACTTTCATCTAGATCCACCATCTGGTCAGATGTTCGACTTCACGTATACAGTTTCTATGAGACGTTCTGCGAGAAATGTCACTTCATCTGAAATACCATGGGGGATTTATGTCCTCAGCAATGAGCTATCATAAGTATATTATAGCAATAGTGATAAGGTATACTAATACATATATACATACCTATATAACACGTATTTACAATGGCATATTATATACAAGGCTGGAATCCTTGTTGATTAGTAATACTTAGATATATTTTAGGTTAATTTAACTATAGTTACCTTTAATTATGTTAAAATCCATTTCGTTTTTACGTTAAACTAAACTCTTACAGCTTACAGCTTAAGTAATATAAGTATATTATATACGTTTCAATACTCCATTATTATGGATAAGTAATATGTTTATAACACATATGCCTGCTTATATCTTCAAGTGGGCGGCACACTAGGCGTGGCTTACAAAGACCCTCCCTACAACGTGACCTCCCCACAACCGGTTCGCAATTAAAATGTTTGTCATGAGCATATTTATAACTTTTATCAAAGTAAACCGTGAGCTGTGTTGTGCGGGTAAAATATTTCGGTATTACTAAGGAATAATGAAAACAAAATAAAACTAAAAAATATATTCCTAACTCATTTTAGAGATGGTTAATGTTAAGAAATATAAATAAAATATATTTATACACAAAATAATACTTATTTAAGTATATTTTTAACAACGGAATTTAAACAACCGACCGATTGGCTCAGTGGCGGGGCTCTCCGCCCGCGGAGTCAATGGTCGCGGGTTCGATTCCCGCATCGGAATAAATATTTATATGGATTTTTAAATGTTTATTCCGAGTCTGGTAACCCCCCAATCCGCATTTCCTTTCCTGCCTCTTCCTTTCTTCTCTATCCTTTCCCTTCCTCTCCGCCAATCCACGGTCTGCCGTGCCAATGGATGCGTGGCTAGGGGCGAGCCTAGTCGTAAACGTGCCGATCGTCCCGGGGTCGGGCTCCTCCGGGGTCTATGGTGCCTTACCTCAGCATGCAGGGCTCTGCTGGGGCTGACCTCCATCCTCCCTTGCGGCTCGTGGGATTCACTAAAGGCGAATTTAATATACCTAATTTGTCGAAAATGACGGTGACGTGGTTCGCCACCCGTCACGTCCTGATTCTCACGAGGGCGAAAAGCGACCAATGACGAGCCGTTTCGCTGCGATGAATGGCAGCGGATGGAGCTCTGTGGTCTCTGCCAACCCCTGCGGGGGATAGGCGTGAATATATATATATATATATATATATATATATATATATATATATATATATATATATATATATATATTTAAACAAATGAGTAGTAGCAGGGTAGTAACATCAAAAATAATCATCCATTTAAAAATAAACTAAATAACACGGTACATACTACGTACCTACCTATTACGTAATATTCACAATTTCATAGCCGAAAACAACATGGGCACTCTGTAATACAACTAATATTCAGGATAAATAATATAGGCGGACATTTTCTGCCAAAATACATTTATATTGTGCAATAAACCCCAAAATAAAAAGAGTTCTATGGTTTTTATTCTGGTGTTGTATTGTACAACATAGTTCAATTTAAGAATATATTTTATTTATTTATATTTTCACGCCTATCCCCCGCAGGGGTTGGCAGAGACCACAGAGCTCCATCCGCTGCCATTCGTCGCAGCGAAACGGCTCGTCATTGCTCGCTTAAATCAGGACGTGACGGGTGGCGAACCACGTCGCCGTCATTTTTTCGACAAATTAGGTATATTAAATTCGTCTTAGTGAATCCCACGAGCCGCAAGGAAGGATGGAGGTCAGCCCCAGCAGAGCCCTGCATGCTGAGGTAAGGCACCATAATCCCTGGGGGAGCCCGACCCCGGGACGATCGGCACGCTTTCGACTAGGCTCGCCCCTAGCCACGCATCCATTAGCACGGCAGACCAATTGGATTGGCGGAGAGGAAGGGAAAGGATAGAGAAGAAAGGAAGGGGCAAGAAAGGAAGGGGCAGGAAAGGAAATGCGGATTGGAGGGGGGGGGGGTTACCAGACGCGGAATAAATATTTATTCCGATGCGGGAATCGAACCCGCGACCATTGACTCCGCGGGCGGAGGGCCCCGCCACTGAGCCAATGACGACCGATTGGCTCGAATTTAAGAATATAAGAAGCGTTAAAAGAAAAAAAGTGTATGCGTGTATCGTGATTTTTTGCGTCGACTGCAAAAATTCATAGAATATTTTAGTATTTTATCAATACGTAACGTGATAAGCTAACTATTATAGTTCATTTTAACCACTAATTGTTATTATATTTTACTTGATACTGGCATAATACTTATATCTAATTGCCCATAAAGTAGAAGATAAGCGACGTTAATATTCTACGAGTCTTCTTCCCCAAAGGAACTGGAAAATTCTTTCTGTAAAAAAATAAACTGGGGAATAAATACAAAACAAAATTAATAAGCTTCTAATCGTAATTATAATTGAAACGAATAAGCAATTTATTCTACATTGAATAATTAAATTGACAGATGTTTGGAGTCAATAATTAGCTGGTTTCAATATAGTATGCAAAGTAGGGGCAGGTGTAGACATAACGCATTAGTCGCCGGCGATGGTGAATTGTCACTGCAGCCTTGACATATTGTAGCCGGTCCATTAGCATATTGTTGTTGTTTAATATGCAACTACTTATTTTGAGCTATAATTATGTAAGAGTAAGGAGACGGTAGAAGAAAATTTACACCCGAAACCTATTTCTTCTTCAATTTTGTTTATTTAATTTATTTACAATTTACAATATACATTCATCAAAGAAGAGAATTCTTAAATATATGTTTAATATATAATATTTAATACTTTATTGTACACAAAACGCGACATACAAGAATTAAAAGGAAAAATGATGTACAAGGGCGAGCTTAACTCAAAATTGAGTATATACTATATATTTACAAGAGATGACTTATCGTCAAGGTGCATAAACAAATTACTAATAAGTTACCTAAGTTACAAGAAAAAGTTTCATCCCCATCATCTGGATGAGTGGCGGGAGTACGGTGCGTTTTTCTAGATACTTTTTTCCACACACCACTACGCTGTGGTACCAGCTACTTTCAGTGATGTTTCCGAATGAACGACATCGGAAACTTCTAAAACAAGCCTACACTTACATGACTACCTAATGGGCTATAGAAAGATGTAGTCATGAAAGCATTTGTAGAAATGGTCTAGTTGTAGGAAAAACAGTTATAAGTGGCATGACAACTCTGTAGAGTATAGACCTGCAAATGACCGAAACTCAGACCGTGCCACTAAAATTGTCATTTATTAGCAGTTTTAACTCTTACTGTGCACTTATTATATGTTTTTCGGAGCACGATTATGTCTTCATGCCGGACGATATTTTCGTAAACGAAAAGAAGACTAGCAATGTTATTAATAATACCAGAACATTTGTTAACCGTTCCATCAAAGTTAATAATGCTTGTAGGTACTAGGAACTGCTTTACATCAATAGTTTATTGAAAGATAAGAATTCATGACATTAAAACGTAGGTTAGTCCGACGCTTACCAAACTGAGCTATTCCTGTTTTTGTATTTCATATGACACTAAGTTGGTGTCAAAAAACTACACAAATATTACAACAAATACAATAATTATCTAAATAATATCTCGAGGGTTTAACCGGTTTAATGTTTATAAATTTTATATAAAATATTATTGTGGAAATTGAATGCATCTATTACATCCAATAATGCCAGTTGTACAAAAGTCATCACTCCACTGGGCCATTAGGTGATCAGTTCGCTTGTGTGGCGAGTGGTAGCACGCGTGGCGGCGGGTGGTCGGCACGTGGCTTCACCCCGGATTTACCACTGTCGTACCGAGAGCCCTCGTGTCGATGACTCTTCACGCCTCACATTGTACTGCGGTAATCGACTTGGATATGCAGCTGCCGTGATATCTTAGCGAAGTTCTCATTGCCATTTAAACTTAATTAATGTTTACTTTTGGATGTAATATGTGAATAAAAACGTACCCGTTTTTATTCACACGCACGGAGGGGTGTGATATTTGACATAGTTAAATTTTATGTTGGAAACAGGTTTCGGACGCAAGAATGACTCTTGGAATTACTGAAAAAAGATTTCCGTAACAGAATCACATTCAAAATCATTTAAAAATATGATCATCGTCACATTCACATTCAATCTTTTTACATTCATATTATTTAATTAAATAAATAAATAAATAGTTTTATCAAAAAATTATTAAAACCAGCATAAGGTAAATATTTTCCAACCACTAGCTGAGATCCCTAAGTAATTAAGACTCATAAATTACAAGTGCTTCCAATTCGTTACGCTCATAGAACAATAAATTAAATGCAATTCAATTACAAACTGGACATTTAACAAAGAACAGCCAGTATTCTTTCAATTACAAGAATCTGTCACTCGAAATTAATGACGCTGGACTAAAATGTAACAACATTTATATGGAAGTACGGTGTGAACAAAGAACGCATCGGTGTGACAATGTGAGGGAGGAACAATGTCCGCGCCCAACGTCTTGTTTAGGAAACATCCTTTATGTTAAACAAAAAAGTGAAAAGCTTGAGCCCACCGTGACCGGACACAACGGGCCAGAAATACCCCATCATAAATCACTTTTGTATAGCAAAATAGCTGACAGAGCATATCTTCGAATTTGACGAAATAATCATACAAACAGGAGAACACAACCACCACCAACAAATAAACGTACTGCTTTTGTGTATCTCAATCTGTAAAATCCTTATTTACCTAAAACAGAATTTTTCTCTTACGTTAAATTGAGAGATTGTAATCATCCGTTAAGGAAAAACAATGTCTTTGTATAATATATGAAGTATGATAAAGTATAATACGTTATTTATTTTATTTTTATTTTTATTACAAATGGTACAGTTACAGACTACAGATTAAATAAAATATACGATAACGAACATGCAAAAGAATTTAAGGTAAACCTGAAGTCCTGTTACAACTATACACAACAATTACAATGAATATTTAACAATAACAATATGAGGGACTTACAATTTCATTTATATGTATTATTAGGTAGAATAAAAATATCCGTGTGGGTACATATACAATTAAAGCTTCTACACATTCTGCTTATCGGATTATTTTGTGTGCCATTATTGTTGGAGTCAGGCAAATTAAAGATTTGTGGAGTGCGCATGGATTATAGTGTGTATGTGTGTGTATATGTGTGACTGCACACTTGTGAGACCTCACATGATTGATATGACCTATTTTAGCTGTAAACGTGCGGACACAGGTTTATCAAGCTAACACCTAAATCATCAGTCATGAAGAGCCTAAATCATCGTGCTGCTGAACGTTCCACCAGCTCAAGCTGAAAAAGTTTGAAAGACTTTGTGAGGCAGACGAATTGGTGACCTCTTTGGTGATTTAATACTACAAACTGTCACTGGTTTGTGAAAAATTGTGCCTATTTTAGCTGTTACAACAATATATAAAGAAGCCAGTCACCAGAGCCTTGTGGATGCGGTCAGGCATTCTTCCTACAGTTAATAGATACGGTAAACAATAGCAGTTATTTTTAACCATAGATGGTACTTACTATAAGGTTTATACTTGTACGATCTCTGTATAATTTCATAGCAATCTTATTTTAAAATGAGTCTCTGTGTCTGACTTATATAACAAATTTCCTGAATAAAATTTCCAACTGTACATACTACTAGTTACTAAGATTATATAGCAGGTTTGCCTATTAATATTTTCTAATTATTATATTAATAATTAAAAATTTTACCTAATAAATTCTTCGAGTTTACCATAGTTATAATTGTCTAATATTTTTCCTAAGTATATATAATATTAATTTTACCTAGTATTTTCCACAGTTTGTGTAATAATTTTTCCCTTATAATTGATAGTAGTTTCTAGTTGATATTGCGTGGTGGCAGCATGTCTGACTATTAGTCAGCGCCATGTAGGTCCATTTAAGTTTCGAACTAGATGTCTTGTAAATGTACAAATAAAATTAAAATTAATAATATGTACAAATAATAAAATTAAATTCACGCCTATGCCCCGCAGGGGTTGGCAGTGACCACAGAGCTCCATCCGCTGCCATTCATCGCAGCGAAACAGCTCGTCATTGGTCGCTTTTCGCCCTCGTGAGAATCAGGACGTGACGGGTGGCGAACCACGTCGCCGTCATTTTTCGACAAATTAGGTATATTAAATTCGTCTTAGTGAATCCCACGAGCCGCAAGGGAGGATGGAGGTCAGCCCCAGTAGAGCCCTGCATGCTGAGGTAAGGCACTATAGTCCCCGGGGGAGCCCGACCCCGGGACGATCAGCACGCTTGCGACTAGGCTCGCCCCTAGCCACGCATCCATTGGCACGGCAGACCGTGGATTGGCGGAGAGGAAGGGAAAGGATAGAGAAGAAAGGAAGGGGCAGGAAAGGAAATGCGGATTAGGGAGGTTACCAGACTCGGAATAAACATTTATAAATCCATATAAATATTTATTGCGATGCGGGAATCGAACCCGCGACCATTGACTCCGCGGACGGAGGGCCCCGCCACTGAGCCAATATTACTATCATTTACATTAATTTACCTACAATTTGTAATTTGGCATCCGTGGGTTAATACATATTGTTATAAAATTAGGAATTAATCGAGGACTTTTTCCGCCAACTTACATCAGTGACGTTGTTTTTTTTATTTCATTTTCATAATCTAATAACATCATCATCAGTTATATGTTTAATTGTGGTGGTGTATTATACAATATAGTTCGATTAAGGCATATAAGTGAAGTTATATGAAATAAATGCGAGTATCGTGACTTTTTAAGTTCACTGAAAGAGTCCATAGAAGGTCTTGGTAAAATAGTCACCATTTCATCATATTAACACATTTTACTTGACACTGGCATAATAGTTGTAACTGGTTGTCATCAAAGAAAAGAAGAAAGGAATTAATCGAACCATAAAAATTGTAAATATATCATACATTCATGTACCTATCATACACACAATCATACATTCTGTCAGTTCTCTGTTGTGGTCGAGGTAAATTCTTTCTATTTAATTGTTTATATACCTTCACTATTTTTGTATTTGTCAGAATATTTCTATGCTACACTCGTATTTTATTTTAGTTAAATTCCATAAATACTATTATATATTAATAGGTACGTTATAAATTTGTGTTAAAATTTAAAATTGTTGCTATATAAATTGGATAAATATTGAATCATTATGATTTTAAGTCATGAAATGTTGATTTTTGATGCTATTTTTTATACTAGGTAACCAACCAATTGGATATAACTAGTATGAAAAATTGAGATTTTAAGAATGAAATACTGTGGTAATGCTAATATAGCGATATGTAATCAAAAAGTAATAAAATATATTTTTATATAAAAAAACGACATTAAAAAATTAACCTAGAATATTTAAATCCAAAGAATATATTTAATTAAAAAAGTATAACTATTACAAATCAAATAAGCCTGACATTTATATATATATATATATATATATATATATATATATATATATATATATATATATATATATATATATATATATATACCTACATAATTAAAACAACTGTCATGGTCGAAAAGTTGCAGATGCATTTGTAAAAAATACATAATTTATAACTGTTGTAAACTACATTATACAAAACAAGCAACAATAATTTATGAACTTTAACTAGTTAGTGGTAACTGGCTTAAAACAAAAACGCTGGCTCACTATTCAATTTAAAAATTAATTTGCCGGCATTAGGTTTTTATGTTCAAATGTAAACAAATAAATTAATTTTGAAGTCTGTTTATTTATTTTATTTATGCGTTATTAATTTAAGCTCTATTAATTTGTATGTGAATAAATACATCGACAATATAAAATGTATTTACTGTAAGTAGAAAATATATATATATATATATATATATATATATATATATATATATATATATATATATATATATATATATATATATATATATATATATATATATATATATATATATATATATATATATATATATATATATATATATATATACCATTTGAATACGTTTTTCTTTAAAGCAAATGGTGTATAAAACCAAAAAATGAACTGACTCAATCCAGTAGAAGAACTTTTGCCATAAACATGTTCATTTCTTCTTAATAAAAAATGTGATTATATTTAAGAAAATTCACTAATAACAGTACACTGATGGACGTGTCCCCCATCATTCTTAAATGATTTTTTATTACTCAGATAGCTATAACATGCTTTTGTTCGTTTATTTTCTATGCCGGAAACTCACGGCCTGAAACATATGTTACAATAAAATAAACCATTTGTCACATATACTTACTAAGAATTTAAATATGTACATAGTAGTCTTCGTCGTCGCCACAGACTGTTGACAGAATTACCAGGCATTTGATCTTGTCAAGCGACTAACATGCTGACAGCTTTTACCATACTTCTTGTAAATGAAGCGTTACATCAGACATCGGATCAAGATTTATTTTATAATAAACATTTTATATTTAAGTAGTTTTTATACTTGAAACTGGATCATTATGGGATTTAAGCATATTCTGTTACCATATTGAATAAAAAATAAAAATACCATTAATTGAATAAAAAATAATAATCACGGTTATCCAAGGTGGATGTCCCGCCAATCAACAAGCGTGGTAGGATAATATCTATTCTGTTGAAATGGAAAGGCCCAGGAGTATAAGGACATATAAGACCTGTGATGAATGCTAATAATATGTGATTGAATGCGTTGTAGATTTTAAATTAATAAGTTATTTCGATATATACAGACAGACACATTAACTTTTTATATGTATGTATTTATTTTTGCCAATTTAATATGAGCGTGACAACATAAAATATTTAACTAGCATTCGTTATCACACGATCAGGCCGCTCGTTAGCGGGTTATAATTTCAACTAGAACTGCAACATTTTATACTTTACTATACAGTTTTCTTAACCCCACTCGCGACAGTATCAAATTATTTATATAATTCTGAATTACTTTTGATAAAACTTTCCAACGATATCGTTATGTGCTGCTGTCACGAAGTTACTTGAAATATTCTAGCTGTAGACGTTAATTTGTATCGCTTAGACTTAAGTTCTTAACATGTTTACAAAAATTTCTCCATTTATAAATGTTCACCTGAAAACAGTGTATATTATAAACGTGTGGCATCTGGACACGTCACCACATTGTTTTTAGTGTGGCAACTCTGACATCTAATGATGCACTTCACTTCTCCGCCCACTCATACAGTAACCAGCAAATACCTTTCATGTAAGATATATTGTGTACAAAAATCAATAAATAGAAAGTGTCTAGTGAATTTGGATTTCCTTTAATATCAAACTCGAAGCAAACGTCTTCAAACGTATATACTTCTAATCGACGATTTTTTTTTGCTCTGTAGCGCAGCCACAGATATCAGAGTCCATTGCCTTTCGGTGACAATCGCGAATTCTATATCGGAATAAATGAATGTGCGGCCGAGAGGTATTTATTTCAAGCCCATTACTCCAGAAATGGGGAGGCTCGAGCCTGCTACATATATGGGTTACCTATAAAAAAATATATAGCTATTTCTAATAAATACAAAAATCTAATTGTAAGTATGCAAACAAGAACTTGTTCTTTTGGTTGCGGTGAATTGATTACCTACATGATTTAATTGTTTTTTATTTTATTGCATTTATGTGTATAATGAGTATGAGTAGTAGTATATATATATGGATGTATGCGTATATATATATATATATATGTATGTGTAAGTGTCCGTTTCAATGTCGTCACTGTGTCCGCGATCTGACCACGTTGGTTCTTGCTGAAAACCAGCGTCAAGTATTCCAATAGAACATCTGGCATATGCTGAGCAAGAACCATTTTATGACACTTGTAGATTTAAATTATTTTCATTTTGTTTTGTTTATTTATATATTATTATGATTTTATATATATATATATATATATATATATATATATATATATATATATATATATATATATATATATATATATATATATATATATATATATATATATATATATATATATATATATATATATATTAACTTTTGTAAAAAATGTGTCATAAATAAAGTTTAATTCTATTCTATTCTAATATATAAGATTCGAATCAATACTTAAAAATTCATTATATTACCTATATTTAAAGCAACAGTTGTGTCAAATAGCGTAGTTCCTATTAAGACCTTTACAACTTAGACAGCTTCAACCTAGACAAGCAAGCAAGACGTCCACAATTTTTGTTTTGTTTTTAGAAATGCTTTACACTCATAGCCTCAAACTCAAGAAATCTTTGTGTGAAGTACCATTATAAGCACATAAACTATGAGGAAAAATAACAAGAATGAGATATAAATACATGTAGATCATACAAATATTTATCCTAATAACTAATCGAAGCTACGACACTTGGCTCAAAAAGAATACTTTTTGCGACTTTGCCATTAAGGTCGTCAAATAGGGTACTGGGCGAAAACGACAATGACGTAGGAACTCGGTGACAAAGGCTGGCCTCTCATTCTTAAAACGCTGCTGAAAAGATGGAATTTAAGCAGCTGCTACTACTATTACGCAAGTGTACAAATTTTTGAAATGCTCGCAAAAGTAAAGTTCAAGATACTTCACGCTAGATTCAACAGTAGGATCGATTACGATGTGAAAACGCCGTGAGCGTTCTCTCTGAGATTTATGAAAAAATATAACATTGGATTTGGTACCTAAGCGTCATCTTGATGAAGATCTATACTGCTGACAGTCAGTTACATCAATACCGAATAATTATTTTTATTTTTAATATTAAGATATTTTTTATTATATGCAAAATAATTAAAAGAAAAGTAAATGTTTAATTATTATACCATTATGCACAAAATGATGTTCGACAAATGGATTCCACAGACAAACATTCGGTGCCTCCGCCGCGATGGCGTCAGACAACTCATTATAAATCAAACAAGCTGATTGTATCTTATTACTAATCAAAACGATTAAATGACCGCAAGAAAGATCGCATAATATTTTTATTTTGTGTTCTGCTTCTGCCCGATCACATGTGTTGTTTTGATTTCTGTAATAGCGCAGGATTGACAATCGTGTGTTGTAACTCTTTTTTAGCCGTTCTCGAAAATGTCTAATGCTACATAATGCAGTATTAGTAATAGTCATGATAGATAAGTACGTGTATTTAATGAATCCCGCATACATTGGAGTAACGTTAACGACTAGTTCGTCTACTCCATCAAAGATCAATTAATAAAAATTACCTCTTACATAAAACTATTAACGTCCAGCCGCGCGCGCCGGCGATAAACTGATCGAAATCATCTCACAGAGCGATAATAAATTAATTGTTTTATTATGTCACAAGCGAGATGCGATAAAAACCAACAAATTACTATCGAATTGAGACATCCCGCTATCTCTTTTATTAGACACGTGTACCTCTTTACGGACAACAGTCAATATTAAGCCTATCGAGAAATCAAAATGGCTGCGCCTCCATTTTTTTCACCCCAGCGTGAGCTTTATGCTAATGAAACCCCAAAAACAAACATTGTTACAAGGCAAATGTGTAACATAAAATAAAAATAAATTAAATAATAAAGGGAATCGTTAAAATGAAAGAAATGCCCGTAATTTATCCACGAGTCACCTTTTAGGCATTCCGTGGATGCCTTCACGGCGGGGTCCCGCCTGCTCTAGACGCGATCTCCAAATAAAAAGGCGCCACAAAAAGACGTATTCAATAAGCCGTAAGCCATTACGGATGTAATCGATGAGATAAATGAATAATAATGAAATTTGAAGAGATACGAAGGATAGACAAAAACATGACTTTTTAATTAACAATTACATTAAGGCCAAACTAAATGCACAAAGTCAGCCATTTAGAGTGCACCGTTCTATTCTATTTACGGATAACTAGAGTAATTCAAGTTTGCTAAATTATTAAATACTATACGACAATTATATATAAGTATATATATGAAGTCGTAGATATTTTATGCAAGAATATGATATAGCTTTCTTGGGTTCCGAGATACGGACAATCGCCTAGTTCGAAGTCCACCGGCAACGCCACCATGTATGTATATTATATACGTATATATTATTAATAAATAAATAAAATAATACAGCCCTAGCTAAAAAAGTTGAGCATCCTGTAAATTTTACACGTGTACAAAATCAGGAACAAAAAAAGAACAAAACCTATTGTTTAAGGATTAACTATTATATATCGGTCCCTAAGAATTCATAAAAACTAATTAATCAGACCATAATTAGCCATAAAACATTTGGTGTAATAAAATATGTCATTTTAACATTTTTATTCTTATTTATCAGTTCGCTACTTTCGCTTGTTTTGCTAGTACAGTAATCTAGTGCGCTATTAGTGTTTTGGTTGGTTACATTTGGTGATGTTTTGTCAAAAGAAACGATCTTAGTTTAGAAAAACATGTGCAAATCCAACTTTTCCACGAGGAAGGGAAATTACAAGTAGAGATTCCAAAAACTGAAATTATTCGCTGACCTGTGCAATGTGTTATTCAACTATTCCCTGCTATCGGATTAATTAATTATAGCCCCAGAAGCGGACACGGACGCAAACGTATCACTGCAGACCGTAAGGATCGACAGATACTCAGAGAGTCGTTAAAAAATAGGACATCTCGCCGTCGAGTTATCATTAGATATTAATAGACCAATTTCTACTCGAACCGTCCATAGAAGATTTCAGGAAATTGGTTGTAAAGGTTACAGCCAAGAAGCAAGAAGCTCTGGCTCTCCTATAACAACAAAAAAGGCTCAATATGAATGGACCCTAAAACACCAAAGTTACACTGAAGAAGATTGGTCAAATATCGTGTGGTCAGACGAATCAAACTTTAAGGTTAGTAAGTCGATTTAATTATCTAATAGCCAAAAACAATATGACTTATTATGATAAAATGCATTGCTAAAAATATTTTAATTTGACTAAACCTTATTTTTCTGGATTTCAGATTCTTGGTATACCCGTTATGACTTTTGTGCGTCGCCGAATAGGCGAAAAATTTAATCCAGAGTGTGTGGTACCTAATGTAAAATACGGCGGAAGCAGCATAATGGTTTGGGGCTGTATGACGGACTCTGGGAGTTGGCGAAATTTTTATATGTGAGTCTCCACAAAATAGATAATATCCTCGAATCAGCGTTAATGCCCTCATTTTTAAAACGTCTTGGCGATACGAACATAGATGGCGTTAAATTCCAACAGGATATTGCGCCATGCCATAAATCAGCCCGCACGATAGCATGGTTCAGAGAAAACTCTATTGAGCCACTCAAGAAAGTGGCCTGCCCAGTCTCCAGACCTGCACCCTATAGAACATTTATGGAGTTTATTTAAGCATTAAGTCAGGTGCCACACTATAAACACCAAAGACGAGTTAAAACTCCGCCTGCGACAAGAATGGAACGCAATAGGTTCTGAAGACTATAATTTCTGCAGAAATTAATGCAAAGGGTGGGCCCACAAAATATTGATTGTATATTAATAAATAATTATGTGGACCAGTATTAAATTGTTTTAATTTATTTCGTTGTAATATTCCTCGAAAATGTAATGATACCATGGTTGCTCAATAATTTTGGCCCAGGCTGTATATAATAATAGGTCGTTTACGCTAGCTTCAACTAAGCACCTAAGTTTTACACATTTTATACATCTCACAGCTGAACCTCCCTATTTTTTGAAGGACATTAGTCCACACCACGCTTGTTCAATGCGGATTAGCAGGGTAGCCAGACTCAGAATAAATATCTGTAGGACATACATTTATCATCATCATCATCAAGCAGTAACAGTCCACTGCAGGACGTAGCCATCCACTTCCGCGCCACCTAGGCTGGTCTTGGCAAAATTTAATTTCTTAAAACATTTTAATAAAAAAAGGGTTATGAGAAGAAAACTCGGTTGAAAAAAAGTTTTAGCAAAAACTAAGTACTGGACTATTCTTTGTCTTGTGTTAGTGTGAAAGTTGAGAACCTTTCGGTGCATTCTGAAGGTACAGTTCTCATATTCAACCTATAAAAACAATGTACATTAATTGCAACAAAACTTGTTGTTGCAATAGTAAAGATTGTTATGAAAGACAGAAAAGATGACAGACGGGCGACAGAATCAAGGCATGGGCTGCGCCCTCGTTTAATTTTAAAATTTATTACTTTGTCAAGAAAAGACGTGTTTAGTAACGTCTAGACTTCAACTTTTGTGCAAGTGTATCCTTTAACCTTTATTGATCTTACTTGTAACGTAAGATATGGTAAAGAAACGTTGGCAGCACTAAAATTGCGAGGTCATACGTTCGACGTAGCACAGACCATCCTGCCTTCGCCGACGTAATTTTGCTTCTGACTGTAATTTTTAGTACAATATCCGAAAGTAACATGTGCATCCGGTTCAGTTACTATCTAGTAAATTACAATTACGCATGCCGTTACTTACATTGCGTCATATTTAATCCGTTAAAACAAAATATCGATACAATTCGAGAATTCAAATAGGTACAGACCCAAAACTAATAAATCCATTATTGTTCTTGCAGTAGTTTACTACTGAACGTAAGCTTTCCTAAAGCCGCGCCATCTTTACTCCAATCTTCCCTGTACAGATTGTCGCTCTACGTAGTCGAAGGCGTCCCACACTACGTTTCTTAGCGTGAACTCTACTCACTCGAACGTGCATAACGATCCGGACGACGAAACAGCGTCGTTCGGATCCACTCACGACACCAACACTCACACGCACCCCGGCTCTAGCCGAGCACGTAGAATAGGGAACACTTCTACACCGGCCGCGTACACGAGATTCTCTCACGTACCCGGTCGGTTCTCACCCCCTAGACCTTAGGGTCTATGGGACTAATAGGGACTATAGTTACTAAAGTTCAATCCTCCCCTACATGTTCAACGTAGAATCATGACGAGTTTAAAATCAGCGCACACACATATGTGTACCTCCGACACGGCGTCAGGCCGATGGAGCTTTCAGCCCGCGGGCCCTGAATACGATAAAGCTGTTAAAGCCAATAGGCTACCAGCATTAACATCTTCGAATCCAATTCGAACGTGCATTTATTCCAGCGGATGTCGGTCGACAAAGTTGGCAACCTGAAAGATGGCGCTTATCGTACCAGAGATGTATTATCGTACCTGATGAGAAATTATTATACATGTTTAAATAAGTTAAAGAAGCATAAGTTATTAATAAAATTGACATTATCACGAACCTATATTATGTCCGATACGTAATTTTTAATATTTATGATTATCATACGCGTGCAATGCGTAGTAGATGGCACAGAATTTTCCAAAAATAAATGGCTCCAAATTTAAGCAGTCAATTATTAAATTTGTCCATACATATATAAAAATGAATAAATGTATATATACATTTATATATATATATATATATATATATATATATATATATATATATATATATATATATATATATATATATATATATATATATATATATATATATATATATTATATTATATATATATTTTTTTTTTAAAAGTATTGCCCATCGCTAGCTACAACTTTTGCCCGTCTTTCTGGCAGAGCTCGAATACCGTTACAATAAGTGTTCGACTTTTGAGGCTATCTACGAATCAAGCCATTTTTCGATGTCTTCATATGAGCGGAATTGCTGATCAGCCAGATCATGTGCCATCGAACGAAATAAGTAATTATCGGACTGCGCAATATCTGAAGACTATGGCGGGTGGGGTAGGACTTCTCATTTGAGCGTTTCCATGTAGGTTTTAACAGGTTTGGCAACATAAGGCCAAGTGTTGTCATGCAGTAGAATCACTTTTTCGTGCCTTTCCTCGTATTGTGGCCGTTTTTCGCGCAGTGTTTGGCTCAGTCGCATCAATTGAAGTTGACAACGTTCCCCAGTGATGGTTTCGTTTGGTTTCAACAGCTCATACTAAACAACACCGACCTGGTCCCACCAATTACACAGCACAACCTTTGCAGCGTGTATATTTGGCCAAGCCGACGACGTAGAAGCATGACCAGGCAGTCCTTATGACTTTTTCTTTGGATTGCTGTAATGAATCCATTTTTCATAACTCGTCACTATGCAGAAACCCTTCCTTTTTTGCCGCAGGAGCAGTTAATCACAGTCGAAAAAACGACATTCAACATCCCTTGACTTCAAAACTTAAAGAACAACGCATGCATTCGCTTAGAAACTGTTTTTATATTTAAAGCGACGGAACAAATCGCGGTTGTTTAATTTAGAGTAACATTTCCGTAAACTTTTTAATTCGCGATGCGCTTCAGCTGCCATTTTGTTTGAATGAAATAAGAAAAGTAACACTTCCAAAATTCCAACTAATAAGTTCGTGATAATGTCAATACTTCCAACTAAAAGTATATGACGCCACAATAAAGTCACTAACGTGTCAGAGCGGAATCGATCAACACTTACTGCTGGAGCCATTTAATTACAAACAGCAAGAACTTAGTTGCGCACCTAATAATATCGACAGTGTCGTTTTGTGCCGTTGTTGGAAAGCTCTCATATCAAAGTTTAGATAAAACTTTGATTTCGTACTAAGTATTTTGATATTTCAATATTATCGTACATTTGCGTACGATAATAAATCACTATTGTACGTCGTACGTTGGAATGAAATTATCATACGGTTGCAACACTGGATAAACGACAATATTTATTGCCTGTAATGATTAAATATCAACATACTTGAATTGAGAATTTGAAATTCTTTTCACATATTTTAAAATATATTTATTATTCTTTATAATAGAGTAGTTCCATAATCTTATATTAATATTAAGGTGATTAAAAAAATAAACACTTCCTGATTCTTATTTTTATTGGTAAATTCACATTCAAATTATTGACCATGTTGGTGGCTTGTGATACAGTTATGATATTTCTACAGATAAAATTTAGTTATTATTTACTATTATACTGTACCGGTACATCACAAAATCTATTATTTCTACTGCATCAATAACTATAATTTTAAGGGTGCATAAATGCTTTAAAATCCAGTGTCAAGAGTAGTTCGTGAGTTGGCACAAGACTATCGTAAAATAGTCATGTTTAATCAAAAACACATATAATGTATATATTTTTAACGAATGCACAATACAGACCAAACATCAAAAGTATTTTCTTAAAACAAGGCCCTCACAATCATTCACTGAGAAAATTATAAATTGAGTGCGAGCCACACGGAGTCATGCGCAAATGGAAACTTGTGACCATCACGATGATTAGATGCACTACATATAGATATCCTTCCAACCCATTAGGCAACTACAATTCGCTACTATATAGACATATATTCTTTATTGTATATCAGAAACAAAGTTATATAATAATTAATAACTAAGCTGAATAAATAAATATATGTCGTAATTCAGTATGATGTAACAATTTGGGACATACACACAAATATTGCACAATTTTATAAATAGATATAAAAAACAAAGTTGTTTGCTAAATATGGGAAATTACATGCTTTGGAATATCTCTTAAAATTCCAATTTCCCGGGAAATCCCGAGGTAGTGAATTGAAGTAATGAGCTTCTGAAAAAGTATTGGGAGCAATGAAATCTCAATTTGTAGATGGTTACATAAAATTATGAAATCTTATGGACCTGTCACAAAATGGGTTGAAGGATTGAACAGAACTATTACTGTAAAGCAGTTGCAATAGAGCAATAAGCAATAGAGTTGAAATATTGTGAAGAAACCGGCCGGATAAGGACAGCCAGGCTGAGATTCAACCCCGGCCGTACACACATACACATATATCGCACCGCTCTCAAATAAAATACATAGAACTATTCAAGTAGAACTAGTCACAGGTTAATTTACAGTCCAACACGGTAGACGAATTAAATTGTATAACACTGGCGTAACTTTACAGAGGTATGACCTTCTTATAAACTACACACCTTCGTAGGCATGTTGTTATAATATTAAATTGAAACAAAACTAAAGACACAAAAAACCTTATATTGATTGGGATACATATGAGTTCATGTATATTTAATATTCTATTTGTTTTTTTCCTTCTTTTAACTATAATATTTTAATTATAGGTCACAAATATTAATTTAGGTTTGCCATTAGTTAGCCAATGAACGATAACTACATATTTGCACATATTTTGAGTAGAAGTTGGGGATTGCGGTGCGTAGTGGGGAGGGTGTTTACGAGTCCCACCAATCGGGACCTCCGCTGTTGCCACCGCCGTACGATCCGCCATAATTGCCACCGTACGAACCACCCCCATATCCGAACCCTGTGAAATACATATAAACATATAAATTTAAATGAATAATAATTAAGTACGCCACTAAAAAAAATGTTTAACAGTCAGACGAGTACTTTAGTGGAGACCGCGACCCGGGATATTGGGACGCCAGTTTCATCAAACAAATTAAAGCATTTTCCGTTAACCGGGCGCAAGAGAAAAATCGCCAAATAATGTAGAATTCCCCGAAATTTCTTATTATACCCAAATTAGGCTGTATACTGTTGTAATATTTTTTATTAATTATATAGATTTTTTAATTGCTATATAGCAACAATTAATTACGTTCATTAGAACATACCAGAACCAATGCTGGAGGGTCCCGCAGATCTCGGCGGTTGACGTGGCTGTGTACGGAAGTCCCTCGCGCCGAAGCCACTCCCGCCGCCACCGAAGCGACCGCCGCCAGACCGGCTACCGGCACGACGACCACCGCCTCCCAACCGGCCGTCCGCTGCTGTGCTCGTCAACCAACTGCAAATAAATAACTCAAAATAATTAAAAGATATAAATAGTGTTGCACAGTGTGATTTATTTTGTATTTTTTATGGAACACAACAGGTGTTGGCAGAATGACCAGCGCTGTAGTTAACCATTAAAAAGCTGAGTCAAGGCCTATTTCTTAGGCACATTAATGTTTATTTTAAGGTCTTCTGAAAATTTGTGTAGTACTTTACTTGAATAACACATTTTTATTTGTTACGTTTGATATTGTTCGTATTGTACCTTGAATTATTTTTATCTATGTACATAAAGAAATTTACAAATCTGAATGGTTTGATAATCAACGAAAAGAAATTCGTAGATGAAAACAAAATTTTAAGTCATTATAATAAGATCCAGAACTCATAATTCTAAAAGTTATTCTGTTAACTAAAATAAATTAATTAATCTATTCTATATTATTTAACCTGCATGACCACTGGCTGGCAGACATGTTATATGGGAAACTGTAAGAGATGGAGGGTAAGTTTGTTCTAGGGAAATTGTTCAGATAGTATTCGAGGCAGAGAAATTATATCCAAACCTTGAAAATCTGGACCTGGTAAAAAGTTGGTTGTCGGTCCACCCGAACCGTAAATACCTACCAGGATCGCTTTCGAAAAAAAAAACGGTGACAAGTGCAAACACACTGGTGTGGCGGAAGAAATAATCCAAAATGGCGAAAACAAGATGGTCGCCAAACAAAGGTAAAATCGTCATTTATGGGCCGATTACACTGAAATTTGGCAAAAGCCCGAAAAGATCGCGTAGCTTTGTAGCAAACGGACCCTGTGAAGCTAGTTTTTACCTAAATAACCAAATGCCTACCACTTTGGTAAACATTCTCATGTACCGTGTAACCATCAGCTATTTATTTATTATAGGATATACATAAACTAACAAATACATAGATAAACAATTATTCCAATATTTTTACTTTGTTTACAGTGCCATCTATTGATGCCAGCTGGAAGATAAATAATCAATTAGATCAATAAGACAACAACATTATTTATTGTATTATTCATATGTAATGCACATATACATATATGTATATCTTATCCTATTACACTCATCATAAATAATCAAATGACTACTATAAAGAGTAATACTCACTTGGGCACGTCCTGTTTAGCTTCGACGAGCAGCTCAACCAAATCGCGTGCCAAGCCGCGGTTAGAATCGTTGAAGAACGAGGTGGCGACGCCAAGGTTACCCATACGGCCGGTACGTCCAATACGGTGTACATACTCTTCCACATCCGACGGCAAGTCGAAATTAATCACGTGACGTACGTGTGGTATATCCAATCCTATAAAATCATAAGTTTTATTGTAGTTACAAAACTGAATAGAAACCTTAACATTGTCATATATTAAAAGTTCTAAAGACATGATTGTTGTTTCGTCACATTACTTATTTTGGGTTATTATTATTGGGCCGTCACATAACTTCGTTCGGTTTTTTAACATTTGTTCAAAGCGAAAGAAGAGTTTGCAAAAGAAAATTTCACTTCTATTCGAAAACAGGAAAATGCATTAATATTTTACAGTAATAGTAGATTCACTGAAGTTTATTATAAAACTTGAATCATTTTTATTACGAGCTTAACTTTTATTTAAGGACACCTTCAACATAAAATTAAAGAAAATCTTAGATCTCTTTTTTAGATTTCTATAGTATGAGCCACCGATCTATTCACTAGGCATGTTATTTATTACAACGCTACACATACTATTACCATAATACTCGCTGACCCGATAGACGTTGTTCTGACCAAATTATGAATAATCAATTCAAAACTTAATTAATTAAAAAAAAAGTTATTTCAAAAACGAAGCGAACTGTCAAAAGTACAATGTCCATAGCGAACTGTCAAATGCGCGGTTTCAATAGTTATTATATTTTTCAAGTTTCTGCGCACTTTTCAATTTTTTTCCTTTTAGAACCTTCTACAAAGTATTAGGAAACTTATAAAAAAAGATAAATGAAATCCGTACAGCGATTCTCAAGTTGTAGCGTGACCGAAGGAAATAGGGATTCATATAAATATAGCAGTAAAATTATTGTAGATACCTCTTGCAGCTACCGCAGTGGCTACCAGTATGGGAGTTTGTCCAGAACGGAAGCGTCGCAGTGCTTCCTCGCGTTCGCGCTGTGAGCGGTCGCCGTGAATCGACGTCACTGGGTAACCCTCTCCATGTAAATATTCCTCTAACTGATCCGCACCTAATAAATAAGTCGAAAATTGGTTAAATTGTTTTTATTAATGGAGTCAGGCGTCACTTTGCGGAAATCCATCACTATATGGACAGTCAAAAGTTTTACTTAGCTAAGATCCGCGACAAGCAAAACAATAACAGAAAATTAATAATGTGTGTTTTTCCGTTGGGTTTAGTGGATTTATTTGGAACTTAAACCAAAAACTTACCGAAAATCGGCCATCAACTCTCCACCCACCAACCACTATACACAACGCCAAACACACACTATCACTTTTCCATCTTGTACACGACACGTGTTTCGCCCCAACACGAGGCATCTTCAGGTATAGTAAGTAGACTCTACGGAAGACAACCGAAAAGTCATCTTTTTCGGAAAAGTCGATTTTCGGTAAGTTTTTGGTTTAAGTTCCAAATAAATCCACTAAACCCAACCGAAAAACACACACTATTAATTTTCTGTTATTGTTTTGCTTGTCGCGGATCTTAGCTAAGTAAAACTTTTGACTGTCCATATAAATTGTTTTTTTCATCATTATTTTTTAAGCATTAAACAATGGAAAACTATTGTTTAATACTAAAAATTAACACGATAACTATAAACTATAGTATTTTTTAAGTTGTCATAAAATATATTTCAATTACCCTTTTTAGTTTCAACAAAAACAAGAGTGAGCTGATCCTCTTCAGGCCGCGAGCGTTGAAGAAGATTGGACGCATTCAGCAAATCCAATAAAAATGAACGCTTGTGTGATTCCTCCACCCAGACGACCTAAGAATTTTATTTAATATTTACATATACATTGCATTATTTATATTATAGTTATAAAACATAATCACATTATTTTTTAATGCTCTTAGGGCAGGAAATAAAAAGATATGGCTACCTACCTTTTGGGTAATATTCTCGGAAGTGGAACCAACTCGTCCTACCGCAAGGAAAACATAGTTGTGCAAAAAGTCTTGTGCCAGAACTTGTATCTGCTTGGGGAAAGTGGCCGAGAACATGAGGGTCTGCCTTTCGCCAGTCTTGGGCATTGTGTGGCACTCTACAATCTTACGAATCTGAGGCTCAAAACCCATGTCGAGCATACGATCAGCCTCATCTAGAACAAGGTGACGGCAGTGATCCAAAGCGACACGACCACGAATCAACATATCCACTAATCGCCCAGGTGTTGCCACAAGTAGGTGACAACCACGCTCCAACTCGCGGAGTTGCTCTGGGACAGGGGAACCGCCATATCTAATAATGAAATTATCCAGATATTATTTATAGCCCACTCTCGATAATTCGAAGTTGAAGGGACCTTTCTAATACTTCGAATTACTAAAGAGCGAAATGTTGTGAGGTTTGTAATACCAAGAAAAAAAGAAATTTTTTTTTCGCATTAATGAAAGTACCATTTATTGAAACAACAACAGTGAGATTTTTTTTAATAAAAGCTAATTTGCAAATCGCATAGACCTACATAATCGTTTGTATTGTATTATTTGTATTTTTCAATTTGTCGAGTGTTTGCGTGAAACAATTCCGAATTACTGCGAGTAACCATTAAATTTATTTTTTTTATATTTACTGCATTAGTTTTCGGCAGGCAATGCGGCCGCCCATATGAAAATGGAAAAGTCACAAAACTTTTTTCAAATTATTTTACGCCAACTTAAGTTTAGGTACGAGGCAACTATCTTAGCAAATATCATAGATAAACAGCGGCGTTTAATTGAGTTGTAATGTTAGCAGTAGACTGTTATAGTTATATTGGTGATATCGCAAAAAATATAAACAAATAAATGTAAAATTAAAGCACTTAATAATAAATATATTCATAAAAATTACTTTTTTACAAATATAATTTTACTTACACAACACAGGGTCGTACTCGGGAGCGGTATGCAAACTTTCTAGCCTCATCATAAATCTGAGTGGCGAGCTCACGTGTTGGAGCCAACACTAAACCCAGCGGGTACTGTTTGCGACGGTAGTGCGATCTGAAATCATAAAAATAGCAATTCATATTAATACCAAACATTTTTTTAGTATATTTTATATATTATCATTTCATAGAGTATTCAGTTACGGCGACCTTATTTAAAGTATATTAAGTGTGTGCACAAATAGAGAAGCCACTCTCACATTTCTGAATCCTCTTTTATTTATTTTTTTTATGCTTTAGTGCTACACATCTACATCATCATACCACAGATCTACATCTGCTTGATGTAGATCTGTGGTATGAATATATATTATGGTATATTATGGTATGAATATATATATATATATATATATATATATATATATATATATATATATATAGAATTTTTTTTGTTTAAAACGAATGTATTAGTAACGGACAAGATATTACTACTGAGCCAAGCAGTTGTAACACTGTCATCATTTCATATAATATAACCAGATTAAAGTCATATAAAATACTCATATAATAGATTTTCAATAATTAATAAAATTTGCAATATTTGATTACTGAGTTGCATTCCCACATTGGGATATTTGTATAACCTATAACTTTTTATTTTAAGTGTGGGTGTTTGTCCATAGCATTTGTGTTTATAATGACTAAGCGAAATTATTGTGGGACTATATATAATATAGTTTTAATGTTTACTAAACCATAAACAAATACAAATTTCCAAAAAATATTACCTCATGATTTGATATAAAAAAATCCAAATAGATTAAAAACAGAATGCTTAATACGGGTTATGTATGTGTTTACACAGTTACATCCGCACTGCTTCTACGGTAGGTAAAGAACGGGAGCAGCGGCTATACACTTACACTACACACAATACACGCAATTTGCGCACACGCACCCACTTTACATACATCCATATATATTCCATGTCGATCCTTATATAATAATATAAAAAATGTGTAATAAATAAATAAAATAATTAATCAGAAACAAACCTTAAATATTGTCTCTTACCCTATTTTCACGGGACCCGCTTCATACATCTGATTAAGTATGGGTACAAGGAAGGCGGCAGTCTTGCCGGAACCAGTCTGGGCGCAAGCCATCACGTCTCTGTGCGACAACACTATCGGGATTGCATACTTCTGCACTGGGGTCGGCTTGTCGTAGCGAGCGAGCATAATATTCGAACGCATTATTTCCGTCAGGTTAACATCCTCAAACTGTATACATAAAAATTGTGTAAAGTGCCTGTCAAAATATCACTGTCGTTGAGATCAAAAATTAATCAGCCCTCACAACGTAACACGTATTACATGACTAATTTTAGTTTAATGGGTTTAACTGAAGCGTTAAAATTGTTCCTCTGGGTCGAAAAAAATATCTCGAGACTTGATATATCTTCATGTTTAAACTTACATTTTGATCTGAACAGCATGGTATGATTATACTTATTGGTAAAATTTAATTAAAAACGTTTATCTATGCATAATTCACTCGAATTATCAGTTAGGTCTTAAATGATCTATAAACACATCATCATCAACATTACCTTAGACTTCCTCAAGTCAAATATTTTCGGTGCACTTTACATAAAAATTTGATGTCAGAGATATTGCTTAATAAGCAATAGTGTACACACGCAGTTGTAGATAGATAGATCAATTTATTTCCCTTTGCAGCAATACACATTAAATTATTACATAATCAACAGTAAATACAAATGGGCGATGGTAAAACCTCCACTCATTCAGCAGAGAAACTGATTTTCTGCCATCTTAATATCCAATTTGTATTAAATTTTAAAAGTTGTATGAGAAGATAGAAAGTAATTGAGATAACTTACGCTAGTGATGAAGTCCGGTACGCGGTCGCCGCTGGCCTCAACCGGTATGTCTTCGTACTTTGAAAAGTTGATTCCCGTGTTGCCAGTGCCAAACAACTCCAACTCCTGCCGCTCGTCGCGAGGTAACGGGATTGTCCAATCATTCTATACAACATTAGTTTAGTTATTACCTATTGAACACAGTAAATAGCATAAAATCTATAACAATAAACTAATAAAACTTGAAACACTATTAATGAGGGTGAAATAAATTATATTGTAAGATATTACAAATTGTAATAACGATAGGTTTTTCAGAACGGCAATCAGCGCTGGAGTTCTGATGATGTGCATACGGTGGGTTTTATAAGAAACTTCTTTCCACCACCTACCTCCAGCGGTGTTTCCGAAACGATACGACATTGAAACCTTAAAAAAAAGCCTACACTTTCGTAAAGGCAACGCTTCTACAATACCTATGGCTCTGTGGATGTGTATGGGCGGCGTTGATTGTCTCCCATCGGGTGACACCCCTGCTCGTTTTCTTGTATTCCTATTCCATAAAACAAAACAAAGTATAAAGTATTATACATTTACATATAAAAAAACACTAATTTATTAGAGTAAAAAAAGTAATTATATAAGGTGCGCAACTAAGTTCTCGCTTTTTTATATAAAATGCAACTTAATTGTGCAAAAATGTGTTTACATATTATTAAAAGTATTGCCCTTCGCTAGCTACAACTTTTGTCCATCTTTCTGGCAGAGCTCGAATACCGTTTACAATAAGTGTTCGTCTTTTAAGGCTATCCACGAATCAAGCCATTTTTCGATGTCTTCATATGGTACGGTACCGGTGTGATATTTACCTCATCCCTACGGGAGCTCGACCGGCGCACATCATCAGAACCCCAGCGCTGGTTGCTGCTACGTTCTTCGGCGCGCGGTTCGGGTTCCTTCCAGCGGTCGTTGCGCGGCGCCGGTGGGTCATTGTTGTACTCCTCGTCGCGGCGCACGTCGCGCTCGCGGCCCGCGTCTCGTCTCCCGCCGCGGTCACCCCAACGGTCGTAATCTGACCACCGATCCGTATCTCCATTTTGGCTACTGGATTCACGACCTGATTGCGAATACGATTTAATAACTAATTTAAAGAAACAATGGATAATTACATTTATGACACTCAATTTTCACATATTCTTACACTGATGCATGTAATATGCAGCTGTATCGGACTTTTAACCCTTTCGGTACGAGCACTTTTTCCGCCACGACAATGCTGCTGTACGAGGTACCCCGTCGAAAATGCGCACAGAGCACATGGTCAGTTCTCTTTTGTATGAAGACTTTCCTAACCTTATATATGATGTAGTCTTTTTTCATTTTTTTCCTAGTGTTGTTTGTATCTTTAATATTAACTAAATTAATTTAGTTATATGATATTATCAATTATACACAGATTATATGTTGATATATAAGATTATAAACAAAATTATATTTTTGTTTGTAATATAATTATAAATTTGCAACCACGGATTGCTACGTGGATACCGAATATATCCGGTGCTCATCCACACAGTTCATCAGATGGATGAAAAAATTATATTAGCGATGAAGGACGCCTAGAAACAGAACGAGATGGAAGTCCCACAGGATCTCATATCCAAAAATTACTTTAATCTTCGTATTAAAAACTGAATATAAGAACAATTGAAGGTTGAACAGTCAAATGTCATTTTTTATGGTTAATGTTGGTTAATAATGGTTAATGTTACAGTTTTGAAATCTAAGTTGAGTACGCAATTGCATATTTTAATCCTTATTATTATTGAGATTGTCTGTGATAGAGCAGACGCACCTAACTATAAAAATCAGATCCTCCATTTGAAGATTTTATATACAGATGTCCCATTATCAATGTACAAAATTACTTGTCGTTCATACTAAGAGCAATTCTTTAATCTACAAAATATCGTTCTTAACATATTTTGTTTTCATACATAATATATTTGGTATACAAATATAGTTTCATACAATTACAAACATGTGGATAATCTACGTTACATCGACACGTGTCTATACCGCACCATGTTGCTGTTTTAAAGAGAACACTGATGCCTTCATTTTTAAACACATACTCGAGTTGTTGAGTTTTAGCTAACACAATTTTATTTAATGATGAATTTTTGATTTAAAGAAAATATTTTAAATATAAAAATTGTTGAAAAGTCATTGTTCTTTTAACTTCAACTACATCATTTTTCTTACAACAATCTGTACATTGTTCCTGATCTAAATAAGAATTCGATTACTTTGAATCTGCATGGATGCCATGACAGCATCCTTCACCTATATAACAAAAATTGCATGACATTATAAAATTAACGAATACAACTGAAGAAGAGAGGAGTAAATAAGAGCATAGAGATAAAATATATAGTGAACATATTATATTTTTCGAATGCAGTTAAATATAAAGCCCCTGATCTATTTACGAATAAGATAATTAGTGAATGCAACAAATTTCTGAATTAATAAAGTACCAAAATAGTTATTCCGCTTCGGCTTCACTCGCTCATAGATCAGGAGATAAATACTCACCGCGGTCTCTGCGCGGATATCGCGAGTCGCTGCCGCGATCGTACTCACGGTCGCGGTCGTCGCGCCGACCACCACCACGGTCGTAGCCCCTAGAGCTGCCTCCAAATGATGAACGGATATCTCGTGACTCGTTCGGACGAACGTCTAAGCTTGAACGCTTAGACTCCTCTCCTGCGTACAATAGAATATGTAAGGATTGGGATAAGTTTATGATAGATATGAATCATCAACAGCCTGCGGCAGTCCCCTGCTGGACATAGGCCTCCCCCATGGAGGATTGACGTTGGTCGCGTTGACGTCGGTCGTAGGAAGGGCTTGTCACGTTTGTGTTTCACCTACTTTAGTTTGAAAAGAAATAAATAGCAATAGCCAGATATGAAAAGCACATGGAAAATATAAATAGCCTTATAAAAATGTGTTATGCTCATAAACAAACAATATCTTATTTAACCTTATTAATCATAAACAATACAGCCTTATAATTCTACAGCTGGAGATTAGCCTCCATCAAAAGTTAAGGGTTACCATGATTTCTATACTTTGGTAAAAGAGTGGGTATTACAGAGTGTTTACTCAGGTAGGCCACTGCAACCAGTCTACTACACAGAAATATATGGGAGGACCTTACGCCGGAAACCATGCTACAAATAATTACATAATAGGTCATCTTTATTAAGGGCATAATGGCATATATAGTAAGCAATCAACTATTACATGATAGATACATCCCAGTCAAAAACTGTGTAAAAAAATGATATGAAATACATAAAAAGGGAATTAATTCTGTATCCTTCAACACTGTAAAATAGTTAAAATTAAATAGTTAAAATTATTTATACAAAAAAACTATTATAAGTCTTTATGCACAGTTTATTAAATAAAAACAAAAGTAAAAGTATAGATATAAAATTATCGCAGTTCAGGAACTGAAAACTTGTGTAAGAAAACACTATAAATTAATAAACAAAAGGTACATAATCCGTTTCTTAAAGTAAATTAAAAATAATCAAATATTCATAAACAAAAATTAAAAACAGTCAAGGTAATGTGATGTGAAAATAACATAGCACTATTTGCTATCATTTATTGGATGTCATACACAATCACTTTTGTAAGACTGGTTCAAAATCACAATCACTTAAAATATATAAAATCCCCTATTTATTTTATCAATAACAGATAGAAGAATTAGGGTTACTAAAAATATATTTCTTTATAATTTTAATCAAATAGGTTTTTTAAATTGTGCTAAATCAAATGAAATCATGTAAAAATGGAATCTATTTTTGTCTAGAAATGAAATTTCTATAAAAACAATTGGGTGTTCACAAGATAGGTGACCTAAATATAAATTTAAAAATAAGACAAAATGATCACTTAGCACTAGGTTATCAAATAACTGTATTTAATGGGGGGAAACTTTGACAATTAGGGTAATTATCAAAGTTACCCTCATTACCTGCAGATCTAATTTTTATTTTAGGTTAAACTTAATGTAAAATAAAAATTGTATCAACAATCATGTCTCTAGCGCCTTTGTCATCTGTTGTCACTAACAAATCACATTGGTGATTTCATTGAACTCATGCCATATGTACTTTAATAACCAGGTACTTACTTAGGTGGACACAGTCCCAAGTCTTAACATCAGCTTTATCATATTACAAGTGTCATTTGATATTTTAACCTACACAGGGGCCAAACCTTTTTCAGGAAAATATTTAAAAAATCTCAACAGATGTTACATTTGAGTTCTTACAAAATATAATTTTATTTATTAATCACATTTTATATTTTCATAATTGATATGTAATTAAATTTTACTCCATAAATAATGTTAAAAATTGTTAATTAAGTAAATTTATCCTTAGGAGCAGAATTTTTATTGTTCTCATCTTCTGCTAATGAACTATACATATAATCCACGAACTCTTTTTTGAGTAGATTGGACAAAGGAAAAAACAGAGATTGTGTCCTATCAAAGTCAAGCTGAGGTATACTACACATGCTTTTTTAAGGGTGGCCGGCCCTTGCAACACCAAAAGTATGCATGACATGAAATTTATGGAATATTTCAAATTAATGTTTATAGAATATAAAAATTATTTACAAAAAGCAAATTTACTTCTATATAAGATGTATTCCAGTAAACTTGTTAGTTTTGTCACATGATAATAACAATATTTAACTATCAAATTGGATAGTTTAGATAACATTATTTAAAAATACTGAAAAATGTTATAATAAAAACTTCAAATATAAACTCCTTTGCAAAAAACATGTACCTTACAGTCATTGGCTTTTCTATGGATAATATTAATATTTTCAGTATGTCATTAGCTTAGATGACTAGAAATTTCTTATTTTGAATTTTTTTTTCCACTTAAATCCTATAATCAGTGTTTTAGTCAAAGTAAACAGAAACCCGTGTGAAAATGGACATATGTATGGGTATATTGATTTTATTATTAGGTTACAAGTATTTTTATGGTATTTTAATAAAAACAGACATTATGGGCATATTATAATAACAGACCCGCACTGATTGCCGATTGTGATTATCAGCCGCTAAAAGCCTCTTCCACACAGTTCATAGGCTAACTTGTACTCTTGTACATCTTTAGGGTATTTCGAGGTCTATGAAACTGAATTTGCAGTTTCTCAGCACCAGTGTCACTAAAAGTTGCTGTGTCATGGTTGTGTGCAATGTTTTCTCCCAGTACCTGACCTTATTCTGTCTCTTGATATTGAGTCCAGGTTTTTTGGACTGTTGAACAACTCACATTTAATCTCTGTGAGATGTAACATTAGATTCACCCCTCTTCCAGCAGGGCTATAATTTTACTCTCTTATTGTTTTATCTGCTCTTATAAAAGACAATCTTTCACTCATTTAAGTCACAATAAGGCAGGATGAAGTGACAAATAAAAATTATTCTACTAAAAATAACAAGAAGTTAGTTCTAGTTGCCTGATAACCTTCTAACAACAAACCAGCGAAAAAGTAAGTAAAAAGTCACAAACTAAAAAGGGATTAATCCCTTTGCCAATAACATGGTTTGGCTATAAAACCTCTTTAAAACTAAATAAATAATGTAGAAAAATTAAAACCATCTTTTAAATTACTTTTACTTGGACTAATGTAAATTTTACCTTGAGATGTGTTGGCCGGCAACTGCTTACGCAGATGTGGAGGGATGTAGCGGCCAGAGCTCTTAGAAGCCTGAGGCTGCAAGTCCAGACCAGCAAGCTGAAATAAACAAAAATGTCGGTTTTGTAATAATAATAGACCACAACAAAAAAAACAAAAACAGCTTACTGTGCAATTTATAAATATCAAACATTAAATGATTAATTTGATTTTTGTTTCAAGGTACCTAACATTAATTATGTATATATGATCATGTAGATCTACAACTTTAATTGTTCATTATAAAGACTAGAAACTAGGTGAATGACTTCAACCATGACAAGACAAATCCGTCAAAGCTAAAACCATATTTGAAGCTTAATACTGTATACCGTATACATTAAATATACAAGGAAATATACAAATTGTAAATTTTGAATTTTATGATTGACTTGTGATATTAAATTTCCTCACGACATACGAGAGCGTGATAGTCATTGTTTCAGTTCAATGTAACTGAAGTTGAAAATATAGCGGAACATATTAAAAAATAAGAATTACAATAAATCTCATCTCTTCATAACGGAGAAGACTCCTTAAATCAATTCGATACCTCAGAAGATTCAAGTCGCCATGTTGGTTAAACCGAGACACGTAAAGAATTTGTAGCCAAAAACTATTTAAAGGAGTTTTATGAATTACAAAATTTTAAAGATTTAATACACTAGAAACCAGTCAAAAAATGTGTTTCAAAGGTTATACGGAAAACTAAAAATCAATACTCAGAAAATAACTACATGAGGCACTGACCTGCTGCTCTAGACCTGTTCCATTTTGGTTGGTAACATTACTCATATTACTACCAAGCGGTACGTTTTTTTGGCAACTTTGCTCCAAAAATACTATACAAACACAGTCTACAATGAATTTTGCACAAACACAAATTCACAAAATCACATGAAAAGGCGATAATTTCTCTCCCCAAAAACACTTCATTCGTCTTTTTGTTCTTTATACAAGAGTTTTTGTCTCTGCTTTACCATACGTTTACTCATTCAATTATCATTCATTCGGTCTCAGAGTTACCATTATACACATTATTTAAAAACGAATCACCCACAGATCGATATTTTCTATCAGCCAACTTGGATACAAGGCTTATGAACAAATATACCAACCGCCTGTTCAATATGATGACGACAAATGGATATTATTTTTACCCTAGATAAGCCTATGTGTCCAGCATTACACTTCTATTGCTGATGATAATTAATCAAACAATGTAAATTCTATTTCTTCTAATTCAATATATTTCAATATTTTGGGCATTCCTTTTAGTTTCTTTCGGAAAATAACAAAAATTATTACCCGCTACTAACAATAATATGTATATGAGTATTTTGAACATATTTGTAAAATTTTTAGTTATTTTGTACAATATGCTATAGAATAATTTAATATTGTTTTTTTTCAACAACATTATATTTTGTAGATATGTAGTGCTTATAGTATATACTTTTTTATTTCTGATAAATTAGTGGAGATAAGCGTGTTATGAATGTTATTAAAATATTTTTTAACATTATGAAACATGTTATGATATAGTTTACATTATATGGAAATTATGGTTTATGATTATTATTATATTATTAAAAACACCTTATGGGAAATTAAAAAAGACGTAGGTATACTATGTCTTTTTTAATTTCCGATAAGGTGTTTCAATTCCACATACTAAACATTTGTCATATCTTATTACTGAAAAAGCAAATAAATTTCTTAATTGTTTAGGTTTGTTATGAATCTTACTTTTATTTTCAATAATTATTTATATAATACATAAACGATCCAGATGGTAAATATCCTAACACGGAATAAACATCGCAAAGTTGTTGAACTGTCGCTGCACCATGTTGGTCCCAATCGGACAAACACAAGTCTTTCAATGAAGGTCAATCTCAGTGGTGAGAGATTAGTACGATTGTGTCATAAGTTTTCTTTCGCGTCAACGCCGCTGTACGTCGATGCTATCGATGGGTGTCGGTTGAGTGACAAGCGACTGTAAGCGGCTTAGTCGATTGGTATATCGGTTTATTCGTTTCGTTATAATTGATTATATTAAAAGGCACAAAAGAGATAAAATACTATTCTATCCTATCTTTTATTTTGAAGTAAAATAGCCTTTTTGTTGTGTTACTAAAATATTTAAGTATATATTTTTCATAAATACGTGTGAAAAATATATGTTTAAATATTTTTCTGCGTGACAGATGTCTAGACAAGGTCGTGTTAATTTTCATTTCTCATACTCTGCGGTCGATCCATAGTTTTGTATATACATTTTTTATTTTATTTTAGTAATATCTTTATGCTGAGTCGAATGATTTAATTGATTAGAATTACAATTATTCAGGACTGCGCATTGCAATAAATTTGGTTGTCTTAAACTGTTTACATGTAGTTCAAAACATTCGCTAAGATATACTTAAAAATCTAAATGTTTGCTGTTTACTGCACTCAGAACTTATTTAGTAAATAAGTTCTGAGTTCTGATTCATATTATTATTTCTGTTTGTAAGGCATATAATTGCCGGCCGTGACGTCTCAATTCTAACTATTCGTTACATATGTAATAAATATCATTTTTTTATGTCACGGGTATGACAAACTTAATGAAATTACCCGTGTTTCTTATCGTACGTATCTCATTTTCATCTGATATTTTTTATTTTTAGATGCTTATTTCATAATATTATCCAAAATGAAAATAATAACTAATAAGTGTAAGAGAAGAGACTATAACGTAATTAATTGTTCTGCTTCCGTAATTCTGTATAATAGTAAAAATGCTACGTTAAATCCAAAACTCGTGTCTTGATAACTAATAATATGAGAAAAGAAAATTGTGGCTTACATAATATTTTTGTTAGTTTTAGATATTATCTAGGTAAATATTTACAATCGCGGCTTTTGCGAAAAATTGCTCCAATTTTTTTCTGACAATTAGTATTGTTAAAAAAGGTATCTCATATAACATTAAGGAGGGGGAGGACTGCCAATTTCACAAAACCAAAATTTAAAATCACCTGTTATCATCGATAATCGTCGCGAGTAGTCGTCGCTAGTAATTAGTCGCTTTACATATCATGAATATCCTAGACCGCTCAGACCTCCTACCTCGAGTCCTCACTGTTCTTTTACACTATAACTTTCCTTTCCTCAATATTGCATGAAAGATCATTAATTATTGATAAAAACATTTCATAAAATATGGAGCAATTTTTCGCAAAAGCCGCGATTGTAAATATTTTTACCATTATTTGTTTACTAAAGTTGCAGTTTACTACAGTTAAAACTAGCGATGCACTGAAATTTTTTCACATTTGTGAAAGCAAAATTTTCTTGAATAATTATTGAAATTCGTTTGTGACGAAGGGGTGAAAATTTATCTATGAATACTAGCATACTAATGACTGTGACTAATAAATATTGGTTTAAAATTGTATTTTACCTGGCACATACAATTGCTAATCAAATACAACTGAAAAAAAGTAAATACTTTCATAATAAACTTAAATGATGAATGTTGCACCTTACCATATTTTGATATTGATTAGTTTAAAGAAATAGCGAAAAATAAAATCATATATTCAAAATAAAATCCATGTACGGTTATGCAAATAATAATAACATATTTGTTACGTTGTTTTAAATTTCATCATGAAATTTTCTTTGAAATTATTGTTTTCTTTAGTTTCCGGTCTAAAATATTATTTGTATGTATGTAAAAAGACTTATGCGATTTCGAATTACATTGTTATCACTAGGCCACGTCTATTATAAAATTTTAGGTTTTTACATTTTTACTTGTATTATATCGAAAAGTAAAGAAAAAGTATTTTCAGAAGAATGCATATGAATGACCTTCAATTAAGGGGTGTTGCCGTAATTTCTACATTTGGCGGGCGTCAATTGGTTTTTATGTTTAGGTGGATGCTGCGCATCTGCTGTGCGCGAAGTTGTGTGGCCCTATTATATGACGGGAACCATGTAGCAAGCAACTCGCTACTTTCATAACTGAAAGTATCCGTACTTATGTCTTGTGTTTCATATTATCAAATTAATTCAATAAAATAATAAGTAAAAAATGAAGATAAGTTATAAGTAAACTTACTTATTCTTATTTAGATAAATATTAGTTCTTATGTTTAATACTATAAATAACTTTTTATAAATTTTAGTTATATAATTACTTTTTTTGGCATACCTACTATTTTTTTTTTTTTTTTATCCCAGGGGAAATCCTTTATGGATACACTTCAGCCTGGGGGAGGCTGGAGAGTTATGTCGGACTCGTTTTACCGACTAAAACCCCTTGGGTGTTTCTACGCGTCACTTCTATCGAGGTCACGGGGACACTTAGCTCACATCCGCAATCCCGACAGTGCAGCCTTTATGACCCCGTCTTCATTTGGGAGGCTTTAGGTTCTCCTCCCCCTTCGCTAAAAACGCCCCGAAACACTAAGGGCGTTCTTCAGTTCAGGACCTTAGTGAGTAACAGACCCCCCGATCCGTTACTGCAAGTCCTGGTCAGGGTGGCATTAGGGCCGCATAAGCCAAACGCCGCCGACCGTGTCTTCTGCGACGGATCGGAAGCGAGTTCGGGGCTTGTTCTCGCCTTCGCTCCGCCGCTTCTTTCTGTGACATCACTGTGCCGCAGAAAGTCTCAACCGCCCGCCAGGCCTCCTCGCTGCCAATCATGGCTTTGATGAGGGCTGGCAGTGTCAGGTCCCGCCCAATTATCGCGGACAAGGCAGCGCGTGGTTCCGCCCATGCTGGGCAATCCACGCGTGTGTGCTGTGCCGTATCCGCGATATCTACGTCACAGTGATGACACGTTGGCGTTAGCTCTCGACCCACCACTCGGCACAGGTACTCACCGAAGCATCCATGCCCAGTCAGTATCTGCGCAAGATGGAAGGTGATTGTGCCGTGCCTTCGGTCTACCCATTGCCTTAAGATAGGCCGAATAGCCTCTACTAATGCCTGACTTGGCCCAGGTGCCTCCAGTCGAATCGTCCATTTCCAGAAGAGATCATCACGTGCCTCGACCCTCCATTGCATGATCTCCCGTGGATGTGGACGGTTACCTTCCTGTTGCATCCTTACACTGCGCCAATATACCTCTGAGAGGATATTTGCCTCCAAGTCCCATGGGGGGCTACCAGTGAGAAGGCAAGCCGCAGTGCAGGATACCGTACGATAGGCTCGGGCCATCCTGATTGCCATAGCTCGCTGTGGCCGCCGCAATAGGGTTACGTTTCTATTATTAAGTGTTTTCACCCATATCGGCGCTCCATAAAGGGCCATCGAACGCACCACACCTGAATAAAGACGCCGACATGCCGTCCCAGGACTTCCTAGATTTGGCAGGATTCTGCCCAATGCTCCAGCTACAGACATCAGTCTTGGAACCAAACGCCGGAAGTGCTCTTCGAACTTCCATTTGCTGTCGAGGACAAGTCGTAGATATTTAGATACCTACTATATATCAGGCAATTGTATGCCAAAAATACCCGTGTGTAAAAATGCTTTTTATTAAGTTCTTTGAAAAATATTATTTTATTATTCCTTTCTCCGAAAATCGGCCATCAATTCTCCACCCACCAACCACTATATACAACACCAAACACACACTACCACTTTTCCATCTTGTAAACGACACGTGTTTCGCCCCAATGTTATCGAATACACAAGTATACATACACAATAAAATAAAGAAAAAGCACTTTCAGAAAAATGACCTTCCACAAAATTAAGGCGTGTTGCCGTAATCTCTACATTTGGCGGGCGTCAATTGGTTTTTATGTTTAGGTGAATGCTGCGCATCTGCTTATACCACATATACGCTTCTTAAAACAACCATGGGAAGAAATTGTGTGGCCCTATTAATTACGGGAACCATGTAGCAAGCAAGTCGCTACTTTCATAACTGAAAGTATCCGTACTTATGTCTTGTGTTTCATATTATCAAATTAATTCAATAAAATAATAAGTAAAAAATGAAGATAAGTTATAAGTAAATTTACTTATTCTTACTTAGATAAATATTAGTTCTTATGTTTAATACTATAAATAACTTTTATAAATTTTAGTTTTATAATTACTTTTTTTGGCATACCTACTATATATCAGGCAATTGTATGTGTTGATATTAAAAAAATAGCAATATTTTATTTACTTTAAAACCCAGCGTAGTGTTTGACTTCGATTGGTAATATTTAAAGTGGGAAAGATAATAGTAAATAAAGTTTAGTAAAACCTCAATTTGCATATAAAATAAAATGAAAAAAAAAATAAAATGTGAATAGTAGTTTTACTATTCACATTTTATTTTTTTCAACAATATAATATGAAAGAAAAATATAATATAAAATTTACAACAATAACAATGAAAGGGGAAGTAAGATAGAAAGGAATGGCAAAAAATTAGGGCCTCATCCCCTACACTTACCATGCCTAATGCGGTAACAGAGAAATGCTACCACATAACGCCGATTTTCTGCGAGGGTGTGGCACTTCCCCGGTTGAGTTCGTCCATTGATGCAAGGCTACCATGATTAAATTTTAGCCATTACATTTATTAAATTTCTATTGTGAATATTACGAACAAAGTCATAAGAAATTGTAATGCAACAAATCAAATAACTCGTGTATTATATCTAATAATCTGTTCGGACATCCTTGCGTTGGTGGTATGACAGGAAATAGTCATTTGGCCTCAGTTTACGTCTCCGATAACATTCACACAAATCCATAGTCATTATAATACCGTCTGAGTGGCTTTAGTACGTTGTTACATTGTACAGTTATAATAATAAAATGTACAAAGTTTTAATAGCGGTGCTGTTACTGGTGATAATGACAACAGTGTTTTCAAGATCGATAGAATCTCAGTTAAATGACGAAATTATTGTCCCGGAACCTGACGTTATAATAAAAAATATGGACTATTTGGATTCGCCTGACGAATACGTATGTAATGACGAGAAATGTCCAGAAGGTCTCATGATGGACATTGCGGGAATTTGTCGCGAAGTTTGGTGAAAAGAGCTACTGCGAAATTGTAAATAAGTAAATAACATCCTTGCATACTGGTTATGAAATAATTGAGTGAAGTTTCATATAAAACGCTGGATAACTTTTATATGTAATAAAATGTAAAGAAATAATTTATTTTCAAAATAAAATTAATTAATGAATATTTTGTTGCATTTGAATATCTTTGTCGTTTATAATAATCTACTATTTTCATAGGCATTTTAAGTTTGTCATGTATCTTATAGTTAATAAGTGATAAAAAAAAACAATTCCACTTAAATATAACTTAAATAATTAAGTTTAAAAGTAATTTAGGAGTATACAGATAATTATTAAATAAGGAAAGGGATATAAAAATGTTTTTAAAACAAAAGTGACCTGATGTATATACCATACATTAGGCTACTTTGGTTTTAAAAACATTACATACAATAAGTAACGAAACAGACTAGGATTAAAATTTAAAAAAAATGTTCATAATATTTTTATAGTTTACTTTTTAGATTAAAAAGAAAGTTAAAGCTTTATTCATATTTAAATGTCGCACCATAACATATTAGTTAATCTTTGTGCTTGTGATGAGAATAATTCAAGGAAAGTTAAAGATGCTTTAACTTTAAAAAAAACCACCACTTTATTGTTGGAAAAATGATGTTAACAATTACAGTAATATTTCAAGGTATTGCCAAGTGTCGAGCTGATCCAGTATTGGGTTGAGGAGTGTCACAGCACCTTGCGAAGCTATCTTAGCAATCGGAGTTGAGAAACGGTTGATGTAATCTAACATCACTTCCTCGACTACGGCATTCATTATATTGTCGATGTCACCTCCGCCGATTACTCCTTCCAGCTGTGACTAAAATTCAAACTAGGTTTTAAATGTACAGCGATTAATGACATACATTACGAATCATTAATTATCTATTTAAGTTTGTATGGTTACGATGCATAAAGCGAACTTAAGGTCAGAATATATTTATAGGCGCATCTGTTACATAAGGCGGTGCATGTTTCTGTCTAGCCCATGAGGATTTAATGACCAATTTATGACGTTCTAACTATATTGAAAATAAGCCTAACCAAGCTCTATCTATACCTAACTGAAGATGGTCTGCGCGTTTTGGGGGAGTTTTATATCCAGCAGTGGACTGCAGCAGGATGTGAATGAAGGTGGTGTTATTTTATTGTTCTTACCTGTAAAATTGGCATTTGAAAATCTACGTTTTCCACTCGATCAATCAGAACAGATTTTTTATCATCAGATTGTTTTAAGAAAATTGTCGCCTGAAATCTGAATCCTTCCACCTGAAAACTGTAAAATATTGTTTCTTTGTTATAACACAAAATATGATAATTTTATGATTTTTCACCAAATCCTTTACAGTTATTTTACTTTAACCGAATTCTAAACAAGAACAACTTATTTACTCATTCGTTTAAAAATTTAGTTATGATGCAAAAAGCTTACTTAATGCCTTTAAGCATAGGGAAGTGCGAAAATCAATCATTTGTAACATAACATAACATTGTCAGCTATTATACTTACGCAGCTCTACCGTGTCCATATATTGGGATAGCATTAAAGATATCGCCATTTAGTTCGTATTGTTCTGAAATGTAGTAAATGTTAATGTAGAAAATTCAATAATTTTTTTTTCTATAAAATTCATTACGAAGAAGAAGAGAAGAGAAAAAAATAGTAAAAACGCATTAGCTTCACTATATCATTTTATAAAATCATAAGGTAGATGCCGAAAATAGGCTTAATCTTTTTATTGTATTATATCTTCACTAGTTATAGTGGTTTTTTTGGTTGGTTTATATCTCCTGGTTTTTTTGGCCTTCATGAAAAAAATATTGTGAAACATAACTTAGAATATTTTTCAATGCACATAAATATGGGGCTCCTAATAAAAAGTAAAATATTTATTATTCTTTATAATTAGTGCTTGGAAGGTTTATACTTATATAATTTAGTTTGCAGTTATTTTAAAATTCTTATAAATTATCTATAAAATGAGATAAAGGAATATTTAATAAATTAAAAACAAAGATATTTTATATTCAGAAGTTTTATCTATGGACTTTTTATTTGTTATGTATTAAAGAACTCATTCTCTTACAAACATTAATGTACATTGAGGTTAAACGCAAAAAAGGACTAACTACAATATATATATTATATTGTATATATATATATATATATATATATATATATATATATATATATATATATGTACATAGTGTTGTCTACTCACCGGCACTTAAATCGACTTTTGGAACAGAAATATCTATTTCAAAACTTAGATCGGACAACTGAAGATTGCTCTTGTGGACAACGAATCCACCAAACCCTGTGATAAAGGCGCCTTTGACATCTAACTCTGCGCTGTGTATGTGTATGTAAAACTAAATGAGTTAAAACATTTTAGCTACGAATTCACCAGTAATAAAATAAAATTGATAATATACGTTAGTAAATTATAGAAGTTAGTTTGTATATAAAGTCTGGTAGGTCTTTCTGTAGTTTTCACGTGACAATCACAGTCACTCTGTTCCACAAGCTCAAAGAACTATGAGGCTACGAAAGAGGCGCTTTGCTGGAAGTTGATTATTATTTGATATGAGGAAATTCATCGGAAACTCAAAATCACAGATAGCCCTTCAAGTAGACGAATGCTGGATTTGAGACTACGTCTTAATAAATGTGTGGAATGCGTCCCAGCTAGATTAATGACAATCTGTGCAAGGTGGCTGGCGCTGCGGAGGGATTTCTCATCTCTCACTATTTTTTACTGCTTTTACCACGGGAAGGTCTCCGGGGAATTGTATGGAATAATTCTTGCCGTTGAATTCACAACCGCAATAGTCGCCAAAAAGAAATCTTTCATCCCTACTATCTGGATGAGTGGCGATCCAGAACGGTGTGTTTCTCCTGAAACTTTCCACGCACCACTACCCTGTGGAACCAGCCACCTTCAGCGGTATTTTCGAACCCATATGGCATTGGCACTTTCAAAAACAAGCCTACATATATCTTAAAGGCCGGCAACGTTATCGCAATCCCTGTGGTGTCGCCGATATCTATAGGCGGCGTAATTGCTTTCCATCAGGCGACATGCTTGCTCGTTAGCCCTTCTACCCCATAAAATAAACACTGCTACTTGTTGCCGAAGATCGGCTATATTGTGTAGCACGTATTGAGGAGAACTACGTTTAGTTGCTGCTGATGATAATGTAACAGTTTATATTAAACAGTGAGATTATGTGAACCTAATCAAACCCACAGGCAGGGTTTTGTTACTTACTTGACCAGTTGTCTAGGAATTGTTAAGTGGAAGTGATCGAGGACAAGAGGATCTAGGGGTGGAACACCGAATAGAGTTGATCCATTGTTGATGATGTAGCGGATGTAGTTCAACAGTTGCCGCACGAGGATGTTCACCAGGATGCTGCGTTCTGACTGTGGCACTTCAGCAAATGATTCTGTTTAATATATAATAAAATTTACCTTTGATAAATTAAGGAGCGCGTTTGCGAAGTTTTTGAGGGCTAAGAATTCAAGTCCGAAATGTAACCTTTTTAGAATTAAAAAAAAAAGGGTTTTCATAATTTTTACCAAAAATTTGATATTCTAATCAGTCTCCCTGTACACACTCATTTAGTGATTTTATACCGGTTTGGACTCATTAATATCGAATGACAAAATTACGCTCAACAGTCCCTTTTCTTTTCGACAGTGGTCTAAGACGAAGTCTTGACCTCACCTCGAGAGTCTTTAGATTGCTATTAGCCCTTCCTCTGCTGTCGTGACGTGACGTTGTATCGTGTCTTTGACGAAGTTGTAAAGGCATTAGGGCCAATAATGCCATTTCATATATACTATACATACATATATACATAAAACTCAATTTCTGTTTTAAGTAACATAACTATTATCACATTATATCAGTCATCAGTAGCATGTTAACAAATCTTTACCTATTTTGAATTTAAAAAATATTTTTTTTTTAATTTAAAATAGATAAAAGATTATATATTATAATATGTGTGTTTAATTTTAAATTATATTAAAATGTAATTTAAATTTAAAGATACCTACATATAAAAATTAAACAATACGTATGGGTACGAGTATTTTTTTTTATATAGATTGTCTTAAATATTTTAGGAAATACTCAATATCCGAATATGATTCACACTTGGCTGATTTTATAATAATCCTTATGTTATGAACTCCTTTAACAATTCGTATCGATTTAAAGACAAAATAGGTTATTATAGCTACTTTAGATATTGTCTCGGGTTGGAATCACCATTGTCTTTTAACAATTTACTTACCAAAGTTAAATTCTTTTCTATTTTTTGAAGCGGCTACAGCAATCGCCCCGATTAAAAGAAGTAATAATAATCTCATTCTGTAAATAAACACAACATATATTAGTTTATGATATAGGTTGTTTTCCAGTAAGGTGACATTAAAATAATACCTTTACATTAAATGTAAACAAGTATTTTAGCTTTATGACCTATCATTTCTGTATATTCGTAATATGAGCAACGAACCATAATGATTCAGATATTTAACTTTCACGGTCAAATTTATGACGTCAAACGATATTTGTTAAATCAATAATAATATTTTTGTTGTCAGCAGGACTGAAACAGCACCATTTTATATTTTAGAAGATTTAGGATTATGTAAATCTGCAGTATTATTATAAATAATGATGATCATTATTTTATGTGATGATTTTAAAGATATAATAAATAAATATAGGTTGATTACTTGACTTTATCGCTATAACTTTTTATCACAATTTTTCTTATTTTATCCACAATATTTTATTTATTAATTATATTTCTGACATAGAATAGTATTTTATTATATAGGTAAAATAGGTAACTTTTCGTCCCGTAAGTGTCGTACCAGATTATGGGGCCTAAATACCAACAGTTAGGCAGCACCTTATACCTGAGTAATAAAAATCAATTTCCAATCCTCAATCCTGGAGATCTCAAATCTATGTCCAGTGGTAAACCTTTTAGTCATTTTATTAATACTTTCATAAATTTCGGCAACTATGTTAATTACTAGGTACTCGACATTCACAAACGTGGTTCGGATATGTATCGTTGCATGTATGCTGCGCAGTAAAGACCGTGCCAATGATAATTATTTGAGATCGATTTTAAATTTTTCGAAGGTCGTTTATGATGGAACGGAAATATCTGTCAATTGACGGCTTGATACGTTGTTAATTTTTATCTGTAACGATAGATTGTTCTGATATCTAGTTACGTGTATGACCGTCTTTAAATTAAAATACTAAACTGATTTTAGTAGATAAGAAATATATATTAACATCGTAGGCTTAATTATCAGAGTTCGTAAGTGAAAAAAAAAATATTTTCATAAAAATATTATCTTCTATTTAATGGCATCTAACAGCTAATTATAAGGTAAATAGTTCGTATTTACCTCAAAAATACCTTTTTGTACTTGAACTAAGAGTGACTGAAAAACAGTTTTTTATTGGTCCTGTAAAATTTACTCATATGACTCATATGAGTAAATTACTTATGATAACTAGGCGGACGATATTAATATTCATTTCCCGTCAGATCAATCAGAGTTTAGCATTTAAAATTGAAGACGGCCAGCCATACATGTAAGTAGATATAAGTATAATCTATCCTTTCACATAAGAATTAATGACGTATCAAGCCGTCATATTACGGCTTAATTACAAACGACCTTCGAAAATTGAATATCGATTTGGAATGATAATCATTAGCGTAAAAGTTGAAGATTGTGAGATAAAACTATCATGTGATATAGATGAAGTTGTCGTGTTATACCAGTATTTTTTTATATAATAGTAGGCAACTATATACGTATAGGTATAAAATTTACTATAAAAGCGGTCCGCTCCAAATTCAACTGTTTGTCGTTATCTTTTTAGGTGAAATATGTCATTTTTATATATTCATACATTTCGACTTTGTTAATATAAAAGTGGTATACTTAGTAGGTGTGTGTGTCCCACTCATACTTTCTTATGGCACCGAAACATAGACACTGACATTCCGTCTGCTCCACAAACTCAGAGTCGCTCAGGGAGCTATGGAAAAAGCTATATGCTCGGAGTTTCTCTGGTAGATATAATTCGAAATCCTCTACAGAATCAACGTCACCAATATAGTTTTTAGTATTAGTAAACTAAAGTGGCGATGGTTTGGTCCCGTTTGTCAGAAATCCGACAAGCGCTGGAGCAGACGAGTGCTAGAGTGGAGATCGCGTCTTGACATACGTACGGTGGAACGCCCCCAGCTAGATAGTACGATGATTTGCGTAGGGCGGCTGGCAGAGACTGGATGCATGAAGCTGAAGCTCGACCCGATGTCAAGGGAAAGATCAATGTGGCGATTCTTGGTGGACAATAATACGCCGCAGGCTGTTGTTGATGACTTAGTAGGTAGAAATAAAAAACACATCAACCTTACTGTATTATAATAATGTTGAATTAACACACACATTTGGATCTTTGGAAGGTAAAAAAATATTTTGCTTAAGGCATATAAATTAATTTTTAACGAAAATTGTAGCAATATCAAATTATTTGTATTGTGTTACTATTTGCAACTAAATTTTATACTAAATACTTATTTTTACCATTGTGCCTATTCAACGATTGTCTAGAAATCTATTAGTCATTATCCGCCTATTATTACACATAATATTAGGTCGGGGCAAAAGTATTTTCGTATTTTGAATGTATTATTAGTAATCAAACCTCTTTGGCTGTACTGAATGTAACTGGCTGGTTTTAATACCATTAAATGTGACATTCTGAAGATGCACAAAAAAAAACTAGTTCCCGCCATTTTTCAATTGTTTTTCAAGCAAGCTAAATGAACGTATGTGACGAAGAAATTCGGTACATTTTAAAGTTTTATTACAAAAAAGGTAAAAATGCGACGAACGCCGCGAATAAAATTTGTGCGGTTTACGGACCTAATGCGGTATCAATAAGAGTAGCACAAATGTGGTTCAAGCGTTTCAAGTCTGGAACTTTTAGTGTGAAAAATGAGGTTGTCACAGATAAAATCAGTGCCATCTTTGAGAAAGATCGACATATTAGTAGCTACGACATTGCTGAAGAACTGGATGTTGATCATAAAACAGTTTTACGTCATTTACGAAAGTCTGGGTACAAGAAAAATCTTGACATTTGGGTACCACATGATATCACTGAGAGAAACCATGACAACGCCAGACCGCACTCATCTATAGCCATGCAGCAATAATTGAGAGAGCTTGGCTGGCATGTGTTGATGCATCCTCCGTATAGCCCTGACCTTGCTCCATCAGATTTCCACCTGTTTCGGTAATTGCAGAACTCTTTAGGAAGCATAAAGCTACCCTCAAAAGAACACTGTGAACACTACCTGTCAAATTTTTTTAATCAAAAATCTCAAAATTTCTAAAGTAATGGAATATGGCACTACCCACAAGATGGAAAAAAGTCATCGATCAAAACGGCACATACATATTATAAATAAATAAAAAATTATACCTAAAAAAATATTTTCCTTTGTATGAACAATACGAAAATACTTTTGCCCCGACCTATTATCATAATTAATTATTGTATAATTTTGTCTTTGGTGTACAATAAAAAATATATTTATCCATCTTCCTAATTAAATTACTTACTTGTTATACTTCTGCAGACTATTCCAGACGGTAGAAAAAATAAAATTCTATTTAATCAGAGACTCCTTATTACTTACTTAAGCAGCGTATGCTCAACCAAAACATAGTATATAACAGATAATATTATAATCACTGCTTTAATTACTACCGATACCCGTGAATTTATGCGATAAAATATCCAATGATAAAATCATTTGAATGATATTTTTATAATCCCAGCAGTTATTTTTATGAGAAACTGAAAAGTATTCGAAAATTCCTTAATAATGTATTTAACATTATATTATATATAATTTTTGTTCGAAGTCAAGTCTGCGTGAAAGGTTCATTGTCACAAGAGGAGATGAAAGGAAAGGTATTTATCTTTTTTAAATTTAGCATTTTACTATTTTATTACTTTCTTTTCTTATGAGGTTCTGGTTTTAAATTTCAGACATTTTTAATTCAATTTTATAAATTTATTTAAAAAAACAGAAATTTGTTTTCAAATATCTAAATATACCCTATGAGTGTTCTTTGAATAATTTGCTTTGGTATTCCCACCAAATTGTATAGATAAAATTGGTTTTGCATACTTTTATTTTAGGTGATTAAATAAAGGTTATTAAAATTAATACTACATAGTAGACTAGAGTCGGCTATATAGTATTAATTTTTAAATAAAAGAATAAAAACATAAACAAAATGTTTCGAAATTAATATTAATATCACAGTATAGTAGCAATCAATCTCCAGGATTCAAAATGAGCCAAATATGGATTTAAATATTGAGTGACATCTTGTTGAAGTTTCATGGCTATGTATTTACTAAATCGCGTCAGGTAGCCCGGTAGAAGGTCTTCTATCATGCTGTTCAATATATTATCGACGATGCCGTCAAATTCGGAACGAGACTGTGGACAAATTTGTATATTATATTTTTTTTTTCTATTTTGGATATAAAAAATATATTTGATTTTTTAATGCGAGATACCTATCAGTATCAGTGAAAAAGACAGTAATTTAGAATCTTATTTCTTAATTACATATGAATATTACTAAAACGATACACTCGTAGTAGTTATTATAATTTAAATGGTACGTATGTTATTGAGTTCAGATTTATATGAAGTCCGGCCCCACCCCCCCCCCCCCAATAATGATACTTTGCTTAAAGACCGGCAACGCATCTGCACTGCGGATGTCTATGGGCGGCGTTGATTGCTTTCCATCAGGTGATTGAAAACCTGCCAACGATCCCCAAGCCAAGCGTTTGGATTTCGACAGCACCACTCAATTTTAAGCTAGATTAATGTTTTATAACATCCTCTAAAGCTCTGTATTTAATAACTAGTGTTTTAGTAATATTTATTGTATTTAAGTATATTAATCAAACAGTAGTTCTACGCTGGACAAGAGTAGCAAAAGATAGGAAGCATTGGAAGGACTTGGAGGTCTATGCCAAAAGGCACATTGAGATTAGAGATTCTCTTTGAAAATTTAAAATTTTATTTTTATAAATAATCAAATTTCACAGAAACGGGTATTACAGATACTAAACATCGAACTCTGCTGTCGCGTATTTTCTACAGATTGTTTTGTCATGCTCAAGATAAGTATATCCTCTAATTCTATACCTACTTGTTTAGCTTATTGCAGATTTATTGGATAAAAAATTAATGAAATGACATATATTAAATATAAACGGCAAAAAGAAGTGTTATTAAACCAATTAAAAAATCAAGATTTCAACTTACCACAATTTTATCAACTGTGAAGTGTGTTTTTACAAATTTGTCAATTAGTATGGATTTGCCATCGTCCGATTGTTTTAAATATATCTTGCTCCAGAATTTTAAGTCATGTACTTCAACGCTGCGTGCATGAAATATAAAGGTACATGTTACTTCACTATCACAATAGAAGTATTAACATATAAGAAGGTTACGAGTCCTCGCTTGGTATGGATAATTAAAATGCAACTTAATACCACCACGGAAATGACGCTTTACTAAAACTATTGTGTTCTGGTATCAACGTATTGTACTTTGTTATTTTAGCGCATTAACTACGCACTAAGTAAGCACGTAGATTAGGGAACGCTTCTACACCGGCCGCTTGCTTGAAGTTCTCTCACGTACCCGGTCGGTAGATTTAGGGGATGAGACTAATAGGGACCATAATTTTTTTTTTCACAGCCCATATATGTCCCATTACTGAGCACGAGCCTCCCCATTTCAGGAGGAAAGGACGTTAACCCACCACGCTTGTCCAATGCGGACTGGCAGAATTACCAGACTCTAAATAAACTGTTGGTCATATATATATTTATTCCGATTCAGGGATCTAACCTGTGACTATTGACTTCGGGTACGGGGTGCCCCGCCATTGAGCCAATCAGTCGTCAATATGGACCATAGATACTTAAGTCCACACGTTTAACGTAGCGTCATGACGAAATCAAAATCGACACATAACGTGTATCTACGACACGGCGTCAAGCCGATTGAATCTGCGATTTGTACGGATTCCGAAATATATTTTACTTGTATGTCCAGTATTCGATAAAGTTGTCAAAGCCAATAGGCTACCAGCATTAACATCTTGGAATCTAAGAATTATTCTGAATGAAGAAAAATTCGCCAGAGAACTAGACTTACTCTCACGACATAACTTTTCGAGTTGGTCAACTTATATGGTATTGGCTGGATACATCTGTCAGAGAATCGACAGCCATCTGAGTAGACGAGCGCTGGTGTGGACACCGTCTCGATAAATGTAGTGTAAGACGATCCTCGGCTAGATGCGATAGCGATTGCCAAAGATGGTATGCGTGTAATTGAAGATGCTAGGCGGCGTACCTTGGGAGAAGCCTGTGTCCAGCAGTGGACTGCCGAAGGCTGATGCTGATGATATTAAAGGATTGTTGGATTATCGCCACATCTTAGGATGTCGTTTCGATATCATCTTTCGACTATCTATGTAAACAAGATATCTCTTGGAACAAGCTTTGCAAATAATATCAAGCTTGGTAAACGTACTCTAAAAAAATATGAAAAGGATATTAGAGAAATGTTGCTTTTTTACAGAACGTGTAGCTGTTTAACTTTCGCACAAAAGCGTAGCATTGGGGTAAAAATAGGCTACACACCTCTTAAATGAGTCTTACGAAATCAAAAAAAAAATAACTCGGCTATTAAAAGTATATTGTAGGTACGTACTTTAAATATCCATTTGCAGATAACGGAAAAATTTTTAACAAATCCCCTTTTAAATCATAGTGTTCTGAAATAATGAGATATATTATATAAAATATATTAAAATTAAAACGTAAAATTAAAAAAAATAGTTTACTGTAAAAATCTAATAATTTTTAAGATTCGATACTGCTTTCATTAACACTATTATATTTTCTTTAAATTTAATTTTACGATTTACAAATGTTCTTAGAATTTTTATGAATATTATGGAAATTTCTAAAAAAAGCAACTTACCTGATGTGAAGAATAAAAATGGAAAGTTTACAATTAGATCGAGAGAAATTTTATTTTTATCAAAGATGATGTCTTCTATTTCGAAGTCTCCTAAGCCAGTGATTGAGCTGTTTGCAAAGAGGGCACTTATACTAAAAAAAAAACATTTATTACTTATATTCCAATAATGCAATTATTGTAAGTAATTAAACAATAATTCAGTGTTGTCGGCAGTTAATCAATAGTACAATTAAATCTTGGCGTACGACCATTAATAAAAATATAGTATGTAAATATAATTTAGATAAACATATAGATCCATAAGAGATTCATTTTATGCGTTCGACTTTACTAAGAATGATGACGTTCCAATTTACTAAAAATGTTTCAAAATGAAGTTTTTTATTTTTATCTTATATGACATCTCAGTTTTGAAATTAATGGACAAAAACCATAACGTAGAAACCTAATAATAACTTAATATGAAAATTTAAAAAATATCGTAAAAATATTATATATAAAAAAAGGAACTTACGATATTAAATCCGTTATATTAATTTCTTTATTTTCAAATTCTATGGGGTCTAAAACAGGGACGTCATTTTCTATGCTGCCGCCTTTTATAAGTTGTCTTAACAATTCAAACAATTGTCTAATTACCGCGTCGACCATAAATCGACTGCAATTTTCTTCAGTGTATATATCTAAATGAACAATAACATGGATTTTAATATGGATTTTATTTTCAAAAGAACGATGATGTGAAATTAATTAATTTTGATTTATTTGTACATGAATGCAGTTGTATACTTGCCATCTGTTCTTGTTTGCACAGCAGTAACTATTATCATTAATACGATTACTAAAGCACTCTTCATGTTGCCACTGAAACTACAAAAATAACCGCTTGATGTCGTCTATGGATTATATATCGTCACATCTTTACTAACCGTGGCTCCATTGATTATTTCGTACATGATATCATCATATAATTTCGAAAGCAGGATTTTCTTATCTGCCCTAATCTAGGTTAAAATTAAATGATATGAAGTATGAGATATCTAAGATAGTCATTACTTAAATTTCTAAATATTTTATTGCTGCATTAAAGTTGCTGCAGATTCTTTTTCTGTTCGTATGAAATGTGATATGTTCGAGAAATAATGGTTTCCTTTGCTGGAAAAACTACTGTCGTAATTTTTCAGTTAGTGTTGGTCTGATTTCCTTACATTAATATACATTTTATTAAATTTTACAAGAAAATATAAAATGACAAGGATGATTTTCGTTGCTGGAGTTGTTATTAATATAAGTGATCGTCGCACAAGATTTTACGAGCTTCTGATACAATTCCACAGCTAACAATGTAATAAGTGTAAAAGTAGTATAATACTCCAAATCCGTCAAATTCCTTATAAAAATGAGTCGATAAATTTTGTAATTCATATTTATTTTTTTTATATATTCACGCCTATCCCTCGCAGTGTTTGGCCATCGAGAGACCACAGAGCTCTATCCACTATCATTCATCGCAGCGAAACCGCTCTCCATTGGTCGCTTCTTGCCCTCATGAGAATCAGGACGTGACGGGTTGCGAACCACATCGCCGTCATTTTCAACAAATTAGATATATTAATTCGTCTTAGTGAATCCCACGAGCCGCAAGGGAAGATGGAGGTCAGCCCCAGCAGAGCCCTGTATGCTGAGGTAAGGCACCATAGTACCCGGGGAAGCCCGATCCCGGGACGGTCGGCACGCTAGCGACTAAGCTTGCCCTTAGCCACGCATCCTTTGGCACGGCAGACCGTGGATTGGCGGAGAGGAAGGGAAAGGATAGAGAAGAAAGGAAAGGGCAGGAACGGAAATGCGGATTGGGCGGGTTACCAGACTCGGAATAAATATTTATAAATCCATTATATATATATATATATATATATATATATATATATATATATATATATATATATATATATATATATATATATATATATATATATATATATATATATATATATATATATATATATATATATATATATATATATATATATATATATATATATATATATATTTATTCCGATGCGGGAATTTTTATTTATTTTTATCCTTAATGTTTTTAGAATTTATTATTTTCAAAAGTTTTATTTATTTAATTTTTTAATTAACCTTCATTTTAATTAGCTGTAATAAACTATCGGATAAAATTTAAGAGTGTTACCGTTACTTCGTTATATACTTACGACTGTTAACTTCCTTACAGTTGGCTTATGAATTGAGATTCTTAGAATTGTTTTTATTTCTCTAATTGAGACAGCTGCCCATCAACTGGTATTTGCTTCCATAGTTGCCATAATACTCACGAAAATAAATCGGCTGGTCTTAGTCTATACCACAAATCATTAATAAAGTAGAAAATCATTAACACAATCTTAAATTACCATAGAACAAAGCTTGACCTACTTGTTGATACTGCGTCATCAACATCTTCGCCGAAGTTTGTCCACATCCTTGATCTTAGGCATTTTATATCTCAGTAAACATTTACAATAACATCTTTTTTATTATATTATTAGTCTGTAAAATTCAGCTGTTGGATATATTTTAAGTTCCATACTATTTCATTTCATGGCCGTCGATTGAAAACTTGTTATTCTGAATTTAATTAAGATGAACTTTATGCCAAATTAGTTTCTGGACCAAAAGCGAACATTATACTATAAAAAATGTTTATCAACTTCAATGAAAGGGGCACACGTCTACATGATTAATAAATTTGCTTATTACTACTACGATTGATTAATAACTGTATACTTAGTTATTATTTATTTACAGGTTCAATACGCACGAAGAAAAACATATTGAAGAAACTTACATTTAAAAGGAGTCATGTGAAGTCTGTTCATCTGGGTTGGCACTCGGGGTCAAATTAAGCACTGTCTTACTTATAAAAAGAAAAAAGAAATAATTGGAATAAACGTAATTTGTTATTACACATAAAACAGATAACGTAATATTTTTGACTTATTTCAACGTAGATGATAAGTAGAGTTTATTTGAATACAAACAAAATTACTTCAAGCAGATGCGCCAATTTTGGTTGTTTTTAATTTGGTTATTTAGCATACGCATAAACACCGAAACTCTAGAAAGGATACGTTATATACTATCATTAAATTTGTCATTTTAAGATGGTATGAAACATAGCTTTCTGACCTGATAAACTTTACAAGATTTCGAATTTATTATGCAACACGCATGTTTACTTTAGATGTTTTCCTCTATTTCTGAGATTTTGGTTTTCCGTATTTGAAGTTTTAAACAAACAGCAGTAATACGCAAAATTTCAGCTCGCTTGCATTCTATTGAATAGGTATAGATTCTAATAAGCTACAATGACCCTTATAATCATTAGAACTAACTTCAACATTTTTCTTGTTGTCAAACGATATATTTTATCGTTCATTCCCAAACTGAAGAACTCGATATTCATTGAAGTAGCTAGCCAGCCGTTGACTACACGGATTTTAATTGAATTAATTTTCCCATGACGATAAAGGCTCTGGAACAACAATGACTTTCAATGAACTCTATGGGTTTTTAAATCCTTGACACAATTTTCAACAACATATAAAGTAATTCAAATGTTAGCATATCGCCGCTCCCATCTTAGACTTTTGATAATGTTTGCCGTGGAAAGGTCAGACTAGTTTAGACATTGCCTTATTGGTGAGGTGAGACATCCAAAAGGGCGCCATTATATATTAACGGAGCGCTATAAGTGTAAATATGGTATATGAGTAATTGGACAATTTGTTGGACAAAGTCAACGTTATCTTAATGTCAAAAAAATTGTTAATAAAATACGTAAAAATTTAAAAATGGTAGCCATATTGCTTTGAGAAAATAGTGAGTTTAAATAATTATTAATTTTTTTTTATTGAAGCGAAAGGCAAATGACCAAACGGGTCTTCTGATGGTATGGAACAATCGCTGCCCATGGATATTTGCATTTACATTTGCACTACAGATCTGTCGATGTAAGAAGTTATGGTAAGAATGTGTATAATGGGAGAGGGTGGCGTAAGTAATGGGAAGGAGAGTAGGAAATAAAGAAAGAGGAAAATAATCTTCTGTATTTACCGTATTAAGGTAGTAACACAGTAAAATGCTATCACTTGACGCTATTCGTAACTATCGTGCCTGTTGGTTGAAACAAAAAGTAGTTACGCCTAGAAATTTCCAACTTACACACAGATACTTATAATTTTACAATCCATTTTAATACTACAATCAATTTATGCATGAGTTTACGTCCATTGTCGATTTATATTACCGTCATCGCATTAGCAGTCATCGTACTATGCGGCTATTCCTTTATGTTTGAAGAAGATGCGTTGAATGAATAAAGTAATTGACCCAAGTCACGTCAGATTAATAAAAAATAAAACGTCTAAAATGTACATATGTTATAGCATTATTAAAACGTCTAGTGATGTCGATAGCATTAACTTTTAACAAAGGAAAATTTCTCATAGTGTGGGCTCTAGACTAGAACCATTGCAACTTTGTTGGAAGCATTTGCGAGCAGGAGGCCCACAAGTTGCGAAGAGAGGATGGGACGACAACTTATTATTGATTAAGGAAACGTTTATTTTTCTTTTTCCTATAATATTATTCCTATTATGTCTTTTTCGTCTTTATTTTTATTCTCCCGTTCATTTAGTGAATTATATGCATCATCATTTATTAACTATATATATTATAATAGAATGCGTTTCGCGTTTTCAGGCTCAATTTCACAATAGCTTTTCCACAATTGATTCTAATCACTATTTCTGTATAAATGCAAATTTATTTTACTCTGAATCAAATTCAGCAATAAAATTAAGAGGATGTCTACCTACGATATTGTTCCTTCACAATGATGCATGGACGGTTAATCCAGATTTATTGCAGTGCACCATTTTTTGTATGAGCCATTGTATACGATGGATTTGTGTAGCCACATTATTTTGGTAAAAGTATAATTATTATTTATCTTTCTTCTTTCCCGACAAAAAAATTAATGACTGTTTCACTTCGTAAGTAATATAGTCAGTTGGCATTTTTGCCGATTATCTCCATCAGTATCTTCAGAGGCCTAAAACAGTCCCCAATTGTAATTTAGGCCTTTCGTAACTTAAGAGAATTCATTATAATTTTCATCTTGGCATACTGGTGATGATTATTCGATACCTTAGGAACTTTATTCGATTGAAGCTTCATTTGACAATCTGATAAACACACTCCATATAAGCTTAAAAAGTATGATTTTTCGAAAAATTATATAAAAGATTTTACGTTTAAGATAATCATACGGTTCATAGTCAATCATACGTTTGAAGACATAGGTTTGAAGACGTTAGAGTCATGTAACAAACAGCCGATTCATTTTTATACCTATTTGGATATCGGAATTTATAGTCTTCTAAATAGGTCGATGACTGATCGCGTAAGTGGAGCATGACTGAAGGAAGCCCCAGGCAGCGCAATTAAATGACATGTGCACTGCCTACGATTTTTATGCTTCTTGCGTTGGATTTGGCCAATTATACACGACAGTTACACCATTACGGTTATGATGTCTTAATGCTAAGCGTTTAACCCGTGTATTATATGTGAATTGATACATTAGTTGATTGAGACATCAATTAATGTCTCTATTAATCTAATAATTTTTTTATACAGTCCATATATGTGTCACTGTTGGCCACGGCGTCTCCCTTTATCTAGACGGATTGACGAAACATCCAAAATCCGGAATAAACACCTGTAGACAAATTATATATTTATCCCATACGGAGCTTGAAACCATGATCATTTACTCCATACATGACATAAAGCAGTATCTTCGCCACTGAGCCAATAAGATCAAAGTTCAATAAGAGCGTTAAATTTAATCGTATTAATCTTATGTCAGATTTCATTTACTTGAATATACGAACATTTTTGTTATGAACGTAAACGTACCTACCTTTCTTTAAACTAATTTGATTTTTAAATAATGTAATTAAGTATTTATCATTATCCCAATAACTATAAGCTGAAATTGACAAATGATTGTAGTCATCATCATTTGGAATAAATTTACTTATTTATTGTAAAAACTTCATCATTCGTCATTCTTTAAAATCGCTTTTCTTAAGCAAATAAACTTTTCCATTCTAATTTAATCGATAAATAAACTTTTTTAATTTTTATTATAAGCTCCAAAGTTTAAAGTTTACGATTCAGCGGAAAAGAATGATAATGGCTTACTTCAGGGCGATGTCTGCTTTTTGTTCTTGTTGCCATGAACATTTCTATCGTTTTTCTATTTTTGAATGTCCGTGAACTACACTGTTGTACCAGTATTTTACCGAATTCCTTCATCATTTCATTTTATAGAGCCGTAAGTATGTTTAGCGTAATTTTATGTTACGTGTTTCAAAATATTTATGTTTCCATTGCCTGGCTTAAAATATGTTTTTTTTTTTAATTTGTTTTTATCTTTATAAACATTGGTGTAGAATTATTGTTTGCGCATATAAATCAAAAGGTGATAGTTTTTTATACCGATATTGAGAATTAATATGGATTTATTCAATTAAAATCAGCGACATAGCTCTTTAAGTTAACAAATTAAGGTAACAATGGGCTGACCAGGTTTGTTGAAAAATCGTTATAACCGTTGGAGTAGACGAGTGCTGGAGTGGAGGCCACGTCTTAGCAAACGTAATGTGAAAAGCCCAGCTAGGTGGATCGATGATCTACATGGGTCTTTCTGCAGAAACAAAGCTTGAAGCCGAACATCCGGGCGAAAAAGCGCGCCTAAGGTTTTAGGCCTATGTCCAGTAATAACCTGCTGCAGACTGTTTATAATGACGATACAGTAAACTTCTTTATCTTTTAAATAAACCAAAAAGTATTTTAAATAAAATGTATTAAATGTATCCCGCATTGTTGGCTAGTATTAAAGAGTTTATTGATTTTTTTTATCTACCACAAAATACACATTGGAAATTGCTAAAATATACATTTATATGTAGTAAAATAGCATATTTTTGTATCCATAAATGGGGCAGCTCATTCGAGAAAATACCACAATTTTGTAAGAAATGGATGGGATTAAACAGAAAACGATATTCACTCCTTTGCAAAAACGGGTGGTATTGATTTTTCTAGATTATATCTATTCTAATAATTTAATTCTAAAGAGGTTTTAATAACCAAACTATGTTACTGGTACTTAATAAGGAGTCTGAGTATAAAAAGAATTAATTCCAAATTCGTTTTTTTAAAAAATAATCCCTTCATAGTTTGTGACTTTTTACTTATATTTTTTCGACTTTGTTGTTAGAAGGGTATCAGGCAATTAAAACTAACTTCTTATTTTAAGTTGAATAATTTATGTTTGTCGCATCATCCTGCCATATTGTGACTCAAAACACATATCTGTGTCTATTATAATGGCAGAAAAAGCAATATGAGCTAGTAAAATTATAGGGATGCTGGACGTGAGGAGTAGCCAATGTTACTTCCCACAGGGGTTAAATGTGAGTCGTTCAACCATCTAAAACCCTGGACCCAGCTATTTTATCGAGATAGTATTCATTGAAATTGGTCTCACTAAATGCGCAAAGGTATATAACAGAAATCCTTTGTCAACATGCACATCCCGCACTGATTGTAATTGGTGAAGATGCCATTTACATGGATGATGATGTTCTGGCCCACCGTTCTGGTGACGTAGATGTTTATATGCAATAGGTCGGTATTCGTCGTTCGACCTGGCAAGTGCGAAGCTCCGATCTTAACCCCATTGAGCACGTCTGGAACCTCCGAAAAAGGCGAGTACGATCTGTCCAACCACCTCCATAAAACATCAGGGAGCTTAAACGTATGATCTCGGCTGAGTGGGAACACATTTCACAGGTCACCATCAAAAGCCTGGTAGAAAACATGCCAAGACTACATTTTACAAAGATTATATGCTGTAATTGCTGCAAGGGGGGAGTTATACTCGTTATTATTTTTTATTTTTTTTAATATCTTTTTTACTAAGGTATCATAAAAATACTTGTAATCTTAATTTCACTTTACCCATAAAATGAACATTTTCACACGGATTTCTGTTTACATTAACTAAAACACCGATTGTAGGATTTAAGTGTTAAAAATAATTCTTAAAACAAAAAAGAAATTTCTAGTTATCTAAGCTTATGACATACTAAATATATTAATATTAAACAGAAAAGTCAATGACTATAAGGTGTCCGTTATTTTTTCAAAGGAGTTTATACTGGCGTATTAATAACGAAACGTGTTAAAGTTCATTTAACATATTATAGGTGGACAAAAGATTTTGGAATTTATTATATTGCCTATACACCACAGTCATACCTAATTAGTCTACGTTAGGATTTGGTGTATCGCTAACCGTAACTCGCTACTATTTATTCTCCACACACAGATTTCATCTCGTTCAGTTCTCGCGCTGACCTCAAATGCACATACTGTTATGAGGTGACTTGAAATTTAACGAAAAATAATAAAAAGGGTTTCGTTTAAATATAAGAAATATTTTATATTAAAATAAATTAAAAATTTAATAGTATTTATTGTAGTTAAATGTGTTATTGAAATGTAAGTAATAATAGTGTGAATTCATATTTAAAATTCGTAATAATAAATAATGTGGGGTGCCGTGTGTTTTTCGTTTTTTATTTTTTACGCGGCATTTGTTATAGTTATTGCAGCACCTTCGAATCCCTATTGTAAGTAAAAAAAAATATATTTTAAAACTTTTTACTTAGTTTAAAACTTTTTTACTAAATGTAAACTAATATTTATTGTTATTGAAAATGTTCTAAATGCAATTAATATTTGTGTAGCTGCATGTTGTAGTGCTAATTATTAGTTAGAATAGCAAATTTTTGGATATCATAAATTTAGTAAGCACAGCCATATCGATTCTTCAATCTACTTGCAGGCAGACAATTCATTTACACGCTTGTGCGCCGGGAACCTTTTTGCGTGTAAACAACATTCATCAAAATACAATCATTTAGAGATGTACGGTGGGCTTCAAAAAAGCGTTCTGACTCTCAAACGACTTTAGATGTTAATAAAAGAATGTTCGTGGCTCGTTTTTGATATGAAGGTTTCCTCATGTAGCAAAGTTGATATAAGATAAGAGAGAATAGAAACATAAAATTTTATCCGAAAGAACACTATCGCTCATAATGAAGAGAAGAGAAGACAAGCACTACAAAAAATTAATAATAAATCTCGCACTCAAAGGAACGAACTTAGCGCTCTATATAAGTTAACGAGCAAATATATTAAATTCGATTACAAAATCCACAGGGCTACTACTATTATAAAAAAGACACCTCGAGTATAATGGGAGTCTAATATAAACTACTAAGGAAATTCAAACAAACAGAGCCTGGATTAAAGGATTGAACCAACTGGGGAAAACAACGTACAAATGGAAAGATATCATCACAGTATTGTAACAAACTTCTACAGAGACTTGTATGGCGCTAAATCAAAGAAAGTAAAAAAAATTCAATCTATTGACGAAATAGAAATTCTTCAAACGAGAAGAAGATTAAAATCAGACAAAAGCCCAGGTCCAGACAAAGTCATAAACGAGATGTACGGAGCGACTCTACTGGCCACGCCACTGACGCATCTATTTAATCTTATCTTACAAATGGCGATTATACCTACGTTTACCTAATGGTTCGAATCACACATAATCTTACTCTACAAAGAAGGAGATTCCATGACATTAACAACTACCTTTTTACCCATTAGCCTTTTGCCGATTTTATATAAACTATTTTCTTCGATCATAAATAAGAGAATAAGCGTAACGATAGACATATGCCAACCAGTAGAACAAGCAGGTTTCCGCAAAGGATTCTCTACAATAGATCATATACACTACTCAGAACATGTTATTGAAAAGTACCAAAGCAATTGATACAATTTGTCACATAAGTATCTGGGAAGCTCAAAAAGTATAGAAAAAATATAAAGAAGTCATACGAAACATTTATTCTTGCTATAAATGTTTCGCAAGGGCAAAATAAAACTAGAAATACCTGGCCAAAGCTTTTATATAAGGAGAGGAGTAAAGCAGAGCGACCCATTATTTCCAAAACTTTTTATAGCTATGTCTAAAAGCAATATTTAAAACTAACATGTCAATAAAACTCAAAAAGAAAACTATGGTTTTGATGCATTCTCCCCTCTCTAACATATGGCTGTCAGACGTGGAAATTTACAAAGAAAATGAGAATTTACAGTGACACAAAATTCGTTTGTGCCAGAAGAGAATGGAGCGTAGTGTGCTGAACATAAAGAACATACAAAAAATACGACAATACCCTGAAATTCAGATTGGCTGGTCATATAGCCCGATATGTGGATAACAGATGGACTATTAACGTTACCACATGGAAGGGTCCGCCAGGCAAACGTCGAGACCATTAGATAAACTGGCTAGAAATAGCAAAACATGGAGAAAAATGGAAATCCTTGGAGGAGGCCTGAGAGGAATCCATGCAACCAAAATAAAACATAAATATATTTATTTTTTTGTACAAAATTGTAACAGGTGGCATTAAAGGTTTTTTATTTTATTATGTACATAAACGTGTACATATAGTTTGTGTGTACGAGTAAACTAGTCCTGCCTTTATGTATTAGGTTTTTAATTTTTATACATAAAATTAAAAGAACTCATAATAAATGTTGTGGCATAACATCCGACAAAAAATACACACATACCTTTAATATACAAACTACTTCGTTGTACAGATTTTTATGGAAGAAAAAAATTATGTTTATTTTTAAGAAATGTTGGTACACTAGTCGAAATTTAGCACAATCATTTGAGACCATAAAACGCCAGTCGAAAAGCACTTAAGTCTTATTTATACTAAAAAAATAGGTGTCAATTACGCCTATGCATCTACACTAAACTTTATGGATGTTTACAATTGATGTATATTGACCCGTTTGACATATGGTCAATTTTTTTAGTGGGTGCGCTGTAAATTATGGTTATAGGAAATAGCTTATATGTGTTATACGAGTACATATTTAAATAGTCTATCCATCAGGATATGGATATGTCAAAGCGCGTTGGGCGTGACCCTTTAACAATGAATGATTTATTCCGTTGTTATTAAGTGCTATAAAATGTTTAGGGCCATAAAACCATCTCTAAGCTATGTGACAGTTATTTCCTCCGCGCCGTTAAATAGTAAATGTTTTTAATAATCAAGCGATTATTTTCTCTTAATGACAACGTATCGTTCAATTTTCTCGATAATTTCTTTTCTAGTCTTTTAGTTCTCGATTAAATAAAGAGTTTCTTAAGGCTATTTATTGCTTTGTTAATAGTAGACGCTTGTATTTATGCTATATAGATATCATCAAAACGACCAGAAAACTCATTCTTCATTAGTAGTGGCTGTGCTACTTCGCAATTGCGACTGCTAATAACCGACGAGAGGCTCTTGAGGCCCAATTTTCACCCTGTTTTAACTCCCTCACACCTCTTATTTTACATTAGAGAATCGAGTTTATATAATTAATCATGAAATAAGCACAAGTCTCTAAAAACGACTTTTGGTTACCAATAAGTAATATGTTTTGTTTACCAAGAAGAAGGAAAAATCATAACATTTGATTTTAAATAATGTACGTAAACTCTTCCTCTATAATTCAGCCTTCTATTATTATCCAACATTTTATTATGGCAGCGCATCTGCAGTGGCCTTGGTGTTGCAGATGTCTTTGGACCGAGGTGTTTATCTATCCTCAGGTGACAAACTTGCTGTATTATCTATTTTATTTCAGTACGCGGACCCCAGTACAGCATTAGCAACGCCCCCGAAAACCGCAAGTATCCTTATATAGAGGTGCGGAATTCGACGTATCATGGCGCGGGACCAAGGGAGGAAGCGCGCGCGATATGCTCGGTGAAGACTCACGAAGTCAACGCCACTGCAAATGCTACAATCACCAGGAGATTACATGGAGTCGTAACATCCAGTAAGTGGAACGTTCGTTGTTAGATTGCAACTGTTTACATACTTTTTTGCATACTTTTACTACGTCAAAGAATACTGCTGATCATAAGTTCAGACGTGTTTCACGGTATCTTGGTAATGATTTTAATAGACAAGTATAAACAATATTAATAACAGTAACATAATTTATTAATCCGTACAAATAATGGGTTATGACCTAAATAATTGCCGTAGGAAAGCTTGCTGACAAGATTTGTAATATCATAACTCGCGTCTAATCTACCGTAACGACAAATAGTCATTACCGATGGGGCTTTGCCAACAATTTATTATTTTAAGTTGCATATTGACTACCCGTCTAATTTATAATATAAATCGTTCACCGATCTAAAATTACTACCTATTGAGTATCGTTTATATTATCAACATAACCTATTATTTATAGTGGTTTTGAATAAAAATGATATGAATGAAAATTGTTTGTGGTCCAATTTTGCATGAATCGTATTTCGGATAGATTTTCTTAGGGCGGCTGATATCAACTAGATATATGATGATCGAGCTGAGGTTAAGACCGAACTAAAATAAATTATATTATAAATTAAAGCAATAAATAAATTTAAATTCGTATATTGATGAACCGTCATTTGATTTGATGTTGGAAATATAATATTTATATTCAAATACATATGTTTAATTTCAGGAGAACTCCACACAGCCATACAACGCTTAGAAGTGATAATATTTGGACAGATGCAACAGCTGTGGCAGAGTTTAGACGCTCTTCGTGGTCAATTAGGCGGTGATGCGCACTCTTCGTTCCCGGATAGGCGCACAGTGGTTTTCCGATACAAGCCAAATGGGTTATAGTTATGTAGAACGAGTTACTAGATGACGAATTATCATACAAAAACATCAATGTATTACTGAAATATTGTCAATACCCATAATCGACACTGTTCTTGTTAGCAATGATCTATAAGCATTTAATTGATCCCTACGTATTTAATCTCTGGTTAGTTGTACCGACACCCTTAAAGTACAACTCTATTATTATCATCATGCATATATGCATGGGTAGCAGTGATCACTTACAATCAGGTGACCAGCATGCTTATTTGCCTGTTCTGCTATAAGAAACTAAAAAATATTCAGGTTGCGCCAATCCAATTTATTATTGTTTTTAAATATTTTTTTTTGTTGAAAGTATGTTAATATTTCGGTTATACGTATTCTGTTTCTGCCAGCCACCTGGCACAATCGTGGCTCCATTTGGCCGATGGCTACCCTCATCACGCTTGCCAAGGTGCCATTAATACTCCGGCATTCGCCTGTTATAGTGGCTGCTTAATCTTTAACAGATATGACCAGCCCAGAGCAATGCCGATTATTCTTGTTTCCTGGTGGATTTCTTCATATTGAACCATATCACGACAGTTTAAATATAAATTAATGTATTAAAAAATCCAAAAATAATGTATAAAGTATTAAAAAATGGACAACTTTCACCTCATTAAATTTGTAAATAGATCAATTTTGAAAATGCCTTATATTTCTTATTCGCAATAACTATGGTATAAAAAATGTTGCTATAAAAATTTTATCTAACAAATTTTCGACTATTCATGGTATAAAAACTAGGCGTGTTTCCATGTAATGGCATTTTAATTATTTTATTGTCAGTGAAAATTAATTAACATTATCTTTATTGTAATAATGGTATGTATTTTTTAAATCATAAATATATTTATCTGAGTTGATACTTATATTTTTATTTGTAATTATACTGCACTCGATGGGTATTCAGAAAGAATTTTTTTTTTTAAAAAAATATACTAAACTTACAAGAATTTATGAATACACAATTTTTTTTAATAAGTTTCATATTGTAATTATTAGTCAGATATGTATTGATATTCTGATTTGTTAAAAAATAATTTGTTTTCATCAAGTATTATCTGTTTGTGTGGTCTTCACATAGAATAGAGCCATACCATTGCTTCCCATGGGTATCATATGAGACGACTATGGGAGCAAATGAGTAATAGCGTTTACTTGAATAACAGAGACCAATCTGCGTTTCCCAATGTGTATCGTTATAAAATTAGATTCGTGTGTTCTTGTTTACCAGTATATTATTAAGTTAATTTTTAGGATCTGAAACTAATAGAAAAAAAAACAACTGTTTATAATAAAGTTTAATTTATTAACAATTAGTAACTGAATTATTCAGCATGTTTACCGATCAGAGTTGTCAGCCATTTGACCTCGGACCGATAATAACAAGAAACGAGTACTGCGTTAGTTACAAAAGTTAAGGCATGTTATCTACCTCTAAATATCTTCGTTAATAAATATTAACAAACTGCATTTTTTACATTTACTAGCTTATCGGAATGTACTTGGTTTATATAGTGTTTATAAAGATTTGAAATACAATAGCAATATCAGTTATATGTGGAATTTAAAGAATGACATAATATATTTGTTCAACGTTTTCTTGTTTTGAAATATACAATATATTCAGCGTAATGTCATAATATATTAAAACATTTAAACCAAATGAAAGTTTGATCCTAATTTTAAACATTTTTTATATTTATTTAAAATATACAAAAATTTCATTTAAATTGACCTGATGATATTTCATATTTTATTATGTAACTGTATGAACATGTATGCTTGTCTTCTGCAGTTTATATAAAATGTTCTTATCATTAATTACTACAATAAATGTTAACAACATAATTCAATAAAAATATTGATTGACGTATCCATCTTTTGTCTAATATTAATAAAAACCTTGAAATATATGAACAAAAATTTATATACAATTTTATAAATCTACAATCTGCCTTTGACATATTAGATAACAAATCTTGTAAAAGGACAATACCATTGGTGAACAGATCCATTATACAAATTGCAGACGACGTACACAGATGATATACTACGTAAATATATAAAACCCGATTAAAGTTGGCGATTTTAAAACATAATTTGACACGAAATAGATAGAATACATTGTTATATTTATAAAATAAATTACACATTAAAAACAAAAATGTGGATAATACTTCAGACTTTAAAACATTATAAGTAAAATAATAGCATGACGTTATATAGCTCGAGGAAAAAAATTAAAAATGAGGTTTAAGTTGATTCATAGACAAAATTCAGTGCTGCCAATACGAGTAAAAATAGTGTGAACAATTTGAAATATATGGTCGATAATATGTCAACTGAAAATTGTGCTGCAACCACAACAATTCCACCTATAAAATTTACTCCACTACTTTTGTTTTATTAAGATTATATATCTTAATTTAAGATTAGGGGCCTTAAAAAATTACGTGACATGAATTTCATACTTTTGGAACGTCTTTCCCCCTTCGTCACAAGTGGAGGTGGATGGATGGAGATTGAGTCTCCATCTCTCTAGTCACTCGATGTCACCGTTTTTTTGACCAGCTCTCTCCCACCTCCTTATTGTGTGACGTAATGTATGGATAGCCCCTTAGTTTAGAAAACTATTACTTATTAGTTTTAAAAGCCATTAAAACTCTCATTAGTGGCACTGTTTATAGTAAGAGATTCTTAGTACAAATAATGTGCGTTGGTATGCAGTATTCGGTGTTAGGGTGCAGTTGACTGGAGGTACCGGCGCAATTCCTCCTGTGTATCGAAGATCATAACGGGGAAGGGAGATCCAGGTACGTGACGGCCGGCCCATCGCACTTCCACGCGATAGTCGCCGGGTTCGGTGGGAGAAAACTGCAAAATGGAACGATTAATTTAAATGAAATTTTCTGTGAAATCCTTCACAGCGCCATCTGCGGGATGTTGTCTGCACTGATATGTGTCACAACATTCAAATTAGCAGTCGGGCTCAGTATCCATGTGACTGAGAAGTTTGGAGCTCTTTCTGCTGGATGGCGCTGCTCGCGTATGGGTTGACTCCAATAATTGTACGTTAGAAGGAAGAAAACATTTGTGTTCGAAACGACGCCTAAAATCACCCATCTATGTCCCGAGCTGCGACATATTCGAGTCGGGAATCAATAAGTCAATCCAGTTTTGTTTCATGGAAGAGTTGAGCGAACTTATTTAAAGTAAAAAAGTTCGTAAGAGGGTCACTAAATAGAAAATATTTATCACATCCATGGATATCTGAAACATAAAGCTGCCTATCTTAACATGTAAGGAAGTAATCCTCCGGATCTCTGCACTCATCTTCTGTAATGCTTAGAAAAACCTTAACGCTGATATTCTGTGAGTGTGCAACTTTCCCAGTATATTTAGATATTTTCAAAATATTTATTCTCTGGTATCATTACGTCATTCTGTTTCTTTGTTCAACTTTGATTACCTTAAATAACACATCTTCTCAATTCTATTCCTTTCTTACGTCAACCGCAACGATTATTCTCCTTTTTTATGGGATAGGAAGGCAAACGAGCAGGCGTGTCACCTAATGGAAAGTAATCAACGCCGCCCATAGACATCCGCACGCTATAGACAGTGCGGAAACGTTGCCGTCTTTTAAGGAAAGTGTCATTATGAGAAATGGAGTGGGAGAGGGGGGCAAGGGTGTTGGGCCTCCGCAACTCAGCCGTTCACCGTACGAAGCGCTAAGCTACACTTCAGACGCCGGTTTTCTGCGGGAGTGTGGTACTTCTTCAGGCGAGCCGGCCAATTCATGCTACAGAAAAATATTATGCCATTCTTGACAAAGTATTCGTCTGCAGCGTGGCTCTACCACTAGTAAAAGTTCTTCGTGACGTCTCCATTTTACGTGACATTGGCGAAATCATCCGTAGTATTTTGGCACTATTTCTAATAGTATAGCCGTTATTCAAATGAATTAAAGTCATACCTTGCATAGTATGGTGCGGTCCTTCTGACTCTCGCGCTGCATTTCGACACGAAAAGCCCCTTTGGGCCCTCGTACGCGCACTGTTAACTGGCCCGCCCCAGCGCCACGCGTGTCGCATAAGAACCGCGACTGGAACGTTGCGAGTACGCCCGGTTCCACTCCCGGCCCGTAAACACGAACCTGAATACAAGTTTTATAAAAATAAATAATTGATTTTTATAGCCAACCCACCGTCATGTTTATCCATCGCTGATTTGCGGAGCACGTAAACTCGGAATAAATATATGTAGCGGGGATCGAATCCGCGTTCATTGACTCCGATATCGGTAACTTCAGCATTAAACCAGGATACTTAATTTTAGGTTTGTAGCTACTTACTAGTTGGCTAACCCGTCTAAACGGTCCATAGAAATCGTACGATTGTATGACGTCGGTGGCGCTATCCGTTACGTCACGAGTCATTTCTGTATTAGATACGTAACTTTTAGTTCAGAGAAAGACGTAGGGAACCGTTCATCAGTATTAAAAACATCACACGATATGAGAAATCAAAAACTATATATTACTGATAGTTGAGGTATTTGTAAAAGGCGGTAGGAAATACGACATACCTTAGAGGGGTCGGGCGCGCCAGCGACCTTAAGCACGTAAGGCGATCCGGGCACGTGCTCGCCCGCGAACTGTATGCTGAGCACGTGCCGCCCAGCCTCCGCCGGTTTCACGTTCAGTGTGAACGTGCCGTCTCCATGCTCGTACAGTTCGCAATATGCAACCTAAGGTGATTAGTTAATAATAACGCATAATAATAATATAATAATAAATGATTTTATATCAACAGATCGACAAAGGCCCCCTTCAACTGTGCTCCTCTCAGTAGACGGGGATCGTTATTATTCTTTTAGTGATGTTCGGTGTAATGCTGACATCGAACACGTGAATTGTGCCCGATCGTCGACTCATTACAAACTACAATAATTTATATAATTAATTACCTAATCATTGCACCTTTGACAACTGTCGCGACATTCTAACATTTAACATTAACAATTTAACATTAACATAACAATCTGTACGCATTTATCCTTGTAAACAATAAAGGGTTTGCTTAAGGTAACAACAATAATCAACACAAACTTCCAGCCGTACCACAAGTGATATTATGTATCCATAGTCGCCTCGTATTACACGCACGAATAGAAGTAGGTCTTAGGATCGAACACTTTCAAGAAGTTAGGATCCAACACTTCCAGAATAAAGTACTCAGGGGTATTGTAAATGCCCCGTAGTCGAGGAAACGTCGATCTTCACCTTGACCTTAAGGTGTATCAAGTCGTTAATATTATAAATAAATACGCTAAAGCTCATGAACGAAGACTTAGTCATCATGTGAACGTCAAGGCTCCAGCTCCTCGACAACACGGATTTATTAAATAGACTCAAGGGAACTAAATCCTCTGAGTTAGTGAAATCCCAGTGTAGTGAAGTGAAATGAATATTTTACTAAGTGTATAGAACACAAGAACATAATGTTTTCCCCTTAACACATTAAAGGCAGGGGATCTTGACTAAAGTATGCTAGGTAACGCGGCGACCGCCCCGCCTCATTTTTTGTAAATCGTAGTACTACGACTCCCGCCTTTAAGCTACAGTCGAGATAAAGCGTAGTAAGTACTACGACTCCCGCCTTTAATGTGTTAACAGAGATTATATGAAAAGTTAATGGACACATTCTTCTTAGCAAAGTTAAAAACAAATTACTAATTAGCACATAATTAGATTGTAATTATCATCATCAGCAGCCTGCGGCAGTCCACTGCTGGACATAGGCCTCCCCCATGGAGCGCCACCTAGCCCGATCTTCGGCTACACGCATCCAGTTTCTACCAGACGCCCTGCGCAGATCGTCGCACCATCTAGCCGGGGGGCGTCCCACACTACGTTTACCGAGACGCGGTCTCCACTCCAGCACTCGTCTGCTCCAACAATCGTCGGATCTCCGACAGATGTGGCCAGCCCATTGCCACTTAAGTTTGCTAATTCGAAAGGCTATGTCGGTGACTTTAGTTCTCTGGCGAATTTGTTCATTCCGAAACATATCTACCAGAGAAACCCCGAGCATAGCTCTCTCCATAGCTCTCTGAGCGACTCTGAGCTTATAGAAAAAATTTAATAATGACCTTGTTGGGTCCGGTGCAGTGAGCGGTTAGCTCGCCGGGGCCCGCACGGCGCGTGTCGATCCACGACCGCATTTCACGGCCCACCACGCCGCCCGCAAGCCCCCCGCCAGAGCACACCACGCGCGACGCCTCGCCGCCCTCCGACCCCGCCGCCACGCTCACCGTTAGAGGGCATCCTACACGCACGGATCATACAATTGATTATGACATCATATTTTGTTTTCTTTTCTTCGTGGCAATTAGTTATAACTATTATACCATTGTGAATTAAAATACAAAAATATCAAGTATCCTGAAATATACTTGATAAAATGATGGCCATTCTACCAAAACCTTCCGTGGACTTTTGTAGTGAACTTGAAAGTCACGATATATGCATTTATTTCCAATCACTCCACTATAGCCCTTAAATTATATATATATATATATATATATATATATATATATATATATATATATATATATATATATATATATATATATATATATATATATATATATATATATATATATATATATATATATATATATATATATATATATATATATATATATATATATATATATATATATATATATATATATATATATATATATACCATAAGATTATGAAAATGAAATAAAACACACAACGTCGATGGATTTTCTTTTAAACAACACTAGCGATGCTTTTAATATCACCAGAAATATTGTTAACCGTTCCAATTAAGTTAAAATACTGTTTGTGTTTCAAATCAGTAAATGGTTCACATCAATACTCTAAAGGACGAACGAACTCACGACCTCAGATGGTAAGCCCGTTCCTCACCAACTGAGCTAATGACGCGTTTTTTTAAAGTATTTCGATAATCAAAAAGCATTTTTAGGATATGCTTATAATACATATTACATTACAACACGATTAACAAAGTTTACACTACGAGTTAATATAATTGTTTGAAACAACGCAGAAAGCGACGTGAACGATTAAACCCTTATATACGCACTCTGAGTTATCAATTGAGAGGACATCGGAGTAGGAGGATCTTGATGCATTTTTTTTATTCTTTTGAAGGTACATTTTAGGATAGAAAGATAACTTGTTTATTCAAGGAACAATATAAACAACAGTAAAAGTAACAATCGAAATAAAAATTAGAGCAAGGTAATAGACGTTGAGCGCGGCGCCGATATTCCTGTCCTTTCCGTTCAGCCGGTAGCGAGCGAGCACTTGACGGCGAGTGCTCAATTGTTTTTTTGGTTGGAGGACGAATATAAGACGACTATGTTTCAAATTTGTCATCTGGCAAATTGTGACTTAATATAAAAAGGCAAAAATTGACTTGTGGGACGAAATGAGTGCATATAGCAGTCCTTTGAGAAGAACGCTAAAGTGGTATAAAAAATTATCTTTTGAGCTTCTTCTAAATACTGCCGTTGTAAATGCCTTATTCATTTTTCAAGAAGTAACAGGAGAAAAATTATCAATCACGACATTACGTAGTAAATTGATGTATGAACTTAGACGGCAGTATTAGATAAAGAAATTCCAGTCCATATTGAAAGAATTGTTTATAAATTACAAAGAAAGAATGGAGACGTGCATAAAGTCCGAAGATATTGTTCCAGGATGTTAGAAAAAAGAAAAAGTCGACCCTCCGATTTTTTTTTGCAATAAGTTCCTTATAATAAAAAGAGTGGGTAAAAAAATGCAATTTACCTTTGACGAGGCGGCCAGCCCACATCACACGTAGTTGGTGATCACCGACCCGGCGCGGAGTATATGAGGCACGCCACAGTCCCGGACCCGCCGCTGCTAGTGCCACGGATACGGACGACCCATCTGGGGCCGTGAGCGATGCTTCAGGTGCCCCTGGACCCGCTGCACTGCCATCTGTTAAATGTAGAATGGATAAGATAAATTATTATTACTTCAAGAGATGTGGACAGTCAACATTTTTACTTGGCTAAGATCCGCGACAAGCATACAAAAGTAGAAAAAATAATAATGTGTTTTTGTACTAGTGGAATTGGCTTTCCAGTGATCTTAAACTAAATCTTTTGGTAAATAACTTGTTTATTCAAGGCACAATACAAACAACATCGAAAGTAACAATCAAAACATCGAAAGTAACAATCAAAATAAAAATTAAGCTGAAAATTAGAGTAACTACGAGCACTATACAAATTTTCGGAATAACTTAAAATTAATGTGCAAAAGAATAGGCTGTGGCTCGGCTTTAATGCTGTAGTTGGTTAACTACAGAGCTGTTAATTCTGCCAACACCTGTTACAAAAATACAAAATAAATCTAAGTATTTCCAAAGAAATGACGTAATTTTTTATTAGTTGAGGAAATGTACTAGCAATATAGCGATATGAGAAACATCGTGTCTGCCCTATGCCCCACCAGGGGGACTTAGGACCTAGAAGAAAGAAGACGTAATAAGTAAATTAGCCAAACTAACCTATAGTGAATACGGCGGGCGTGTGAGGCGCGGCGTGCGCGAGCCCGCGCCCGGCGAGCGTGACTCTGTCCGCTGTGTTGCCGGACGCCACGAGCGCTCGTCGCGGAGCTCCACCCACCAACGCTCCATTATATGTCAGCTCCAGTTCTTGTTCACCGCTGATACCTTCCGCTGCCGCTAGTGTTACTACAGCTCTTCCTGATACCGTTTCTACTCCTGTTGATACATCAAATAATTTATTGGTGTTGAATGTTAATTTAGAATTCTTTTTATATTAAACTAGCTGACCCGACAAACGTTGTCCTGTCTTAGCTAGGAATAATCAATTCGAACCTTAATTAAAAAAAATTGTTTCAAAAACAGTGTTTATATTTTAATATACCTAGCTGTTAACTTTCCTAAAATTGTAAAAATAAAATAAAAAATAAAATATATCAACCGCGCGAAGGCCAAAGCGAAACGTCAAAAGTCCATAGTGAACTGTCAAATGTGCAGTTTCAATAGTCATTATATTTTTTGAAAATTTTCAAGTTTAATTTGTTTTTAATTCAACGGAACAAGCATTTACATAGAAATATAGGATATACAACATAAAAATACTAAAAATATACATATTATAATAAACTTTTTGCTAATTTATATTTAGGATAACAATATTTAGGATTTTTACATTATTTTTTCGTTTTTTGACGTTTAGCAGCCTTCTCTTGTTGTAACATAGGGCGCACATCCTTTTATAGCCTTATTCTGATTCGTACGAATCTCTAGCTAACTAACGTGTTCCATAAGTTCCTTGTTTTATTTCTATTATTGTCAAGCATAACATTTTTCGGAGACAACCATTCGGCAAAATTTTCCGAAATTTTCGTTTTTCTATTGTGGCTCTCTGTTACACGGTGTGAGCATTTACTATATTTTTTTCCTAAAAGAATTTTTTTTTGTATCGTTGTAGCATATGACACCATATGGTCGCTCCTGTCGATGCCAGGTTTTCCATTATAATATTCTCTATTTATGTTTGAACGATCCAACATTCGGATTTGAGCCTCGCGAGAAACCTAACCGAATTACGCTGGGCGACGAACGTGTTAATAAAGTAATACTCACGTTGATGTCTACCAGCTAGAAGGCATTCTAATGTGCCAGGGCCTGCATTACTTATATCGAGTACGATTTTGGAAGGAGCGCGCACCCGACCGGAATTGTCAGTGCCCCAACCGCCCACTGGGACTATTGCAGACGTGTCTATAACCTGAAAAATAGTACAAAAATTTAAAAACATAAAAATTAGACAGCATTGAACTGTATACCAGGATATGCAACTTTATATTTCTTATATGATTTGGTTTACAGACACAGTGTGAAAAATAAATACAAAAATACTAAATAATATTAATAATAAAAATACTAAATAAATATTTAATGTATAGCTGTAGGTTTACAATTTAGGTGGTTTTATTTACGAACAATGCTCTAGTTTATAAAGCGAACAATATTTAATAAGGCCAGAATTGTTTTTGTGATGCTGTTTAAAAGTAATTAAATGTTTTTGTAAGTTTCTAAGTGCTGAGATTTAAATTAGGTGGCGTGGTAATATATCATAAAGGTGTTGTAATATCATAATGATCTACTAGATGTTGATGATTTAATTAAAATGGTAATTATTTACTGAAAAATTAAAACACTCATATCAGTGAATATCACAGTACAAGCAGTACGCCAAAACAATCGGTGACTGAAAGGTTTATAAATTTATGTAGGTATACCTAATCACATTTCTAATTAAAAGTTAATCTTAATGATAATTGTTTAGATACAAACAAATCGTACGAACAGAATTATACTTACTTTAACAGAGAATGGACTTCCAGGCAATGGACCGGAGTTAGTAAAAATCCTCACTTCGTAGTACCCGACCACTAAGGGGATGTAAGCGCAGAGCCATTCGCGCGGCGCACCTCCAACTACCCTGCACTCCAGAAGACCTGAGTCTATATCTTCCTCTTTACTTTCTGTGAGCCTTTCTACCTATAAGCAAGCACAACAGAAAATTGGTGTTATAATGAGGAGAAAGTTTACAGACCACTTAAGAAAAAACAAATATGATGTATAAATTTGATCTTTACACATTGACATGTTATATAAAAAAAAAGAGGATATCTGCGGAGTTTCTGTTTCTTCTCCGTTTAGAGGTTCTACCTCATTACGAAATAGTTGGTAAAGCTTTATTGATAAAAGACTGACGTTCGATAAATGAAATGTAATTTCTATTGTTGAAATAAAGAATTTTGAATTGGAATAGAACATCGAAGGAATTAGCCTCGGATCGAAGAAAATAGAAACCGCTACATCGACAAGTTTCTCTTAAGTTTATTATCTATCTATTATCGTAAACTTATGTTATTACATTACATAGTGTACTGTGCTGTACATTTGGATATATGTTTATTATTGAAAAGTATTATCTAAAGGTTATTTTAAATTTAAGTATTTATTAAGGCACAAAATGGCTTTTCTTCAATAAAATTTTCGATTACCAGAGAGAGTTATCAGATACAATTTTGTATTATTTATAATAGATACAATTATATATATATATATATATACATATATACATATATATATATATATATATATATATATATATATATATATATATATATATATATATATATATATATATATATATATATATATATATATATATATATATATATATATATATATATATATATATATATATATATATATATATATATATATATATATATATATATATATATATATATATATATATATATATATAGTAATATAAAATGATAAGCAACCTTATTTTTATGTAAAAAAAGTAAATCTTTTTATAGCAAAGCAATGGCCTGCCTGGAGATCTTTTAACAGACTCCGTACACAGCTGGGCCGTTGCAGACATCACATGTGCAAATGGGGCCATACCGCACCGCAGTGTAAGGGGTGTGATTGTAGGGTTGCAAGTCAGTCCATAGAGTATCTGCTCGACTGCTCACTGTGCCCTAACACCTGCACATTCCAAGATCTTATCGAGGCGAATGCTGCTGTTATTGCAGTGGCGAATTACTCGGCTGGAATAATATAGGTCGAACCATTGACAAGAGAAGAAGAAGCAGAGTAGGGAAACAAGTATGCCCTGGTGGTAAGTGATCATTGCTACCCATAGACATTCACAACGCCGGTTGCCTCCGGTTCAGATGCATTGCCGGCCTTTTAAAAACTCTTACTTGAACAGTGGGCGGTTCGTCTTCATGACAGTGTATCGTAAAGGCCGCTTCCTTGCCGATGTGAGCATGCGATAGGCCAGTTCCGTCACACCTTGCCACGCTGCTACTGCGCACGCTGAGCACTCCCAGCGACAACGGACTGCCCAAAACGGGGGCACCTAGCGCATTGATTGTCACATTGTATAATACAACTCATTTTATATGACTGAATCTCAATTTATATGACTATGAATAAATGGCCTTTTATTTAGATCCACTTATATATCTTATTATAATCTCTAAACGTATTATGTAGTATAAAATAAACTTAAACTAGTCTAATGTATATTATTTTTTTGTAGATCTGTTTGCCAGTCGGCAAAGGCTTCTTCCATCCTCTTCCACTCAATTCTTTAATGAGCCACCCTGTTCCACGTCACTTCTGCCACTTGTCTTATGCCATCATTCCATCTTTTTGCGATCTACCCCTCATTCGTTTCCCCTTTCTAGGGTACCAAAAAATAGTGCCCTGTCCATCTCCATTTGTATTTTATATATCTTCGGCCTAATTATCAGAGTACCACACCATAAATTTTCCAGGAACAACAAAAACTAATCTTCTTTTTTTTATTCTTTTTTGAAATTATTTTTATTTTAGGTATAAAAAGAGGTATTTTGAGGTAAATACGAAGTATACCATCGAATGCACTAAATAATATTAAGATAATGCCGTTAGATGGCATGAAAAGTGAGAAAAGAATTTTTTTTGAAGATACGAATTTTGATAATTAGACCAACGATATATTATATAATACTATATATTGTAATGATTATCAATTCAGCACGTCATAGTTTTCAATATCTCATGTTTAAATAGAATATTATATTTAATAATTTAAATAATTTCAACAGTTACAAAACCAAACGAACTTCTATGTACCGTATTTCTAAAATAGTTAAATTTTAAAGTACGTACTTGATTTTGTCACTTTTTAATTAAATATATTCAAAGGTAACTAAAAAAGGATGTAAATATTATTAATTTATGCGTAAAGATGCATGCAAAACAAGTAGTAATGAATGTATTATATAAGGATCTAGCAGGTTAAGCATATGAAAACTGCCCTCGCGTCTGATGAAGTGCTTACCTTGTTTTAATTGTTCTTCATCTAAAATAGCCATACACTTAACATCATACCCCTGATCCCTCTAATAAGAGAATAATGGGGGACTCAACGTTTAACGAAAGAATCCTTTGACAAGATCCATTTTTAAAGTTAAATACTATGTGTGTATTTGTCTATCTCGTTTTAGTCGTACCTCCATATGTGATGTAAATGCGGTAGTGCACGGGGACGGTGGGTCGTAACCGTACCCTGTACGTGTGTCCGTCTTCCCGTATGTCGACGGGCAAACGAACGTGCCGCTCACCCATCGCTTCACACACCACCTCCAATTCACCAACGCCCGCATCCTTCGTGTCCACTGAAATTTATTCTTAAAATTATACAATAACCGATTTAAAATTTTGTAACTGTATTTTAACCGCTCATCATCATCAACAACCTCCGAGAGTCTCATCAAGAGGTAAGTTCTGGACATAGACCTCCCTCGAGATGCGTGCGCAATTTCTTTGCCTATAATAATAAGTGGTAATTTAAAATACAAATGTTACAACTATAGTATATGAGGGACAAGATACGTGCACCATCTAGCCCGATCTTCGGGTTCACGCAGTTCATGCAGTTTCCGCCAGCCACCCTGTGCAGAACGTTGCACTATCTGGTCAGGGTAATACTACATTACGTTTGTCAAGATGCGATCTCTACTCCATCACTTGTCTATTACAGCGTTAATCGCTCTATAATAATGAATTGTTTTTGGCTGCCACATGCGTCAACTTGTGAACAGATGTTGCTGGCCTATCTTTGCCTATAATAAAAAAATGAAAATTTAAAATATGACAAAGTGTATAATATATGTAACTATACTAATGCTTTCTGTCTCCGATAGTGTTCTAAGTCGACGACTTAACCTTACCTGAGACGCCCTTTCAACACTATTAGCGCCTCCTCTGCTGTCGTGATACGCCTTCCATCGTTTCAGCGCTGTTTCAAAAAGTACTTCGTCGTTGTCCCCAATTCGCAACTTGCGGACCTCTTACTCGCGAGGCCTAACAGCACCAGTGATAACTGGTAATGACAATGTTCAAATATAATAAATATACCAATATGATTATTACCTGTGAAATTTATTGGTGTTTGTGCAATAATATTTCCCGTAGGGAGACCAGATAAAATAACTTTGTTCGGGTCGAATGATTCGCATGTAAACGGGCTGCCGGTGACATGTTTCGAAAGATGTAAAACCTCTGTAAAAAAAGTTTCCAGTGATTGACATTGATCATGCTGAATAATATAAAATTTATATAAAAAAAAAACAACAAATAAAACGCTTTGCATTCCCACTTTACTTTCCACTTTAATAGTTCCACTTTACTTTAAGATTCTCTATGCACGTTTTTACAACACACATGACCAGAACAGAGACAATATATTTGTAGGCATATTTATAGATATATAGTATTCATTGAAAATGGCTCACTAAATGCGCAAAGGTACATAACAGAAATCCTTTGTCAACATGCACAACCCGCACTGACTGTAATTACTGAAGACACCATTTACATGGATGAAATTGCTCGGGCCCGTAGACGTTTATATGGCAACGTAGTTGTTTATATGAAAGAGAGAGATAGGTCGGTGTTCGCCGTTTGGACTGGCCAGCGCGGAGCGCCGACCTTTAAGCATATCTGAGGCGAGTACGATCTGTCCAACCACCTCCACAAAACATGAATGAGCATTTCGCAAGTCACCATAAAAAACCTGATGGAAAGCATGCCAAGACGATTACATGCCGTAATCTATCTATCTACATACTCGTTATTTAATTTTTATTTTTTCAATGTATTTTTTTTATTACAGTACCATAAAAATACTCGTAACATTAATTTCACTATAGTATAGAAAAGCCAATGTAAAGTAACTATGCACGTAACGTGTACAGTCAGTGGACTCTCACCGAAGCGTGTTACACGCTTCGGTGATAGTGACCACGAAAATTGAGCTTATGATGCAAATGGGTTTAAAACACTGCTAATCCTCTTAAAAAAATCGTACCGATAGTGCTTTGTCCAACGTCAGTGATGGTGAACTCTGCCTGCAGCAGACCTGATTTTGTTTGGTAGCAGCGAACAGGCAACGCCCGGGATCCGGGTCCGGAAACCACAACGTCAAACTCACGCGCCGCTCTTCCGAGTGTGTCTATACTAAAAGATGACACCTTGCCGCTTTGTGCTTGGTACAATCCAAGGCCTGATGCTGATACCTGAGAGTAAAGTTATAGATAGGGGAGGTGTATTAAAGACGTACATACTTTATATTATGTTTATTTGCATTTCTATCGTATTTTATATACGTTATAATACATGTTAACACTATGAGATTGTACTATATTACTTTCTAAATGGTTAAGTCAGTGATAACAAATTACAGACCTGAAGGGGAATTAGTGTGGCTTAAGAATGAATGTATTAATCATAAAACGCCTCTTGTATGCTGACGACCAGATGTTGCTGGCTTCATCGGAAAGAGACTTGCAAGAGATAATGAATATAATGCATGGAGCTTTAGTAAAGGAAAGGAATGAAAATGAATGTTAGTGAAACGAAAGGAAATCAGCACCTCTCACTTAGTCGTAGTGTGAGGAACACTACGTATGAGGTGCTGATTGCAGGAGAAAATGATGTGCAAGTGAATGAGTTGGGGTCATTGTTTACAAGAGATGGAAATGTGAAGGTGAATGAAAGGCGAGTGAAGTTGGTAATCAGGTTAATGAAGCTCTGCACTCCTTTATGAAAAGTCAGAATGTGTCTAAAACGGTCCGACTGGCGGTTGTTGGGAGTGCTTGTTCCAACTCTGATGTACGGTAGTGAAAGTTGAGTGTGGCAGAAGAGTCATGAAATCAGACTAAATGCGGTGAAAATGAGAGTATATGTGCTTTGAAGGATAAAATAAGAAATGAAGATATAGAGAGCTATGTAGAGTAAAAGGAGGTGTCGTTATAAAAGTCGAGTAAGATATGCTTAGATAGTTTGGGCACATAGAGAGCGTGGATAAAACACGACTGGTAATAGGAATTTACGTTGCGGATGTGGATGGAAGGGTCGGTAGGGGAAGACTAAGGAAAACATATCTTGACCTAATTGCCAAAAAGTCAAGAGTATCCCTAAACGGTAGGCTTGCACGAGGAGAGTGGTTAGTGTTGTGGAAGCTAGGAAAGTGTGCCGAGATCGTCTCTGCCTATTCCTACAAGAAACAGTCGTGATATTATGTATGTATGTAATAACAAATTATTAGAATTTTGTTTGTATTATACTATGTATTATATTGTGCCTAGACCCATGTCCAACAGTGGAGTGCTGCAGGTTAAAGATGAACAGACAAATATTGCAAATAGTTACAAACCTCCTGCCCGTGGTGTGCGGGCAATACGTCGAGAAGGAGCGGTTCCCTAGATATAGGCGTCCCGCTCCACAGCAGCGTGATCCGGTGGGGCGCGGCGCGGGCGGGATGCCACACCAGCTCCTGCCGCGCACCGCCGCGGCGGCGCACCGAGTGTGCCACAGTATGCCCACCGCACGTTACGCGACCCGACAGCCGACCATTTCCGGCGTTGCTGGTGCCCACTGCAACAAATATTACCGTATTTTGGACACTGGAGGATAAGACATACCTCAAATTGATATGATGATTTTAAGAATACAGTAAACCCTTCTATAACGCGGTAGATTGGTAGTTATAGGAAAACGAGGGATCATCAGATCAGGGATCATGTATAATCAATGTTCCTAAAGCTCAAAAAATAGGAACAAAATGTGCAATCGTAACAAAGTTGATTATAAACTGTCAAATTATTATAAAGTTCAGAGTAAAAAGATATGACTTGGGAAATCTCCCCGTTATACGAGGAAAAATGCGTGTTATACGAGGAACATGAAATCGTGTTATAAGAGTATTACAGGAGGATTTCCTGTACTATTATATGTATATTCTAATGTTACTTTTGGACCAGAAGACGCACTTTAAATTTGAGTTCATTTTAGTCCTAGGTAAAAAGGTGCATCTTATAAAAGAAGAGTCCACCGCTTGTCTCGAGACAACTTGAGTCATACCTAACGTGAGTGGCGTGTAAAATTTTTCGGACTTTAAGACGTACCTCAAATTTTGAGACGATTTATTGAAGAATATACTTTAATGTTTATTCGGACCATAATAAGCACCTAAAATGTGTCTATGTAAAAGGATGCGTCTTATATTTGGTGGACTATGATATCTTCTTGCACATAAACCAAATAAGACAGTCAGAAACGGAAGTGACGTGGCTAGCAAGTTCGAGCTGAAAATCAGGGCTGTGTTTACCAAATTATCATGCTAAGCTAGTTGTTTTTTCGCTATTCCAGTACATATAATACGAATAATTATGAATAAATTAAATAAGACACATTAATTTAGCTTTATATTTTATTTTTAATATATTATATTCAGCAATATACTGTTATAGCTCTGTTGTTGATTGATTTAAACAGTAAATATTAGAGTATTGCAGAATTCCTGCAAGAAACCCTTAATACCGTTAACCCTTTTGGTATAGGTGCCGGATATATCCGACGTCCATTTGATGACATGTATAAACGAGCGCCGGATATATCAGGCGTCCATCTGATGCCCTGTGTGAACAAGCGCTGGATATATCCGGCGTCCATCTGATGACCTATGTGTTGAAAATATATTTTGCACATATGCATAAAACACCTTGGACTTCGATTTTTGAACAATCGTTTTCTGTATTCATATCTGCGTTGATTAATTGATATTTCTGAGATAACCGAGGACTGACAACGAGCTATGTGCGCGTTTTCGGCAAAGCACCTCGTACCGCGACACTTCCGCTGAGTTTCCCGGCGGAAACAGCACTAGTACCGAATGGGTTAAAGATTTTTTTGTTCGAGTACGTCGAGCTATGGTGAAACAGTTAAGATATAAACTTACCAGTTAATACTGCGGGGCGGTGTGCGACTGCGTCACCTATCGATAGAACCTTAACGGCTGATGCGTCGAGGGCCTCCACTTCCGCAACGGGTCCTCGGCTGCTTCTGACAACGTACCGACCGACGCGGTTCGCCGAGAATGTCAGCAAACCGGAGTCTTCGACGTTTGCGTCGACTACACGAGTTCCCGTTGGTGATATCACTTCAATATCAGTGAGGTTCTCGTCGATTTCCAAGGTTGCTATACCTCCTAGGAATATTAATTTAAACAATAAGAAATACAGTAGGAACCGATTTTAAAGTATAAGATATTATAATGCTACATATAAAATTTGCAAAATATAGATAACGAAAATTTTAGATCAAAGGTTCTGACAAAATTCGAAATAATTTAATAAAAAATCAACATTGAATGATGCCATTAAAAATTTTGCTATTACTCTAATTAATATGATAGAAAGATGTAATATGTTTTATATACTATCTTGAAAAGCGATATTCAATGCCTTTTCATTTTAGAACGAGTATAAAAATAATAAATGTATAAATGATCGACATTCTTAGTCTCATACTAGGTTTTCCTATCCTTTTTATTATACAAATTTTAAATAATAAAGTTTCATAAAATTTTGCATGTTATTTTTCTTTACGTTTTAATATTACAAATATTGACAAACACCTATAGATTTATATTTAGGTTATAAAGGGTTTGATATCTTTTTCGTTATAGAAGATTGTACGTTCGTACCAATTTGAACGTATGTGTGCGACTCGCGTACGTACGTACCAAATTAAACGTATGTGTGTGGCTCACGTATGTACGTACCAATTTGAACGTATGTGTGCGACTCGTGTACGTACGTACCAAGTTAAATGTATGTGTGTGGCTCATGTACGTACGTACCAATTTGAACGTATGTGTGCGGCTCGCTGACGCGGCAGATGAACGGGCTTCCGGGCACGGGCTGCTCGTTGAAGGTGACGGACACGCGGTGCGGCTCTCGCGACACCGGCACGAACGTCACGTCGTACAGACCGCGTGCCACTGCCACCACCTAACATTTAATATAGTACTGTTTATGGAAGATTTTGCATAATAACATTGACATTTTAAGTTATATTAACTTTCCTGTACCCAAAATACATGCACGGGTATAAAATTTTAGTTTATTTACATTGAAATGAAAATGAGCGTTTTTGGGTCCAATGCCCTGCTTCGAACGTTGTTTGAATTGTACCACAAATACATGAAAATTAACAATGACTTGGACATTTTCATGATAGTGTGGTACAATTCAAGAACCGTGTTAAATCTTACATTTATGTATAATTACTAATATGTCTGCTCTGCTGCGACAATATGGACCTCATCTCCCATGTTAAGGAGTAGGTAATGGCTGAAAAACAGCGCTCTCCGAGACTAGTCTCGAACGGCATATTGCTGCGCCATTACCTTTTGCTGGGAATATGTAATTTTGATTGTTCGCTACTTATTTCAATTTTGACAACTTTCAGCAATAAATTGTTATTTATTTATATATTATTTAAACCTAACGGTGTATATATTATTTAAAACAAACTGGTGAACTTAATCCCTTCAGACATTTTTTTGCCAGTAGATTTATTATTAGAAATAAGAGTGCATACGTCATCATGATGTGATCGTATGATGACATAATTGGTGCAGTGCCGAAGCTACCGCTTACGGAGTTGGTTAGTTTACCACATCGTGATAAATATAATAAATATATTTTGCTTGCTTGAAAAATGGCGGAAACTAGTTTTTTTATTATATTGCATCTTTAGAATGTCACATTTAATGGTATTAAAACCAGCCAGTTACATTCAGTACAGCCAAAGAGGTTAGATTACTAATAATACATTTAAAATACGAAAATACTTTTGTCCCGATCTAATAATATGTACGGCTACGTGTTCATTCAGCATTACGTATGCTATTCAAAATAATTTAAAATTTAAATAATATATAAGTACTTCACCTCTGCTTTAACAGTAGTGGAAGGAGTAGAAACAACCAGCTCGAGTGTCCCTTCCCCGGCGCCCGCCGCATCTACGCTAAATGTGACCGGCTTGCCCACTTCAACGCCCCGTTCTTCATCTGCTCCTTCGTCTAGGTTGAGACCATCTAATGTTCCTTCTAACTCTGTAATACCGAAACAGACATGGTTAGGGATGACATAATTATATTCGAGGAATAATCTGCAGTGTCCATTTTTGTGATGAGCTACTCCTCGAGTACCCATTATATTTAAATAAAAAATGTTTTTTTATGAAAGCAAACAGTTTACCTGGTGGTAAAAAAACTATCATCGTGCATACTTATACGTAGTATCAAGCGCAAATCGGATGCATTGTCTACCTTAGGGTAAGGATGTGAATGATGGTACGCTTTAACTCACAGTTCCGATATAACACAGAACGTTCCCATATCTGGGTAATAAAGAATTTTTCCACAAATAGATGATACACAAAAAAAATAATTCGAGGTGTTTTAGAACATCAGAAAATTTAATATTAAAAATACCTGTTTACCATACCATAATTCTTAGTTAAAGTACATGCTGTTAGGTTATGGAATTTGTCGCCGCTGGAGGTGAGACAAGCGAAGTCTCTCCCGATTTTCAAAAAGCTTGACAAAAATTTATCTTATGATTAATCTATCTATGTAAGTTTTTATTTAATTATTTATTATTTTTTACATTTAACTCGTATTTATATGTACTTATAATTTTGCTTATGTCTATTAACTTTGTTTAGTAAAAAATATTTTCTATCATCCTGATGATAATCACCAACCTACGGATGTCTGTAAGAAATCGCTATTAGCGATAAGACCGCCATTTGTATATATAATAAATATTACAATCGATACAAGTACAGCTTTGTTTTTGGTGTACAATAAAGAACATATCTATCTATCTAACCTCCAGGTCCAAGTCCAGTAACTCGGACACGTCGCACGTCATACACGTTGCAGGTGAACGGCGAGCCGGGTACGTGCCGACCTGCGCACGTCACCTGCACGCTGTGCCGGCCGACCGCCTCCGGCGTGTACGTCGCAGTGAACCGACCTTCGCCCGCGCCGGTCAAACGTGCACGTACAGCACTGCCGCCTGGGCCGGTCACGTGTACAGTTGGCTCGTTAGCTACAACAAAACATATAAAGTAATGATGTGGTGTAAAAAATTATTTAATAAAAAATCACAATACTAATATTAAGCATAATAAGTTGTGGAGATGGGGAAATATACCATTGTGAAAATAAATTGTATCTATATTTTATATTTTAGCAAATAAAAATAAATTAATAAATAAAGAGAACCATGTCCTCGCTCTACATTTCTTCTTTATAATCTGTATCTTACTTAAAACTATATAAAAGTCATTGAAATTTACAATGGAATCCAGTGAGGTGTATCTCGGCTGGATCTCCGCGGGGTGCAGAGCTCAAGCCCGCGCCAGTGGCGCGTGCGTCCGGCGCGGCCGGCGGTGCTGTCACTAAGCATGAAAACGGTGAACCCGGTACGGCATGTCCATTGAACCGGACTGATAGGTTATGCACTGCTGCTTCCACGGGTTTAAAATTCACCTACAACGTAGAGAAAAACTAATTGTAATTGTGGTGTATTAATTATGGCAACTGATAAATTACAATCAACCCGCGCTTATATCTTTCTATCATATAGAAAAGTAATGATGCTCTGTAGTGCGAATATCCTTTCTTCTTAAGATTTATCTGGGTTTATTTTCTTACTCAAAAATACTATAATAAGTTTATATTACATAAGATATTATATTACATACATAATCCAATAGATACATATTATGTAGAATAAAATTGATATATTTACATAAACCTCAATATAAAGGAAGGAAAAGAGCCGTCGCTAACGATAACTTGTTAAAGATGATGGTGTCAAATAATTTACCTTAAATCTTGCATTGCCTTCACTTTGCACATAATTCGGAACATTTCTGCCATTAACAGCAACAATTATTTCCAAGTTCCCAGCACCTGTCATGATAGAGGCAAAAATCTCAACAAACTTAAATATCAACAATCATAATTTCATGAAATATGAAATGATATATCACACGGGTTAGTTCACCCAGTCAAAAAAGGCAAAATATTGTTTTACGACCCAATAGGTACATACTATATAGAATTCAATATATTGGATATATTTTTATATACATACATTTAGTCAATATACAGGTAGCCAAGTACTGCCACATTAAATAATTAATTTATTTTGGAGCAATTAAATTGTATAATAAAAGAAAACGATATTAAAAATGATTACATAGTTTTATTAAATATAGAATTATTATATTTCAAAATCAATACATAATTCTAAAACAGTACATTTTAATGTAAATCGGCTTTTGTGATTACATAGGCTGTAAGTTACATATACACGAGCAAACATATTATGCAGACATTGCATCTCATTGTGTCAACTGTCAACCTCACCTGTAATTAGTGAGTCTTACTGTAGGATATGAAATGAAGCTCGGATGATTGGCTGATGACGAGTTAACCATTTTAAAACATAAGGGTGGCCATAAATAATCACAGGCAGAAAACGGAGAATAATGTTACCAGTGCATGTAGGTTAAATTAGAGGTCGCCGATCAGTCTACACAGCGAGGCGACTAAGAAGACTCACCAGAATCACCATCATTATCAATACAGCCGTAACAGTATACTGGAAATGTCTTGTGCGATAACCGCAATACTGAGTAGTGTTGCCGTTATCCCTACACTTGACGGTATCGCAAATTGGTTTTATTATCAAGTAAAATCTGTACATAGCTGTACTATATACTAGAAAAAAATCAAAAATGGCGGAAAACATGATGGCCGCCATACAAAGCTAAAATCCTCATTTATGGGCCGATTTTTCTGAAATTTGGCAAAAATACCGGCATGCGAGGCGTTGATGGTGAATGAGACGGGCTTGCCAACAACTCCAGGCGAGATGTCCGTAACCGAGACGCGTGCCGCGCTGTACGCTTTGACTAGGAACGGGCTACCCTCCACGTGTCCGCCCATTGCGCCCGCACGAACCTATATTAAAGACAACATTTGAGCAAACATTTTATCAGGGAGTATCTTTACCTAACCGCCTGTCTGGTAGTTATGGTATTGTACGCGACGCCGGCTTCCCGGGCTACTACCGTATCACTCCTTGTTTTCCGTTGCGGTGGTATCATATTCCTATCATCCTGTCTAAATCCATCTTTCTTTTCCCCTGCTCTTTCCTTTCTTCTCTATCCTGCGTGTCAATCGATGCGTCGCTAGGGGAGTGCTTAGTCGCCAGCGTGCCGCCCGTCCCAGGATCGGGCTCTCCCGGGTGCTATAGTGCCTCACCTCAGTATGCGGGGCTCTGCTGAGGCTGACCTCCGTCCTCCCTTGCGGTCGCGAGATTCACTATGACGAATTTTAATAAATCTAATTTGTTAAAAAATGACGGCAACGTGGTACGCCGCCCATCACGTCCTGATTCCCACGAGGGCGAGAAGCGACTAACGGAGCCGTTTCGCTACGATGATTGTAAGAGGAAGGATGGCTGAAAGGATGGATGAGTGTGGAGGAATCAAGGAAGGTGTGCCAGGATCGTAGCGGATGAAGATGTATGTACATTTGAACAATAACCGTTTTATTTTCATAACTAACTTAAGTTGAATCTCTCAATTATTGCAGCAAAACTTAAGACTTAACTTATTAAGATGTAACTGCACCTTTTGGAATTATTTATATTTTTATTTTTTAAATTATGGATAAAGAAAGATCAGAAGCCTGTTTTATTTGACAATCTTCCTAGAACCCGAATTGTTTGTAATTTTGTGTTATTGAGGTAATGTTCATTCGGACATAAGATTTAAGATTTAATTTCCGCAAGCAGTTCGTCTAACTAGACGAACTGCTAATAATTATATGCAAACAACTGTTTGCATATAATTATTTCAATTATTCATACTTCTTGTATTGTCATGATTTAATTGCTAAACATACCTCAATACTATGATCACCAACATCTACTGGTACAAACGAGATAGTGTATCTTTTACTAGCTTCATTTTCGCCGACTGTTTCTTCAGCTGATACCTTAGGTAAAAACAGAGATAAGAACAGAGTATCACAAGACGAAGTCTTAAAGTATGCATTTCGTTTATTAAGATTTTGCATTCTTTTCTTTTTTTATATAAAAGAAAAAATACATATTATTTTAGCTGCATTTTGTATCCCGAAACTTAAATACTCTGAATAAAATAATAATAAAAACCTTTATATCCTTAACAATTTGAAAGTATTTACATAGCATGTTGGTTAATTCTTTTGTCAAGGCCCTCTCATCGAGTAGAGCCCTGCTCCAATTTATTCCATTTTTTTCTGTTCTGAGTTATGGAGATTCAATTTCTGCAATCTTTTTAATTTCATCAGACTTAATGATCGCGGGTTTGATCTTCGCATCGGAATAAATATATGTATGGGCTACAATACTTATTCCAAGTCTTGTAACCCCGCCAATTCGCATTGGACAAGCGTGGTGGGTAAACGTCCCTTGCTCCAGAAATGGAGAGGCCCGTGCTCAGCAAATGGGACATATATGGGCATTGAAAAAAATTGGATAAAAAAGGTATTATATTTAAAACACTGAAAATTATAATACCTGTACGGGAACAGGTCGCCGAGCCGGTCCCAATACTTCGACGTGGGGAGACGCAGGAGAGTCTACGCTGAAGGTGTAAGCGTCTCCCACTGATACCTTATCAGGAGACTCGCCCGAACCTGCACCGATCACGCGCGCCGGTGCCGAGATGTGGCACACGAAAGGGCTACCTGTGATACAACAATACTGTTAAATTTTGCTTGTTAACGCATACATTTCTACTTCAACGTATTTTATCAATAAATATGATTAGGAGATACAAAAGATATACATACCGGGAACATGATCACCGTTAAAGCGCAGTTCAACGGTATGTGGACGCGGGTCACGTGGTGTGAAACTAATGGCGTAGGTATGTGCACCTTGAGCTGCCGCAGCGGTAGGCACGCGACCCCCATTCACAGTCACCTCCAAATTACCAGGCCCAGCTGCCATCGTTTCCACTGCAACGAACAAAATTGAATAAGAAAATTTTATCATTATAATAATAGCTTCAGGCAGTCCACTGCTGGACATAGACTTCTCCCAAGAAGCGCTTCTTGGGGGAGGTCTATGTCCTATTAATATCACCTAGCTCGATTTTTGGCTTCACGCATCCAGTTTCTGCCACCCGCCCTGCGCAGACCATCGCATCAATTAGCCGGGTCTAGTTCCACACTGTTTGCCCAACGTGGTCTTCATTCTCGCACTCGTCTGCTCCAACGAGATATTTTATAAAATGTGTTTATCATATATACTTGCTAATCCTGTTTTTACAGCTCATATCTGTCTCACTATTAGGCATGGGAACTCCCCATTTCTGGATGAATTGGCATTAACCCACAACGCTTGTCCAAGGCAGATACTTAACTCAAATTTAACCTTATATGAGCGGTTTAATTCACAATTGTTAAAAGTTCACACAGTTTCAATTAATCAATGACAACCAAACAGACTACGTTTTGACACTGGCATCCTGTGACAAGGGAAGGGTGTTGCAGTCATGGTCGGTAGATCATCATCATGGTCGGGAGCTGTACATAGGATTATAGATAGATGGTACTAGCTAAAATATACTACGTTTATGTTTATCTTGGTTTTGAACTTTAAGACTTTCAACTTAAAGTTAAAGAAAATTCCACTTTTCTAAATTTTATTTAATAAAATTAGATATAAAAATTTATATAATTACCTAAAAATGTTACAGGTTTTCCAACCGTTCCGTGAGCGACATCTTTTACACGTATAGCTGTGACGTCGTAAACCTGAGTGATGAAATAATACATTATATCAAACTGCAATTGTTTGAGATTTACTACAGTCAATTGACAATGAAGCAAAATAATAAAGTTTTCACGATTTCACTTTGAGTTATAAAATAATAAATCCCAAAAAAAAAACACTTCAAATATTTGAACTTAATAGAAATGAATTCATTTAGATTTGTTGCTACACACCCACATCCGCAACGTAAATTCCTTTTGACGACTGGTAAAAGGAATTTACTTTGCGGATGTGGATGGGTAAGTAAGGGAAGACCAAAGAAAACATAGCTTGACAAATTTGTCAAAGTTTTTAGGAAAGGCCAGGTCAAGAGTACCCTTAACCGATCTGTGGTCTCTGTCTACTCCTACGGAAAACACGAGTGATGATATATATGGATGTATGTAGATTTGTTTTCTTATTTGTGGTATTAAAATGGCTTACCTTTATGTGAAACGGACTAGCAGGAATAGGTACGGAGTCAACCAACACGTTGAGTCGATGTTCTCCCACTACGCGCGGTACGAATTCTGCGCGAAACGCGGCTGCGCCCGCCGCCGCTACCGCTGCCGGCACCGACGCTCCATTCGGACCTATGCCCGCATCCATGCTCAACTCACCGCCACGCCCCAACCCTACACCCAGTCCCTTCTCGTATACCCCTAACTACCCTACCTACACCCCACATTCACTGCTTCATATTCATGAGTGTTAAAAGTTAGGGCGAAGCGGATGAGCTTTGTAATCAACAAAAGAGTAATGTATGTTATATTCATGTTACTTGATTCCATATATATATATATATATAGTATATGACAAACACAATATTCTATATATAATTTAAAATAAATCTTCCTAACATAAATTCAGTTAATTTTCAAATATTTTTCAAGCTACAAATATTCCTTACCCTAGGTTAGTAGTGATTATTTCTTAATTGATACATATATAATAATGGCGTGAATTGCAATTAACGAAGTAATCAAATTAAACAGGTGGGAAGTGTTAGAATAGCAAAGCATCTGTGAGTTTCAGAAGATATCTTTTAACTAAATTTAAATTTTCTTTTTTCTTCAAATTCCTTCATAGTTACTGTTTTAATACTCTTAATCTCAATTTATTTTCACTAATTCAAATTAAATTTTAAATTCCCTCACTTATACCACCCTGCAAAGAGACAATAGAGATATTGATGAATGCATATAGATATGGAAATGTTTTGTATAAAATTGTAATTACTTTTTTATTATGTATTAAAATTAACAAAAATGTATTTATCCATATTAAAATGTAGTTTTTTTTTATTAAAGAGTTTCCTGGGTATTCTTGGATATGACTGAACAATATTTTAAAATACTTTTACGGAAAAATGAGGGCTTTGTATAGCTATTGGCTAACATTTTTGGGTTTCTGCCTATAAATTGATAAATGTTCAAATTGAAGGGCGAAAACTAAGTCCTGGGAAATATCTTACACTTAATAAATTTCCTAATGATAGCCTTTTTACAATTAGGCGCATGTTGGTATATAATTTGGATGGCAAATTTGATATTGCATCCAAAATCAGTCAATGGTAATTGACTCAGGAGACGAAAATAATTTACACTACTGAAATATGTAATTTTTATTAAATTAAAAGTTAGGTTTTTAGGGGGTTATTTACCTTTATATACATAGAATGTTCTTTAACTAAATACTATTAACTTATACAATTAAAGGCTACATGTACAAATTAACATTTAAAAAATATATGGCTTAAATCAATTTTATAATTCCCCTTATCATAACTAGTTATCCTTCATTAATAGTTTAAAAGTCTTCATATATGGTTTATTAGACAGATGTATATAAAATAAATGAGGCACATCATTACATTAATTATTTAAATCAAATGATTAAGTCAACTTTCTAAGTACATCCCATGCAATTATTTTTTGATTCATAATTCTTATATTGAAACTGTATTTTGTTTTACAAAGTTTACTTTGTAAAAGTATTTTCAACTGAGTATCTATTTATTTATATTACTTATATTTGAGAATTTCCACTTAAGCCGTAGAGCTACTTCTATTAAGATATAATACAATATTAAATGCAACTCACCCTCAACATTGACCTCAATTTGATCAAGTGTGGCAGTAGGGTGGTGTAATGTTAAAGTTGCAGGCCGATGTAAGGGCACTGGCCCTGGTAATGTGACTCGAGCACTTCCACCGCCACCTTCTGCAACCGCAACTACCAGTGGACATCCTGGTACGCGCATCTATACATAAATATAATGTGTAAAGATCTTCACATAAATATAACGGTAGTAAAGGTCCTATGAGGTGCTTATGGGATGTGGACAGTCAGAATTTTTACGTAGCTAAGATCCGTGATAAGCAAACAAAAATAGGAAAATATTAAAGTGTGTATTTTACTGGAAGAAGTGAATTTATGGGGAACTTAAACTAAATCTTATCAAAAAACGGCCATAGGCAACTCCCTAAGATTCAGTTTAAGTACCCCATAAATCCATTTCTTCCAGTAAAAAAGACTCATTATTATATATCTATTTTTGTTTGCTTGCTGTGGATCTTAGCTAGGTAAAAATACTGACTATCCACATAGTAATGAATTTCCGCAAAGTATTGGCTGACTCCAATGGGAGTAAATAGGAGTAAATTGACAGGATGAAAAAAATGAAAATCAATATAGGATCTCAATCAATATAGGAGAAGGGAATATTTAACACCATCCTCAAGGAAGGTCAATGTTTAACAGTTAACTCCTGCTGCTTGAGGATGATGAATAATCTAAGAGCCAGATCCTCTTATTACCATCTTCTATATAAAGGTTGATGCAGATTAGTAAAATAGTAAATTTTCCACTGAGAAAAAAATTACCTACATTACAGCAAACTTGTGGGTTGTTTGATGTTGTAACAACTAGTACTTAATACTTACATATATAAAAAATCTTCAAACTGACCTTATTAAATGATACATTAACAATGTGTTCACATGCTTCCGTCGGTGTGAATGAAACTGTGAAACGTGCATTTCCCTGTGAATCAGAAAATAATAAATATATGTATTACTTAATTTTAGTTATATTACTTTTTTGTCTGTATAGCCATATGAATAGCCCAACCAATCAGGCTAAGAACCATATTCTTACAGTAAACCAACTTCTGAGTAATATTATAGTTAGTAACTTTGCTACTACAATTTATAGTTAGTGTTGAAAACCTAAGACCCAACTTCTTTCCCCTTCATTATGATTTTCATTCCTGTACAAGATACTAAATGTAATATAAATACATTGTACACACCTGTGGATGCACTTGGGTAGGTATATTTAATCCTCGTGCAGCAACTGTGATTTCAAGGTTTCCTTCTCCAGCTTGTGCTGCATCCACTGCTAATTGAACTGGCACTCCCACACGGGCCATAGAACCTCCAGACACGCTGACTAGTTTGCCATCATAGGCTTTACATACAAAAGGTGTTCCCTAAAAAATTATTAAGAGTGTAACAACAATTGTAAAAAGAAAAGTTACAACAATCACTGGTACAACTGGAGATAACCTGCCTTATTAGGTAAGGTTTTTGGGCTTAATTTCTATCATTTTTGTACATTGTATATATCTTGGATTAAGTAATGATGCAAATCCATTATGATTTGGTGTAATAATGGCATCCAAGACATGGAAATATGGTGTGACACATTAAGCATAAAGCATCATAATCACTATCAACAGCCTGTGGCAGTTTATGATTAAACATAGGTCTCCTAAAAAATGCACTCATTAGGTAGCCTTATTTTAAGCTTTATAAAATGAGTTAAGGCATAATGCATATTACTTTTTAATTATTTTATTGTAATGTTATAAAATATTAAGCAATAGTACAATCTTAATTAATTGTACTTGTTCTTAGGATTTTGAATATATTATAGCTTATAGTGTTTGGAGGATAAATAAATCAATTCAAATGTTAGCAATAAACTAATTGCCATATTGAGAATCTAGTACATTGTATATTGAATAACAGTTTTACTACTAATTTTCCTACTCATGAATTGATATGTTTTTATGTTATTGAAAAATATATCCAATCAAAGTTTGTTAAAATTAAATGCTAATAAAATAATAATCATAAAAACAATAGAATAACCAAGAATGGACCGGGATAGTCAGTGTTGCCCAACTATTTGATTGTCGCTAGAGACAAAAAAAATGGAGTTGACTGTCAGGCTGGCACCTGCCTGAGTGGCACCCTAAGAAGAAGAAAATAAAATGTTTAGTCATACGTCATATCTTGCAATTGTTATTTTTTTCTTACCGTTACTAGTTGGTTATTGTAATGTGCGGTGAGGGTGTGTGGGCCAACATTCTTTGGTGTGAAACTAGCAACAAGCCCAGTCGCTGCATCACCGGTTAGGCGAACTGGTACATCGCCACGGGGACCCCTCACTGTTACCGTCAATTCTCCACCAACAGAACCTTCGACGCGAACAGAACATGACGCTACTTCTCCAACTGGTATTAATTCTGGAAGAATAAATAAACAATAAAATTGAAATAGGATGTATGGTTGAATAATAACAAACGTTGAGATCAATTAAGATTGATGGATATGGCATACCCAAGTTCTATTTAGTTATGTTTTATAACTCATTTCATAGTAAACATAATTTTACGTTTAATTTTATAAATGTAAACAATACAATAATTTGAATTTGTGTTGTGTTTTTATTTTTAATTTTGGACAAAAAAGAAATTGACACAATGACAGTATGATCTCATTTATTACGGCAAAGGCTCCATGCCTTTAGCCAAATAAGGGAAATAAAAATAGCTTTATATTATTAAGTAAAAAAATTAACTGTCAATGCCAACATTATTGTCTTAATAAATCGATAACATCTGTAATACCTATTGTGTTGTGATTGATTGATTATGTCTACGAGCGGCTTTGATTGCTTCCCATCAGACGACACTCTTTATGATTCCCTATCCCATATAAAAAGTATGTTTGCTATATTAACACAATACTAATCTTAAGTTATTAAATACAAGTATAAAAATATGAATAATACTAATGTTCCATGGATGTATAATAATATTCCCTACAACTCTAAAATATTTTACTAAGGAAATTTTTAGAAACTCAATTTATAAGTTAAATTTTCTTATGACCGCCAGGATCACAATCATCATTAATATAGACGTAAGCACTTGTGGTGGATGTTGGCCGCTTCATAAAAGACGGGTGTTGCCGTAAGCCCCACATTTGGTGGGTAGATTAGGAATTGCAGATCCACATGTTTCCATACAAAGTTGCCTTGATCATATTCATTTAGAGAAGATTCTTCGCTGAAGCGAATACGTATAATCATAATGTCAAGTTATTTACGACCTAATTGGCTCTTAGTTACAGAGTCATAGGTTGCTGGTTCAATTCTTCCATCGAGATAAACCTATAAATAGCCTACAGATATTTATTCCAATGCGATCCCGCCAATCCGCCTTGGACAGGTGTGCTGGGTAAAGGCCTGTTCTGTATCCAGTAGAACATATAAATATGATAGGTTGTAATGTTAAAATTTAATAAATAAACTGTAGGTTTTATAATATAATCGCAAAGAAAACACTTGTATACCTGCTTATAAGAGCCCAGGGTTACAGGTTCATTCCCTGCATTAAAACGAACTAATAGATATTTCTGTGGCGTCTTAATAATTGTGTTTGCCTATTATAGAAGCACTCATTTATAACACAATACCATTACCAAATGCTATATCACTGGGTCAAGTGATAAGTATTAAAAACTTTCTTATTCTTATAAAAATTAACTTCAATAATATTAGAAATATTAGCAAGGCTTAAGATTCAAAGGAAACATCACTATCAGATGTAATACTTTTCAAAAAGAAAACAGTAACGTCTTCGGGTCAAAGTTTTAAATGATTGTTACCTAAATGTAGGTAATTTTTTAAGTATTCAAGTTTAGATTTACAAGAAAATGCTAACCAACTTGTGATGTATCAATAGTGACCCTCTGAGCAGGTGCCACATCAAAGACAAAAGGTGAAGATGGTACAGGTTCGCCGTTAAACTTTATGTCAACACGATGGGGTGTTGCGGTTTCCGGTCTCCAAAACACAAGGCATCGTCCACCACCTACTACCTGTATCAAGTTTAAAATAAATATATTTATTTATGCTATATAAAAATCTTATATAATAGATTTTCTTTTTTTTTAAAATTAAAAGAGTGAAATAACTAGATATAACTACCGAAAATATTAAAAATAAGAACTTTAATTTATAGGATACACCTCTTTTCTTTTAAAGGCAAGATAAACTATCTTAGTAGAATACCAGCAATAGACCAATTGTCTATTGCTGGTATTCTACTAAGATAGTTTCAGTTTGAATCAATTTCAGGTTAAATAAGAATAAACTTTCTTTCAGCAACCGCTATTTATTTGTAATGAATATAAAGCTTACTTGTACATGGTTGGGGACTTCTCCCTCATTTATTGAAATCTCTAATTGCCCTTCACCCGCAGCGCTTGCATCAACTGAAAACAGAACATGAATAAACGTAATTAATTTATAATTGATGTTTTGTTCACCTTAATTAGGTACAAAGTGTATTTATGCGGCAATAAGTGAGGTTGAAAACATTTTGTTTATTTAATTGAACATCCATTATACAAATTAAGATAGATTTATTATGAACGCATTCGTTATTTCCAAAATAATCAAATAAAAAAATCAAAACTTATAAGAGTTATGTACCATCTAGGTCTTTAACTTAATTGTATTTGTATAAAGGTATAGTTTGTTATATTTGAAGTGTTGCTTATGTATTCAGTTGCTTATATTTATAATTTAAAAAATTAAATTTAATGAATCAGTGACAGAAATAAATGTTTATCGTGCACAGCAATGGTATTCTAATTATAAAATTTAGCGTCACAGTAAATCATTTCATGGATTTATTCAATAACTGCCGTCTTTAATTACGTAGAGTTGGGCATATAAGACGTAATGTTTATAGGAGTCACCGGCAACAGATATTGGTTTCAAAGGGTATAAGAGCCAACTCTAACACTAACTGTTACCCTCATTACTCAAAGTTATGAATAACAAACCCGTAATACTATAAACAACCTTGAATATTATTAAGTATTTATTGTTTCATATTAGATTTTCGTTACCTACTATTAAATGAAGTTTTCTTAACCAAGTAATTGACGGGACACAGGTTTTACGGCTTTAAATTTATCTGACACATCTTAATATGAGCAAAAATTATTACTTTACAAGCAGGTATATTATTACATATAATGTAGGCAGCATTTATTATTATATTATGTTAAAAAATTCATAATTTATTTAATCTCGATCAGATAAAATTAATACGCACAAATCGGAGAGATTTAAAAAAATATTATATTTTGTTTATAAATAGTCCGTAACAAATATAATTTAGTTATTGAAAACTGTTTAAACAATTTACAACAGAAAATAATATTTATGAGTTTTCTTGAGATATTTTTCATTATGTTGCAAGTTTCTTTTTCTTTGAATGAACAAGATTTCTGTCTAGTTTCATTTTACTCCCTTCTCGTGTAGTTCCACTCTAGTTGAATTTAGACGTAGATATTTAGTTTCGGAGTTAACTATTGCAAAACTTCCTCAATTCTAGCAACTTAGCGTAGGTGTTTGGCACTAGGACCGGGTCATATTACTAAGTTTACCTTTAAATTGGCTCTGCTGCCCAACTACAGCGTTCCCCACGTCTGTTACTCTGATAAGACTTGCATCGTATACTTTAGCCACTAACGGCCCCGCGGCCAATTTGTCCTCTGCGATTGAAACCTGTAACAATGTAAGATTTATTACGTTTAATTTTTATTTCATTCGTTTTAGAGTTTAAGGTTTCGTGGGTTCCGGGTGTATAGGTGGTCCGGTGGCAAAATTAAGTTTTCAACCTAAAATACTACTTTTAAATAAGGTATGTTCGACCATATTTAAATTAGCTCTAAAGGTAGTTGGTTCCACAGAGTGGTGGTGCGTGTAGGTATTATGGAATTAATTCTAAGTTTGGACGTTTGTCCATTACTTGTTTATAATGGTACTTACGATATAGGGAATTTGAGTGATTTATTTATTTATTATAAACATCGCCATGGCTCGTGTATAAGTAAAGTATACATATATTGTTACATATAAATGATAAATGCTAAGAAATTCTTCTTGTATTAAATAAATGCTCCTAATCGCATAGGTAAAAGTACACAGAAGTTAAGTTCATTACAATTTCAATACATGTAGCTAGCTGTTTCATCAAGTCGGGCCCTTGAGACTGGAACTAAAGGATTTCGGTAGTTTCACTTGAGTATCAGTCAGTCCAATACAAATATTTAAAATAGACACATTAATATAGATCATGTTCAACGACAACCCTAATAAATGTAATTGAATTACGTGACTCACATATGTGCAGTGAATTAATATAATACATTACTCTTTTTCACTAAACTTTCTCCCATAATAAATAATAAGATGGAAATGGGCTATCATAATCACAAAATTACTATTTAATGGAGTTTTAATAAATTATTCATTTAATCCACAAACAATAGCTTATTGTAATAAATATATATTATTTATAATTAAATAACAATAAAATCAGGTACTATTTTCTCATAAGAATAAATATACATCATGAAGAGCACGTTAAAAAAAAGATAACATAAAACATGAAAAAGAAAAACAAGTAGTAACGACTTTGTATTTAAGTGTGTATTAATAGATTAACGTTAATTAAAATGTATAAAACAATTCTCATAAAAGGAATATCTCTGATCAGAGTAGATTGTTCAAGTTTTGTGAACTGATAGCTTATGCACATATGTATATATATTATAATGTAATGAAACTGGGCGTGACGATTCCAATGTTTTGTAATTGGATATCGATTGCTCGATTATCTGTCAATTAATTTCCATCTGAGTTAAATTACGATTTCTTTAAGTAGTAATCGCAATTGATTTCAGAGACAAGTGTTGTTTAATTCATGCATCATAGGCAAGCATTTATGAAGTAGGTACCTAGTTCTGTTCTATATTTAACTCTTGTTTACGGCAACGTGTAAGGCCGAGGCTACACTAGACCGCAACGTAACTTGCTGCACATAAGCGATTAAAACAAACAAACTATTTATAAATATAGCTTCACTAATCATCAAATACGTTGTCAAAATATGGAAGAAGTAGGAAAACGAGCAAGCAGATCACCTAATAGTATGTAATTAACGCTTCCCATGGGTACTTGTAATACATATATATTGCAAATGTATAACCTATCTTGAAGTAAAAATTAGATTAAAAAAAGAGGAAAAAGGAAGTAAAGGAAGGAGAAAGGAGTACTGAATCTCTGTATTCCTGCACTTAATATATGAAACACCATATAAATAAAACAGTATATTCTGTGGAGGTGTGGCACTTCTGTCGTTTCAGCCCATTCATTCATGTCTCTACCACTATTGTTTCGTTTTTAAAAGAAAAACATCATAAGCGTCAAACCGGCATCAACTACACATAAAAACATCATTATGATTGAAGCGACTTTAAGATTGTCTCACGGGAATGGCTAGTTTATTAGTGCTTCTGAATTTTTACTATCAGGACATAAAACGACATATGAACAAAATGCCTTAATAACATACCCTACGTATAATATAGCCACGACATCGTTAAATTTTCGCGTATTAATGTAACAAATCGAAATCTATCTAATTTCGCTCATCCACTTGCATTCAAAATTGTCTATAAGTGTAGCCTCGGGCTAAAGGTGAAGGTCGCGCTGTTTATATACCATACCACCCGTAGGAATGTACATATTAACAGTACCTACTACTTATAGATACATATTGACATCTACCTGTGTATACTTTCATATATACGTACATATCTATAATATGTTGCGGACATATTATGATGATTTCAAAGTCAATTCGGTTACAACACACTCTGAGAAAGCATCAAACGCGTCGGATATACATACATACAAGAGCGTTAAAGTATGTGTAGTCGGCAGATTAAGATTTTATATTTATTTAATGAATATATTTTTTTATTTACTTTTATATAGAAGCAGTTACGCTATCTGTAGAAACAACGGCAATGTTAGGCGCCTGACTTCATTTATGGTAATTAATAATGAAAAGTGTTGTCTGATATAGGATAGGGCATCCATATCTTACCATGGGTGTCAACGAGATCACTATACGAGGAAATATTAGTAGATGAGAGGAGCGGTTACTTGAGTAATATATAAAAACCAATCTGCGATACCCAATCTGCCTGGCAAGCATCGGGATTATGGCAACATCCCTTGTTTTTAAGGGAGGCCAATGTTCAATAGTGGACTGGTGGAAATTCGAATGAAAGATTTAAAATACAATAAAAACACCAAATTTACATCCAGGTAGCCTAAGATTAAAAATTTACTTTCAACTGGTTACAAGCTCAGAATCCTTTGCTTTGTAAAATCACACTAATAATGAGACAAACATCTGTTAAGCTGAATTTACTAAAATGTTATCAGTTTAGACAAAACCAATTCAAAAAAATCGTTGGCTACATTTCAATGCAATTAATAAATTTATACCTTTTTAGTACCTATTTACCGTCGCTATTCTCTCTATAACAATTATTACAGCTACAGATTTACGATTCCCTGGGGATAATAACTTCCTATTCTATTATATACCGAAGATAACTACGGTTCGTATTATCATTAATTTAATTTATTTGCGTTGATAAAAGCAGTTAGTTTCATTTGGCAATGACAGTTATGACGTGAAGATTTATAATTCTTATTCATGGTGAATGTTGAAGCTTTTTTGTTGACGCAGTAAGATACGGTCATTTGTTGGTGGTTGATAAGATGAAGCGTTGCTCTGTGCTATGATAAGATGAAGCGTTGATCTGTGCTGGATGAAAAGCAGAAACTCGCCGAATTTAATCAAAGGTTAGGCTTTAAGATACACATGGGGAGAGGTCTATATCGGGCATTCGATTGTCGCAGGCAGAAGTCAATGATAACTTTTTAAATATTTAATAAAGTTGTAATTTTGGTTAAAATATATATTGATTATATTACGTACATCGATGAGGTGAGTGCCGACCTCCTCCGGCGTGAATTCAATGCGGTACACTCCGGGTCTCTCGGCCACATCCAGCACGCGCGCTGTCACAGGCCGTCGAGACGGTGCTGTCACTGTCACTCCCACCTGGAAATCACAAATATTTATTATTCGTTACTAATATTGGTACAAGACAATACATGAATGATTGCTCTAGGCTAGAAAAAATACCCATCTTATACTGACAACATTTTTAACGTAATGCTGTTATTTTAACAGCCTGAGATTATAACCCGGTCCTGATTTGGTTTTGATTTATCTTTATCATCATTACAGCCGTAATAGTCCATTACTAGATACTTTTTCTCGACTCTCGATCCTCTTGACTCGCGGACGGAGAGCCCCGCCACTGAGCCAATTCGTCATCTTGATCCTTGGCCTTCCTCAAAATGTATATTGATAACTCAACATTTTTACAGAATTATGATAATTGTAATTAATTGTCAAAGTGAAAATACAAAGCATGACATCGTAAAAAGAACAAACGTTAAATATTTTTTTGAAACAGAGAGACGTTTAAAAATATATTTCGCCGTCATTCCTCTCTTTTTGCTTGTGTTCAAATGCGAGCACAGATATTAATTATTTTTGGGATGAATTATGCGACATATTTCATAACATTTTGTTGATTCGAAGATGTTTATGCTGATGGCTTTAACAGCCTTATTGAATACTGGGCACGCATAATAATGCACAATTTAAGAAATTATAGGTTATATGCGATTTGATAATAATGTATTTGTATGTACTTCTGATGTTTTTACTATCTCAAATTTTGCTTAAGTTGTGAGTGAGTTATGAAATAAAGAAATTACCATACCATAAATAATTAATGTAAAATCATAAATGTGAGTAACCTACGCCATTTATGAGCACCTGCAATGCCAGAGGCATCCCACAATCGTTGCCGTTTTTTAAGAGACATTTTATTAAGTTCTTGTTTCGCTACTAGTAACCAATTTTGAAGTCCAAGTCACATTGGTTAAATTTCGACAAACAAAAAAGCTGGTAATAATATTTATTTGAAAAATTACAATATATAGATAAGAAATTTATATATTTTATTTTTTATTTCTATACTTATTCCAAATGTATGAAGGCCTAAATATGTCAGTCTAAATTTATGATACGGACTAAAAAAGCGACAGCGGGAATAGGTAATACATATCGCTAGAAAAATTTGATACGTTTGTCTATATTTTTTTAGGGGCCTAACATGATCTATCATTACAATATTTACAACACTAGTCGGAATATGGATGAGTGATGAGTTTACTTCACTTATGAAAAAAAGGCACATTATATCCTGGACAATTAATATTATCTATGTATATTTTAATTCATAATATAGTAAGTCAAGGGCCATTAGGTATTATTCCAAACAACGATGTTTGTAACTTTCTATCCACAACCTATTTTACGATTTTTAAATTTCCATGCAGGAATTTTAATATTTCTAGTTGCGCCATATTTTCGTTATCTTCAGTTGTTTTCAATACTCGTTCCTAAAGGAACATCTCTTCTTCATTATATATGAATCACATTATTTTATTTTTAATCAACACGTCTGTAATTACTAGCATGTTTAAAATGAAGGGAAAGTCATTACAAATAATTTATTTAACATATCTAATTATTTCTTGTGCTATAATTACTTTTCGTATCACTCATTAAAATTATTAATTTTAGTTAAGTCGTTTAAATTATTTTTCATATAATCCATAAAATGTTTTTTTTTAATGTAATAAAATAAACAAGCGTTGTCCATGGACATCTCCACCACTAGAAATACTATATATAGCTCTGTTAGTAGATTTAACATGATTGAAAAATTAGTGGGAGAAAATAAAGCATCAGAAGGGAGTGAAGAGATGAGTTAGGTTCTTTTATGCTTTAAAGGAAAAGGGAAAAACGTAAAAGGACAGTTACAAAAAGGCAATCATCTGTGAGGATAAGGCTAAGCCGGCCCAATCACGTTGCAGCTTGAAATTTGTAAAGAAAGTATGTCATAAAGGTTACTAAAAAAATGTCTGCAGTACACTATCAAATTTTGTGGTTATTTACCATTAAAAATGGTAATAGTAATTTTTTTGAACCTATACACATTAATTAATCTTATATTTACCGCCTAAAATCTAAATACTAACGTTTTTAGTGTTCGAGCCAATTGAAATGGTAGAGTTTGGACGGTAAATTGCCTCTTTGAATATTTACATTTGTTGACTTACATACAACAGTTGTGTCAACAGTGAAAGTTTAGACAAACCTACTAACCTCGTTATAAATTACAATCATTTGCGATAACATTTTTATTGAAGCAATTTATTTCAATAACAATAAACTTAACAAATGTCTCTATCTAACAATAAATATAAATAAATATATTTTTACTGTTACACAATTTTAGCAGCATAGTTTACTTCCTCTCTATCTATGAAAGCCATTTCAAGTATTCAGGTTTTTTAGGACATGGACTATTAACACATTTACTAGGTTAAGGGATAAAAACATCTCTTGCGACTATTACAATTGCTACTTTTTATTGCCACAGGCAATTACAAAAAGCCACATCGACTTTTTTACACAAGAATGCCATAACTGCGATCGAAACCATCTAAAGGTCGAGTAACGAATTATCAGTAACACATCATATATAGAAATGTATTTATTTATAATAAACTAGCTATACATTATTTTAAAACAGTATTATAGCACATATTACTTGTCATACACTGTAGTAAAGATTGGTTAAGAATTTTCATATAAGATCGCAAACGCACTTACTGACTGAGACTTTTTTGAAAATGTCAGCGCAGTGAATAGAAAGTCGAATTTCGAACGTAAGAAGCGTAAAATTAAACTTAGTTAATACAATCAAGGATACCAAAGCTCTGTGTATATATTAGCTACATGCTAAGGTTTAATATTGAAGCGATGTTGACAAATGAGAGGATTTGCTTCGACACTGTGGGTGACATAGAAAAGGCTGTGTAACAAATGAAACTATAGCGTCTCCTACCTCGCGTAATTGAGGCCCGATGATAAAGGTCATTTTGTTACACGTATATAACGATTATATCTATCAAATCGTTTGATTATTTACACATATAACGAGTTCGATAATTCAACGTCCATCCAACGATGTCTTAAATATCAATTGTTAATTGGTGACCATGAGATTATAAGTCTTCATCTACAACGAAATAGTATATGCTTCCAGGTTCTCATACGATGTAAAAAGAAGTAGAAGGCTGTTTTGCTTAACCTTCAAAATATGTGCAATATAATGCAATGCAAATGCCAGAGGCAGGGTTTCAAGGTTGTAGCAATATTGGTATTGTTATATATTTTTTTCCAATATGGACAGTGAAAAGTTTTACTTACGCGACAAGCTTGTCGCGGATTTTAGCTAAGGATATAGTGATGGATTTCCGCAAAGTAACGCCTGACTCCATTAATAATCTTTTTTCCAATAATTTATACATATACATATTATATTTTAATTATAAATATATAAGGCTCGAATTTTACAAGTTACGCTGCGCTTCATTTCCGTATGGGGTCGGGCGTTATCAGAAAATCAGTTTTTCTGCTCGATGAGATGCTTTTGACTGAGCCATCGCCCATTTCGACTCTGCGATATGCACAATGCATTGTTTTTTTTTTGTAATTTAGTTTGCCTTAAATGTAAATGAATTTGGTTTTAAGAAATTTTATTTTCGCTATTTCTTACTGTATTGTGTGCCTGCAGAGGAAATAAATCGGTCTGTTTGTATATATAAAATAAATGATATACTAACCCTGAATGATAAGGAAATAAATTTAATTAAAACTTTTACTTATTACTTCAGATGTTTGATGTGACAAAAATTGTACTTTATTAGATTTGATTATAATAAAAAAATGGAAATAAAATTATAAAAACGTGCTTCGCAGATAATTTCGCAGGTTCGCAGATGATATTCAGGTTTAACGTCTGAAATGTAATTTTCATATGCGGGTGTCATCAAGACTTTGGAACAGCGCCACACTGTAGGCACATACAATTTTTTACTGAAATTCCTTGGAGAGGCAAATGGAGTAAGCCAACGTTGCAGTGAATGTAAAGTTTGTTATCAACTCTCGACTAACTGACACCGTACTCGTTAGTTCTTCGAGAGAACGTTCCTATATGTATTATATTTTATTGTTATTTAGTTGTTAGAGCTTTTTATGTAGTTAGAATATCAGATTTTTGAGTCAAAGATGTTCTGAGGTCAAATTCCCTTCGAAACTAATATAGTTTTAGGCTAAAAATAGTAATTGTCTTAGAGTTGAGTTTAGAAAATATTTTACTCTTTAGTGGCAGCGCATCTATCATTTCGCGAAATAGAAACGAGCAATTATTGGAGGCAAAGTGTCACAGGCTTAAGAACAGCGCAGCATGTATATGTATATATGTATTTTAGTATAATCAAAATCGTATTGAATCCCAAAATTTAATAAATACCAAGATAACTTTAATATTAGATTCAATATTTACATCAAAAATACGTTCAATGTTATCATATATTAATATATAGGACATTTAACAACGGACCAGTAATTTCATTTCATACTTGTAGCAAATTAATTTTTAAATTTATAAACTTTATGAATTTAGTTTTTTAATCCATATTTAACATTAAGTTTATTTTTTACGATAAAATCTTTTATATGTTCAAAGATGTTATTGATAAGTTGCTAAAAAAACAGAAGTATTAAAATAAAGTCCTCATTCGCTTCGCTAAGTTCATACTTCTTGATTTGCTATGATCGTGTGAAGATGTAAACCTCGAAACAATGGGCAGTATTTTTTTTTTCTTTTCTGGCAATTAGTTATAACTATTATGCCAGTGTCAAGTAAAATACAATAATATCAAATCTCTTGAAATGTTACTAGAAAAAGTCACAATATACGCATTTATAACTTCTTTATTGCATAATACGCCACCACAAACAAACAGTATAACTGTTAATAATATAAGATTATAGTAATGAAATAAAAACACTACGTCACTCATGTAAGGTGGCGGGAAAAGTCCGGAACAGTATTTCTAGTTTAATTAATTGCCAATATTATATGTCAGTGTTAACACATTAAGGCTCCGCATTGCAGATCTCGTACGACAATTAAATAATTACGAACAGAATCTGCCAAGGGACCGCCACGTAATTTGGTAAATATTGATTCCATTACCCTGATTAGAGATGTCGTTTGGGCGGAATACAAGAACATTTTGTCTTGAACAGTACTATTTGTTATCAAGCATATCGAACAGGAAAACTGTGTATAATCAAACTTTTAATAATTAACAATACTTTTACCTTTTTTCGTTGTAAGTACCATAATTTAGTTAAGTTTTAATTGTACAGGAAGCTTTTGTTAGTAAACATATAGAGATATTTATAGATTTGTTATTTTAATAAACATTTGACAATACTATGTCACAACACAAATAGTGTTCTAGTTGTCAATAGGTTATTCGAGTTGGAGTCGTAGGGTTCAATTCCTGCGTTATACGTGTTCTACATATTTTTAGAACGATTATGTTATTATTTAAAAATATATTATTTTTAGATTGGACTAGTTAGATAATACCTCATTTTTGCTGAAGGTAGGCGCTCCTGGGGAAGTGGAGATTTCGAAAACGGCTGGAACCCGCGCCGGGATTAGCCTTGTGGGTTCGCCTCCACCGCCGCCCGCAGGCCCCGCCATCACCTCTACCTTCCACGGAGACCCTGAGAGAAAAGAAAGAAACATTGTAATGTACAATCCTTAAGTATTGGAATGGTCCATGATAAGTTAAGTATTGATAAGATTGGATTTACCAAATTTCTTAAAATACCAACCGAGTTTTCAAATTTATGTAAATATAAAAGCAGATACTTGGCTCAACTTCCATATATCCTAACAATAAGTATAGGTTCACAACAATACAATAATTAAAATAACCATAGGATTGCCATCTATTAAATTAGAATTTTGTTCATTATAATTAAAATAACAATAATTAAATTTTTAATAAAATAAATTTGTTTTGAATTATTATTATATTATAGAATGTATTATATGAAAATAAATTAAATTTGTTTTTATAGCTTTATACAACGAATTTCATAGGTCTATCTTCAGGAATCTTAAAAGTTTTTTTGGGTCTAGTTTGCATTTTGCGGTTTACTATGCTTTCGCTTTTTTGCGTCGATGTACAATACAAACGATTGTCGATCTAATATGTTACATAACCACAGAGGATGCGAACGTTACATTAATACATTAAGTTACATTAACATAATACGTAATAAATAACGATCAATGAAGCCATCAATCAATCTACTTATCGTCTTGTTACCTATTCAAAACTTGAACGGTACGAAAATTGCGAGTTTGTATGAATAATATCGGGTTCACATTGTTTGCACGAAGTGAAAAGGATCTGGTTCTTACAATAGTTTATCATTTCATGATTATTCATTGAGTAATATCGCAATTTTAACAGAAATATTTTCAGTTTGTTTTGCTTAGCATAATAATATTATATTGACAACCACCTGGTTTAGTGATAAGCATATATAGCTAGATTGCAGCAGTAGAAATGATATAGTTTGTAAAAAAAATCGTATAGAATAAAGGAATATTACAGTATTTTGAGAATTTATTGGATTCTTTTAAAATCAAATTAAATGTTGTATAATTTGGTTGTTATATAATACAACAAACAAACATACATACATGCAAGTACATATACACGCTAAATTACTATTAAAGTAATGGAATTAAAATTAACAATGAAACAGATAAAATACATTCTCATAATCGAAACAATGGAAAATCTGTAAAATTAGTGTATATGATATTAAAAAAATGCCTGTTGCTGACGTTAAGGTAGATGAGAGTTAGCTAAAAAGAGACGCAAACACATAATCGCCAGAACTATGGGAACCAGATGGATGTAATTAAGTAGGTACAGAGGGAAATAATTTATAGTAATTGTTCTACGAAGTCCTTTGTAGAAAATAAAACTGTATAACTTCTAAATATTTTTAAACCTCGATAATGTATACTTATTTAGTTTTGTCATGTTTGTGATTTACTTATTTTCATCAATTGAACATAACACTTTATACATAAGTATTCATAGTGACTTCAAGGGTCATTAAGGAACTTAAAAAGTCTGTTCAAACAAAAATAAGGTAATACTTGTTAATGGTAGGCTTTTACAAAATATTTTTATAAACAGAATGATTTTTGGAACTGAAATTAATGTATTGAAATTTACTACATTAAGGATTTTTGGTACAATTTATAAATTATCTTTATTCGTATAATTAATCAACGTATAATTATTACTATTTTTATATAATTATTACTATTTAAAGTTCATTAATATTTCGAGATAAATAACCATTATCGATTGAATTATTTATAAAAATACACAATATTTTTCATTTATGTTTCAATTAATTTATCCGTTGACATATTTTATAACAATGATTATTCCATTTATTTACTTGTTATATTAATATTAATGAGTATGGTTAAATAATGCTTACCTATACGCTATTTCCTCTATAAAGTTCGACATAATATGTACATACGTATCGTAACAGTAACACCGTAAACTTATGTCATGATTTCTACGTAATAAAAATTGTGATTTATATTATTTGAGGTTAAATTAGAAGTTTCATTTAAAGTATCATATAAATATGATATTAACAGTTTTATATTCTATTTAAGGTGCAAATATTCTTTATTCGAGTAGCAATTTGATACATGAATCAGGTATCTAAGCTAAAATGTTATGGCCCTCCGCCCACGGAGTCAATGGTCGCGGGTTCGACTCCCGCATCGGAATAAATATTTATATGGATTTATAAATGTTTATTCCGAGTCTAGTAACCCCTCCAATCCGCATTTCCTTTTCTGCCCCTTCCTTTCTTCTCTATCCTTTCCCTTCCTCTCCGCCAATCCACGGTCTGCCGTGCCAATGGATGCGTGGCTAGGGGCGAGCCTAGTCGCAAGCGTGCCGATCGTATCGATATATATATATATATATATATATATATATATATATATATATATATATATTATTGTATTATTAATAGTGAAAATGCCATGAAAGTACGAATGGTATTGGCTCGACCTGATAACTGCATTCACAGGACATGGGCGTTTAGTATTAGCAGGAATCAGGAGGATTCTTTTATGTCCTTCTTCCCTTTCCATTAAATCCATTTTTCAACATTCACATACTTACTCTAGGCAATGTACTACATCATGCAACAACGACATAACACCGAAATGGAAGATATAAAAGACATTATCCAAAGGGAAGTTGTTATCGCAATTACGAACATAGCAAAGTTTTTTTGAGTTGAAATCGGCAAATGTTTTGTAATATGACCTTTTACGATTTCATCCAAACTTCTAAAAAGGATTTAACCCTATACCAACTTCCAAAAAGGAAACGCAGGTTAAATAGAGACTTTCGATTGTCGACTCGGCTGCTCAAATAATATGAAACTTAACGTTAGCTACAATGTGACCTTTCTGAATCAAAAAAGTAATGTTTGAATAAAGTCAATTGGCACAGGGGCGAGGCTGCCATCTTCGGAAACAATGGTCGCGGATTCGATCCATGCATCGGGATTAATATATGTATGGCCTACTGATATTTATTCCGGGTCTGGTTACTCCGCCAATCCGCATTGTTCAAGCGTTATGTTGGCGTGAGTTTTAATGTATATTCCTCCAGAAATGAGGAGTCCCGTGCCAAACAGTGGGACATACATACATATGTACATGGTCTATAAAAAAGTCAATTTTGTTTCATTTTTATATAATATACTGAAGATTAATTGACTCACTGATTAGAGTATCTCATTTTTAAACTAAAGGTTCTGGGTCTAAATCCTGTTGTATGACAAATGAGTTCTTTGTTTCTGGGTGTATTAATTTGTATATATCTAGTGTTTCTTGAAAAAACTGAATCTAAATTCTCCTTCAATCATGTAAAAATAAATAAAGCCGTTCCCTTATTTAAATTCTCAGAAAAGGTTACCTTATTCGCCAACTAACTTAGCCAAAGTTTTTGTTGTATATTATTTTTATGAACAATTTGAAAACAATTTAGAATTAAATTATAATTCAGTATTTAATATAAGGAAGTTATAACATCGTATATTGGGAGATGTTACTTTACAATTTATTTTGTTAAATAGTTTTATTATTGCTTTAATAACAAATACTTGCATAACAATAATGCTTATAAATATGTAGTCTCGACATAAATGGAAAAAATATGGAACCAAGATTATTACAAAGTTTCCATGTGTTGGACTCCGCTATAAATGATGCCTAATAATAAACATATAGTCAAGTATAAAAGACAGATTTGTAAGAGAAGATTGTCATGTAGAAAACTATGGAATTATGAATTCTAGATACATTATTTAATAATAATACACTTATCCTCCTAAAAATGTTAAAATAAAATATGAGAAAATCAATAAGCTTTCATAATTTTTCTACTGGTAAAAAGTTTTAATGGTAACATATTCATGTTAATATTGTTTGGTTATAAATTATGAAATCTATTCAAATAGAGTGATTCAAAATAATATTATAGAAATATAAAACTAATAATATAGAGGGGATAAAATTCTAGAGAGTGAAGCAAAGCGCAGGCGACAGATATTAACAAAAATTTAATTTCTGTAAAGTGGAATTAAAGCGACTGCAGCACTTGGCCTGGCGCTAATTTCGTTTACGTCGTGAATTACCAGCTGATATTTTTAAAATTATTATTACAGAAGGTTTTTCGCTCATAGTGTATGTTTACTTTCGACAGAACGGTTGCGAGTCCGATTTCGGTATATGTATGGCCAACAGGTCTTTTTTTCCAAAGCTGTCCATCAAATCTATCTTGGACAGGCGTGATGGGTGAATTCCATCAGTCTTTTAGAAATGAAGAGGCCTGTGTTCTGCGATAGAACATATATGAGAATGTGCTTTAAAAAAAAAATTAAGTCGAGCCGGGATTGTAACTAGGAAGTTAAAAGAGCCTGTTGAAACGCGGACCGTGCTAGCGGTGCCTTCGTCCTATAAGTTTCGCCACATACCTAACTGTACGGTTATCAATACATCGACGTGTGTGATTAGTTTGAATGGATTGTATGATGTTTAATTCAAACGAACGTGTGAGTAATGAATTATTTTACATATGTATACATTTTATTAAGAAGCGCTGTAGCTAAGGATGTCTTAAGGTTAATGGGATGCGAGCGAATTTAATTCTAATATCAGTCTCTGTACGTTAGAGTCCTGAATTGGCGTTTGTAGTGATTATCAAATTATGTTACAGCTTTTATGGATGTTAACACCACAGGTTTTATTGTTGGACGTAAAATATTGTTATTTAGTTGTGTACTATTTTCGTAATTTTTAGAAGTTGAAGGTCATTTGAATAAATTTAGGTCACTGTTTAATGGACCTTACTGACGTGACAAATTTACTCAGATCGGGTTTGTAACTATTATTATTTTTTAAAAAAGATTAGTAATGTTTTGAACTAGAATTCTTGTAAATGATTTCAGCTAAGCTAATAGTGCTTGTGCTGGGAAAATATGGTTGACGTGAATAATCCAATGGTAGACTCAAAACCGCGATCTTAGACCGTAAGTCATCCTTACCAATTGATTTGGCACTGCTTACAAATTAAAATTCATTTCGTCATTTTCCTTCCACCACCATGTCGCAATGAGATTCCTTTGGACGGAGAATGAACAACAAAAGAAACTCCGCAACTATCTCTTATTTAATAAAAAACTAAATAAAATTAAAATAGAGTTTAAAGGAGGTTAACATTATGAGCTACACTTTGTTCGACGCCTCTGCATGTTATAATGAATGTTTCTTACGGCTTTGAAATTAACTATTTTGAATTATGTTACGATTATACTGAAGATGAATAATGGAGTCAGGCGTTACTTTGCGGAAATCCATTACTATGTGGACAATCTGAACTTTTACTTAGCTAAGATCCGCGACAAGCCTATACAATAGAAATATAATAATGTGTGTTTGGTGTTCGTATTGTGGATAGTGGTTGGGAAGTGGAAAGTTGTTGACGGCCGTTTTTTTTTTGGTAAGGTTTAGGTAAGTTCCCCGTAAATCCACATCATTCCAGTAAGAAACACATATTTTTATTTTTGGTTTGCTTGTTGCGGATCTTAGCTAAGTAAAAGTTCTGACTGTCCACACGACGAGTTTTAGAAGAATGTTAGAAGAAAGTTTAAATATACACTATTTTTTATTTAACGTACAGTAATGATTATTATATCTTTAAGTCATAGTAATAATAGATATTAACGTGTACATATGCATTAGGTGTTGTGAAGAGAATAAGATTTTTGTATAAAAACTTGTAACCATGACCGACCAGTCGGTCGTTCACGAGGCCTAACGGTATAATAGCTAACATGTTATTACGCCGCCTCAATAAAGACCTCGAGAGCCATAATCTGTTTAGTCACGAGTAATTACATGTTAGATTAGGTTACAATCGATTACATAAATATCGATTTTAACTGATTTACAATTGCATTTAACTCAATTTTTTATGAAAATATTTTGGATCGAGAAATTGATCTTTTGAATCTAAATAAAATAATAAGCATAATTTTGAATGAAAACTATTTATAAAAAAAGAAATATTCAATTCTAAATTAGCCACTACTTTCAATATAAAAATTGTCATTTAATATTTATTTATCCTCCGGTTTGCGTACTTTTTTAGTGAACTAATGAATCTAGTGAACAAACTTGTAATAACATTATTTCAGTAACATTTCTCTTGTTAAATTTTAAATGTTATCTATAGACACAATATGACAATATTCTATGAATTTCCTAAGGCAATAATTTCTCTTTTCTAAGGCGATAGCATAATAAGTTTCAATATGTAAGTCTTGTAAAAAACCACAAGATATTGTCGGTGCTTAAGTTAATCACGTTTTGACGATTAACAACCTAATTTCCTCTGTGGCGAAGCTACTGCTTTTGGATTCAATGGTCGCCAATTTAATTCCCATAAAGCATACAGGTATTTGTCCGAGTCTAGGTACCCCGCCAGTCCGCCTTGGACATGGTAGGTTATTATCACTTCCAGAAATGGAGTGGGGAGCGTACTTAGCAGTAGGATATATACGTAAAAAAGAAAAAAGCAGCCTTAATTACAATAAAGATGGCATCGTTCAAACATACGTACAAAAAACGTATTTCAACAAATTCTGCCAAAAACCTTAATAAACTAAGAAAATTTGAAATAAACAACTAATATTATGTACAAAAACTGAATCTCATGCGATGTTGATTATTTATCTAGTATTCATCGTCGTAATTTTATAGTATAAATGTAAATTGCACTGGATAAATGTAAATTGAATTGGAACGATCTATCATTAGAAATCTTTAACTAAAAGCTATTACAACATATTAGGTAGCTATTAAATCGAAAGTCATTTCACTGCCGTGTATAATACCTAACCTTATATCAGAGATCTTAATACTCGAGGAACTTTCAGTGTGAGTGAACTTCGCTGGATTATGTTCGTTGTTCTATTTAACTTTAAACATAGCATCAGATACAGTTTCCTTTTCGTTATGGCGTAATATCAAAGCGAATAAATGTTTTTGAAAATAGGGCTTAGAAATAGCTGATTGTTATAAAAATATCACATAAATAAAGGTTTCTTATTTTGAAGAATTTTTGTATTAAGCCATTTTTATACAAGCGAATGATAAGGTGATATGCTGTGAGTAAATGAGATTGGGAAGACAATTATATGAAATGTTAATCATTCTTTCTTGGAAATGTTTCAAGATGTAAAGAAATATTTTATCTTAGTTTTACACAGCTCATACATGTCCCACTGCTGGGAACGGACACTAACCCACCACGGATGTCCAAGGCGGATCGTTGAGTAAAAGAGCTAGAGAGAAGAGAAGCTTTCCATATGTAATTTTAAATTAATATATATATATATATATATATATATATATATATATATATATATATATATATATATATATATGGCACGGCAGACCGTGGATTGGCGGAGAGAAAGGGAAAGGATAGAGAAGAAAGGAAGAGGCAAGAAAGGAAATGCGGATTGGACTAGGAATAAACATTTATAAATCCATATAAATATTTATTCCGATACGGGAATCGAACTCGCGACCATTGACTCCGCGGGCGGAGGGCCCCGCCACTAAGCCAATCCCTCGTTTATCCTTTACATGGGGATGAAATATTGTGGAACATTTTCACGCGTTTTTAAATAAAAGAACAATACCGAAATTTAAGAAGTATGGGTCTTATTTGTCATTATTTATGTACATGACATAAAAAGTATAACACTAATTCTAACTAATCCGTCGTGAGTTAATTTTGGTCAAATACTCAGCGACGTCAAATATATATATATATATATATATATATATATATATATATATATATATATATATATATATATATATATATATATATATATATATATATATACATATATCGATTTATAAAGATAAATTTGTGCAAAAGATGAAACATAAGGTTTTTATGTAATCAATCAAAACTCTAAATATAAACAAAATACTATAATTAAAATGGTATTTGGTAGAAACAGGTATGAGATCTTCAATGTCAGTTAAGATTATGTGAACGGTCATGACAATGAAGTTTCTTACAAACATGTAGCGCCTATTGTTTTGTTAATTACCCTCGATGAGCGAACAGTTTTACAATGAAAATTAATCTCGGTGTATATTTATCTACAACGCTGTATTCCAGGTATTTTTAAATTAAATTAGCAAATAGAGCATTTGTTAGCTTGTGACTTAAATATATCTTTCATACATAAGCATATAATATAATAAAAAATCGAAATAATTTAAAGTAGGAATATCCCAGATTCTAGAACATATAGAACACTTTATTTTTATCTCAATGACTGGTATATAATAACATATTTATATATGGCATTAGTATAGCAATAGTCGTATAACGTTATTCTGGCAGATATACGAATAATAACAAATAAGATCTTTGATCTTTTAAAACTAATTATGATATTAATAAATTTTATCTTCGTTGATAGAACTGTATACTTTATAAGAAATATCCTAATATATATATATATATATATATATATATATATATATATATATATATATATATATATATATATATATATATATATATATATATATATATATATATATGTGTGTGTGTTTTGTGTGTGTGTGTGTGTGTGTGTATAGACAATAAACCAGATGGTACTCGAACTGTAGAAAGCGCAAAATAACGGTATAAGTTATTACCAACGCATAGTTGTTTTATAATAAAATAATATTTCCTATCGACTGCTTAACTTAGTGGTTACAGTACTTGATTTCTCCGCCAATCTAGTAAATAACTTTATTTAGAGAATTAAGTTTGACAGAACAATTCTCAGCTCTGATTTAGCCCATTTATCTATTTTTAAAACTTTAATTACAAAGAGAATGCAAGATTCATCTCAAGTAAAGTTTTATTAACTCTGTTTTTACAGGGAGTGTGTTTATATAAAAATAATAATTGTGAAGAAATGATTTTTAGGGAGTAATGTTTTGATATTGCTATATTTTTTGTTAACCATTCCAACTGAATTAATAGTTCTTTTACTAAACTACAAAATAGTCTTATGGTAGAATCAAACAAACGAGCTAATATCCTAAGCGCAATTTTAACCAATAGAGCTATTGTTTTGTTGCTGCGTTTTGTTTGGTAAGTATTGAGTACCTTAGGCCCAACTCCCCTACCTTTCCTTTACTTGTTCTCATCTTACAAACAATAGTAGTTAAATTAAAGGGACAACGGTCACGGTTCTCGGAGAAGCGACAACTGTTGAAGTAGACGAGTACTGGAGTGGATATCGCGTCTTGGCAAACGCATAATCTTAACTGACATTGAAGATCTCATACCTGTTACTACTAAATACCGCAGATACCCTTCGGCTAAATGATGTGACTTACTCCATAGACAACTGACATAATCTGAATGCGTGAAGCCAAAGATAAAAAGTACAATTATAATAAATTGTTAGATCATAATTTCGGACATGATTTACGTTCTACGTATTCGAAAACGTTTCCCGCTTTCTTTACCGTCATTTAATGTAATAATGATGATTTAAGCGGGTTTAAAGCGATAAGAGTCGAAATAATGTTGTAATTTACGCTCTAACGTGCCCCGGTCACACGACACGTAAAGTAAAAATGACAGAGCTATAAGCTGGCTCGGCTTTAAATGCATTTCGTTGTTTATATTGGACTAATAAAATTATCATGGAATAAAATGGATTCGTCTTGATTTTTGTGGAATCAAGAAAATAGATGCTGCTTAAATGATAATTCCAAGACGAATACAATTTGGTTGATAATAAAACATCATTGTTTCACATCTAAACAAATGATGAAATTAATCTGAACAATTGACAAAACCATACCATTAGATAACGATCAGGCTATGACCGATGAAATAATACAGCATTGTGACGAGACCAAGTCAATACTTAGATGCTATTGTTTGGTCGTCTGCTAGCCCCCTTGTAAACAGACAGCGGCGCCTTTTCTTTGTCAGCGGTATTCTGTGTATGTACATATATGTTGTAAAATATTTTAGGTTGTTACAATGTGTATATACAGGGTATTATTATAGTTATATATTTTTCAATGTTATTTTGACTGTGTTTAGTATAGTTTTTATTTTATTATTTTTAAACTTTGGACTACTAAATAATTTTATCTTTTATTATCTGTATGCTAGGGCACCTAAAACAATGCACATACCTAAGTACAATTTTAAAGTCATTTTTATTAATGTTGTAGTATGTTAAGTGTACTTCTCATAGTGTATCCCTAATAAATAAATAAATATGGCCCTAAATAGTAGGTCTATAAAATAATTAATACTTTTAATAATTATTGGCAATAATAAAAGGAATTATTAATAAAGGAATTGTTGTTTGTGAAATGGTAAAAAAAGGGTTTAATTTAATTATATGAAGCTAAAGTTACATTTTGTAGCAGTCAACGATCTATCTAAAGTTCAAATTTAATATAATATTAATTGTGGACTATAAAGACTATTATTATGAATCAATTTTTATAAAAAATTATTTTATATTTCCATATCGGTAACTTTAAAATTGTGTTTGAAATCCTTATAAAAACCAGTTAGCATGTTCATTTTTAATCCATAGCCTTCCACAAAATAATTTGTGGAATGAGTGTTATTTAAGACAAAAGATAGTCACTTAATGTTATACTAAATCTAAAATTTTTTCATATAGTTAACAAGAAATAATAGACTATTAACTGGCAAAGTTATTAGAAAGTCTGCTTTTACTATAAAAAATATTGAGTTTCATAGCAGTAATTTAATATGAAAATATCTTTAACACTATACTGACTTTCACTTTATTGTTATTAGGTAATTAAACCTACGTTATGTTATATAGACGTATTATTTAACAGTTGTTAATCTATGTTCACATTTACAATTGCTATATTAAGAAATATGCAAATATTCGCGTTATGATTTCATCAATGAATTGATTCAGTGTACTAAAACACAGGAATTGATCACAGATCAACATGAATTTGAGTCTATCAATCAAGATATCATATATTAATATTCAATGTATTATGTACAGAAGCAAACTTTATTTGTTATGAACAGAGTGTGCTTACTTTTTGATGTAGACAATCAGATTTATATTTATTCATTAAATGTCAGACTCAAATTTTTTTGTTAACTTGTGTTATTCTTCTGTTTTTCGAGTTTTTTCTCGTCTTATTTGTTTCATATTCGAAAATTAAGATTGAATAAATATGTTGTCTTTACAATATATCTATATATTTTAAAAATCATATTACTTAACACCAAAAATAAGCAGTAATTTTATTTTCTCAAACACAATATTAATTTATATATTATACAAGAATCTGTTGACCCCAATAAAAATTCAAGAAACGTAAATATATCTATATGGACAGTCAAAAGTTTTACTTAGCTAAGATCCGCGACAAGCAAAACAATAACAGAAAATTAACAATGTGTGTTTTTCCGTTGGGTTTAGTGGATTATTTGGAACTTTAAACCAAAAACTTACCGAAAATCGGCCATCAACTCTCCACCCACCAACCACTATACACAACGCCAAACACACACTATCACTTTTCCATCCTGTACACGACACGTGTTTCGCCCCAACACGAGGCATCTTCAGGTATAGTAGACTCTACGGAAGACAACCGAAAAGTATTGTTTTTCGGTTGTCTTCCGTAGAGAGGTGGGTGGAGAGTTGATGGCCGATTTTCGGTAAGTTTTTGGTTTAAAGTTCCAAATAATCCACTAAACCCAACGGAAAAACACACATTGTTAATTTTCTGTTATTGTTTTGCTTGTCGCGGATCTTAGCTAAGTAAAACTTTTGACTGTCCATATAGTGATGGATTTCCGCAAAGTAACGCCTGACTCCATTAATAATCGTAAATATATCTATTTAGTTGCAAAAAAAATGAAAGTAAACAAAATTTACTTTTAAAAATATCTAAAGTCTTAACGAATATCAGATCAGTGTGTTAATATCAAAACAAAGCAATGTTCCTACGAACCGTGACTAGACCCGGACGGCCTCCATTAATTCTCCACTAAGGTCTGCACTGAGCTGTCTATTGAACACTTTCACAGCTTTGATTTTGCGTAACATTGTTGTTTTTAAAGATTCTTTTTAGTGATATAATTTAAAACTTTTAATAATTTATTTTAGTTAGTCATTATTTCAACTACATATTCCATGTATTCCTGGCTATTTATTTAAATAAAGCTTAGTTTAGCTTAAACGTTTATGTTAGTCAAATGATACGTCGATATACGTCAATAGCCTAGTGGTAGAATCGAACCCAGGATGTAATATCGTAAGAGCAATCCCAACCAATTGAGCTATTGCTATTTTTCTATCGTCCAAAATTTTCTAAAATGTATACATTATACTGTGTTTGATAAGCGTTCTGCAAATGAATTTTACATTTTATAACTGCAATTAAGCTTTATAACTGCATGTTGCGTTTACGATCTAAGGTCATGGGTTAGATTCTACCTATAATTTTATTAAATGCCTCACATGTATTTAAAAGACGTTTTTACCACTTTGCACAATCTATACTTATTTTTGTTTGATTCAAGAAACAAGAATAAAGATTGGCTTAGTGGCGGGGCCCCCCCGCCCACGGAAAATAAACATATATACGGCTTACAGATATTTATTCTGAGTTTGGTAACCCCGCCAATCTGCTTTGGACAAGCGTGGTGGGTTATTGTTCGTTCCTCTAGAAATGGAGAGGCCTCTGCTCAGCAGTGGGACATATATGGGCTGCAGAAAAAAAAAGATAACTCATTTTCACAAAATTAACTGCGTTTGGAATTAGCAATTCATGAAAACGTTGGCTCAAGCCAATGTGGTAAAGGTAGGCCTTCATAATTCTTTATACAATTTATGGCCTCACAATTCATATCATTATTTATAAATAATAATGTAGGTGGAATGTGCAGTGATTTTTTTATTTGTCATTTATAAAATGTTCTTATTATATCAAGAATGTCTGTTCAGGTTGAGCAGCAAGTAACGCGATCAGTCTTGAAATACGATCCCTATTAATATCATATTCGACGAGTGCCTCTCTGTGTCGGAGGTTCTTAAAGCCGTTGATTCGGATCATTGTGATTACTATAGCTTTAGTTTAATCTGAGTCATAATAAGGAGTTTGAAACTTTATTGTCTAAACGATCTGATACATCAAACTTGAACATAGTTTTGGTTAGCGAGGGCCAAACTGGCAATCGCTTACGGCAAAAACCAGTGTCTCAATCACATTACTTAAATAAGTAGGTACCCTTGATAGAAAAAGACTTGCGTATACATATATACTAAACGACATTACTACTACTAGCTCGGAATTAATCATCATTTTGGTAATTTATTTTATTATAAAAGGCTGTGACTGATATATCAATCTTTTTAGGTAATGTTTAATTTTTGAAGCGAGACATGTATTTTTTTCGATTTTTTTTATATTCAGAGTTAAGTTTATAGATATATAACGTGAGATCGTCATGCTTATGATAATTGTAGTTGTCTATGGACAACAATGTACTCGTTTACCTTCCTATCGTATAAAATTAAATGAATCTTATATAATTTCCAGGGGGGTAAATATTAAATTTTATAAAAATCAGGACGACAAAAAGACGACGTAATTGCTACAGTATCGAAGCTACCGCTTTCGGAGTCAATGATGTTGCGGGTTCAATTTTGGTATTGAAATAAATATATGAACGGTCTGCAGGTGTTTATTCCGAGTCTGGATGCTCCATTAATCTACACTGGACAAGGGGATTATATTAAGCTTTAATGGTCGCTAGCTTTTTATACGTAAATCTCGCTAGGTTGTAGCTACAGGTACAGTTTTCATTGAATATATTCATTTTTGGACTTAATATATTAAAAAATAATTGGAAAAGGAATATATTACTGGAGATGTCAATTGCTCTGTTACGGATATTTAACTAATAAGGCAATAGTGCCTGCATTTTACACAAAGCGAGGTTCAACATGTCTCGTCTTGTCACCTCCCACGTGAGTACTGTGGCCACGTGAGAGGTGACATACGACTGATAAGGGTTAATATATCCATTTCTTCAGAAATGGGATCCTCCGTGCCCATCAGTGAGATATATATGAGCTGTGAATAAAGAAAGAGAAATCAAGTTTAAATAATATGTAGAGTAAAAGATCAAGAAATGTTATAAAATGGAAATGTCTGCGCATTAATGTTAAATACAGACATTTGATTAATTAAAGCAAATGTTCGAATAAACCAGAGGATTAATGGTAATTTTAAAAACTAGTTTTCCTGTAGTTTCGAAAGCTGACGCAATGCAGTTTTAACCTGTTTTCATGCAGGTGTTGTACGTGCATTTATAACCGCTCTCATACAGATATCGCATATTTGAATTTACCAAGAAGCTAAAAGTAGCAACACAAAAACTAGCCCAATGGATAAGTACAATAGTTAAGTTATTGCATGTTTCACTTTTAAAGATTAAATAAAAATTCGAACAAAATAAACGGTTAAAGTTACCGACATATGTAGTTCTCTAAATTAGCGAATTGAATTAGTAATGGGCTACTCACGTTTGTCGGAGGATTGATAACCGCTGGGGTAGGCGAATGTTGCAGTGGAGATCGTGTCTCGGCAAACGTAATCTAGGATGCCTCCGCCTACATTTTATTATTTTTTTTATTTTATTTATTTATATTTAACGATACATGCGTATATATAAGGTTGAGTTACCAGTGGAGGTTGAGTTGTGGTGAAAATAATACCCCTTTCACCCCTTATTTCTATTGGTTATTAATATCTATGGAAAAATAAATATCAAATCTAAATTATTATATATTACAATGTGTGTGTGTCCGTGTTGTGTATGTAAATGTATTTGTCCGTAATGTGCATTCAATTGTTATTAAATATATGTTTTCAAAAGTTACAGTTTACAGTTCTGATCGTAGCACATTTTCAGTTTCATGATGACTGAGACCTGTCAATCTGCTTGCTACTGCTTTTTTAATATATAATATCACTTAGTAACTACTTGTGATAAAGGAGGTTCACTTCAAAGGTGCAAAACTGTTATTAAACTTTTGACGTTAAATATTTTAACGTTTGACATCATAAAATATTAAAATATTTAAGGTGCATGAAAATTTAAAAAAATGTCAGGTAAGTGTAGGTAAGTTTTGGTAGGGAAATTTAAATTTAGGAAAAAAGTAAATAATTACTTACACGCTAGTCAACAAAGTAACTGTATAACATTAATTTGTTACGTGCTACGTGTACCATAAAAATATTGATGTAAAAAACGAAATATATAATTATACTTAACGTATTGATGATGTAATGTATTGTATATTGTGTGATAATATATCAGTCAGTCAAAACATCAAGCCTGAGCGACATGTCGGGCAATAGCTTGGTACGGAATGTGTTAATGATGCGATTTAAATTGCAGCTTTTTATAGTTAAGTTGTGCACAGCGCAATTTGATATTTTCCACGAGCGTTATCCGACTCCCGAGTGAATTGTTTCTCGCACTGCACCGTGCCAATGGTTATGAGCTTTAAAAACCCTAACTCGAAGCCAGTTTCAAAACAAACACGTAAGGCATCTCCAAGCTGTTATTTATTTTCCAACTTCACTGCCTTATGTAATAAGAAAGCGTACGTTTCTACTAAACGCGTTTGAATATTCAACTTATGAACGAGTATACGGTATTTGATGCCATTTCCGTTTATAACGTTCTACTTGATGTTTCCGATACATCAAATCATAAACATTATTCAGTGATTACAAGTACCTAACATTTTAGTTAATTATCATATTTATGATGTTTAGTTAATTATTTAATTTTATCTAATGAGAAATTTAAACACATAGTTTCCATGGAACAATGCTATATAATTGAGGTTTGTACGAGTAATTGTTATTTTTATAGTTTATAACATAATTTATTACTCAGGTAAAGGCTATTGTTCATTTGCTGGTATTTGCTCCCATAGTCACCTCTTACGATGCACAAAGAAAAAAATTGAGAAGCAATCAATCCACTACCCATGTATGGAAATTGCGGCAACACCTATAATTTCTAAGACAGATTAATCTCCAGTATTAAAGGCTGTATTGTTGATGGTAACGACGGTATTATTTTTAATTTAAATGATAATAATAAAAGTAAATATATTTTTAATATACAGCCCATGGTAGTCATCAATCATCATCATCTTACAACCATTATAGTTCATTGCTGTAGATTGTCTTTCTTCATAAATCTTCCTGTTTCACAGTTGGATTAGGGATCGCAGATTGGTTAGTTCGGGTGGACACCGCTAATCTACTTGAATAATAAAAAAAAAATTTCTCCCATTCTTCTCTTTTACGTCATCCGAGAAAAAAAATGCAGTGGCTCTATTTCATATTGGAGGCTACACATAGTTTTATACATCAAACTATGAAAAATAATTAAAACAAATAATTTACTTCATTTAACGTTATGATTCTGAATATGAGTATATTTATTTAATCTTTTTTGCATACAATGTACAACAGGCGGACTTAATGCCACTCTTTAGAAGCGGGCATTCTTTACCAGTCAACTTGTACTTGCACTTGTACTACTTGCGGGCGAAACTGAGAACATTGGTTTGGAGGTGGTGCATATATCAAGTATGTTAATTACTTTATCTTAGGGTAAAAAGTAATTATTTGCACAAATATTTACAAGGATTAATAATCTCAATCAACCATTACTTTTCGATTGGTGAATGCTTGTAAATTTCAAGGAAAAATAACATTTATTGAAAGTTGGTTACATTCATCATATACCAAAGCCTCATCCATGATATGTCAGTATACACCTCCAGAATATATATATATATATATATATATATATATATATATATATATATATATATATATATATATATATATATATATATATATATATATATATATATATATATATATATATATATATATATATATATATATATAATTGATTTGTTACTTTAAGTGAATTTATCCATCGTAAATTTGTTTTTTCGAACTTTTTTTGTCAGTAAAAAAGGCATACAAGCAAGCGAGACATATGGTCAAAAGCTTCAACATCGCCCATAAACAACTACAACACCCTAGGTCGTACAGGAGAGTTGCTGCCCGTTTTTAGAAACACGTAGACTTGTGTTTTAAAGATCGGTTTGTATATGACGCTGAAAGTAGCTGGTTCCACAGAGTTATGGAAGTTATGGGAAAATACACCGTACTAAGAACTTTTCTTAATTCAATCTTTATTTAAAATAATATTTTTCAAGTAATGTATCGTATTCCTACATGCAAAATGGTGATTAGTTGTTTTTATTTAGTTTTTTGCTGTATTGGTGCTACATCAGTCACGCAATATTGTGTGTGGCGAACAATAAAGTGTGGGATGATGCGAGCTACAAAAACTATATCCGTTATTATATAAGTACGTTAGGCAATATTGGTCATTAATCAATATCATTTTAAGGGAGTATTTAGGATGCAAGTGCTTTTAATAGGGAGGGGTGTCGTGAATCAAAAGAGGTCCTTATAAAAGAGTTCAACGAACGCTTTACTCTTTGTTGGTATGCGGTGATGTGAAACAATGGGTTAGGTCCGGGGCAAATACTGGTTCATTAACAGAAATAAAATTAAATATATTCTTCTTATACCTAGTATATTGATATTTAGTAGTATGGGTCAAAAGACCATACATCTAAAATAAAGTTGCTTATAAATATATGAGATATTTAAATTACGTTTCAAAATACTATGCTGTCTTGTAGTTGTTGATGTCATGGTTTAAATACGCTATCCTTATTGTGTTATATTTGTTACAAACATTAATATATCTGCTTTCTTAGATAAAAATTAAAATGTTATTTTAAGTAATGTAAATGAAATGTGTTTTAAAAATTCGCAGTCATAGTTGTTAATTTAGTCGTGATTTATATTTAGTATGTAGGTAGATTGATTCAAACAGATTGCCATTTAGCATTAAAATCACCGTGTATGTATGTATCATGATTATATTAATAGTGCGGTGGAATTGAAATTTAAATGACATTTAATACATGTTAAGTAATTTGTAATTAATGATAACCCACTATGTAAATAAATGATTGGGTATCTTTACGTAATATTACATTTTGAACTTTTGCAGCTTCGGTGTATTTAACAAAATTAAGCAAAGATCATGACGTGTCTCGCCCACACAATATATCGGATAGAAATTGATATAGACGGATACGGGAACTCGGTTTATGCAAATACTTACTTATTGAGGGCGAACGGACCTCCGGAGCTATAGACGAGTTCCCTCAATGATAGCTATCTAGGGCACTGTACTGACGTGTGTCGTAAGGAAATCACAACAATAACACTTTCGGAAAACACACAACACAAAAGTTTTCGGTATTATTAACACTATGCAACTCAGCTGCTCTTGTATAGCAAAAGAACAGAGAGGCACTAAGATTTTACTTAACACATATTAGCACGTATACGGAAGAAAACGCGGCGAAATTGCATTTTGAAGGTTCCGAGGCGTCGCCTCATTCGAATGCGAGTGCGACTCAAATGTCAGTCGCAGTGTGCGCAGGCGCTGCCTCGCCCGCGCCCAGTCTCGTGACGTCACTACGGTATTCAAAATGGCGACGTGGAATTCGAGAGCCTACCTTTATTAACAGTAATAGCAGCTATTTTTGCATTAATAGATTATAAAAATCAATAATTTTAAAAAAGTCAGCTACCAAATTGTTTAATATATACGAGTAAATTCAAGATGTGTATTCTAGATTGAACTATGTTAAAAAATGAACTTTAATTGCATATTAAGTATAGTTCAATTTTTGTCTTTATATTTTGATTTTCTATGTATGTTTTTTACAAAATATTACTGTACTAAAATATATACAAACACTCTATATGTTGATTAATAAAATAAAACGCTTTTGTCATAAAGCTTTAGTAGGCACACACAAAGTGCAAGGCCCTTTCACTGACACAAATGAGATAAGAGATATGCTATCCATTCTGGTGAATGAATGGCTAACGTTTAAGCGAGACAACTAATTAAATTGTGTAGGAAGCCTTCAAAACATGCTGATGAACTAAAATAATCTATTGACAGGTCCTTGTAAGTTCAGTTTATTAAAAGTTAGGCGGACTGGTTTGTATTGTATGTAAATTTTGAGATTGTAAATATCATAAATATGATCTACGTAATTTTTTTAACAACTTCCTTAAGATAAGAAATTATTTTCAAGTTGTAACTGAGTTTTTGTCTAATTAAGAGAATATAGGTATTACGTGTGTGTTAATAGCAGTGTATTATGAATTACTGCCATTATCTTTAAAAAAGCAAAACAGCTATTTTTCAAATTTGAATAAAATAAAATAATTTATTCAAATCCGAAAAAAGTGTTCTTGGCCGTCTTTTTTTTAACTGACCTTCTGTACCAGTGCCGATTGTTCAACATTGTCGATATGATGACGTTGTCTATGAGAGTTAAAAGACTATGAGTCTATAAGAAAATATATATGTGCTGTTTTGTTAGTCACTAGCAAAGTAGCGAGCGGACACATCACAGTCAGTGATGGCTTTCCTACAATTTATTCATTAACACTTTTTCAATAATTCTATATCTAAAAAACGAAATTATTTAGGTAAAAAAGTTTAAATCTGGATGTCATTTGTGTCCATCTATTATCGAAAGAAATCATATGAAACGCAAATGATTCTATTGGATAAAGGAGGATCCGGACGGGAGAATGACTTCTATTTGCTCTGACACTTATTATTAATATTATTATAGCTATATTTCCCACACTTTTTTGTTATGTTTTGCTAGATTTTCTTTTCCTATTGTGTGGTCCCCTTTTAAGTAAACACATCTTTAACCATATCTCGCTGTCTAGAGCTTGGCTCATCCAGTTTTTTCCTGGTGTTTCTACAATGACAAAGAAAGAACAGGGCAAAGTGGCGTAAGATCTGTTCGAAGGCCAAGATCCATTTTGGGTCGCTGCGCCAAAAAAGTTAGTTAGTTAGTTTCTACAATGTCCTTTGCCTGTCTTTTCCCTTGTCTTCTTATACTCATTCCTGTTGGACCCAACCATTTGTTATCTTGCGAGTCCATCTATTGTTCCTACATCTCACGACATGTCATGCCCATTTCCATTTATTTGTTAGGCACTATTCAAGAGCATCTTTTATTTTCGTTTTCTTCTCAATGTCTACATTTCTCATCCTTTATACTCTTCTTAATTTCAAAATACATATGTAAGACTCGGTAGCATGCCAGAGTCCATCACAATCTCACACTTAAGGATCTTAAAAATTTGTCCAGCGCTGTTGATGGTTCTGAGCTATGTCAGAAGAGGGTGAGAGAGAAGAGAGTTTGTATATTACTGTGGCCAAGTTGGCTACACGAATATCTTTAATTCCAGAATTGTTAAAAAACTTACTTTTAATTCCAGCAAGTTTATTATGCATGTAATATGAATTAATAAGACTTTCCATATGAATATATATTCCATAGAAAATATGAATTAATAAGACTTTCCATTTATAATAAATAAAATGGCTTATAATTTTGTTCAGAACATTGTTCCGAGCCGTACAATGTTGGTTTTGAATAAATGAATTATTTGTCTATCCTATTGTTACGTGGTCGCATTTTCATTTAAATTTGATAGTAGGTACTGTTTATTGAAGACAATTGCTTGCACAAAAGCACACTTGTTAGTGACAATACTCATTATAATTCATTTGTAATTACGGCCTAATAATAATATTATATGTATACTGCTAGTATATGTATTATCTGAAATAGTAAATATTTTTCAATTTTTATAAGGAGACGTTACTTGTATTGAATTTGTACAGACAATGAGTTTACCAATTGGCTCAGTGGCAGGGCCTTCTGCCCGCGGAGTCAATGGTCGCGGGTTCGATCCCCGCATCGGAAAAATTAATTGTATGGATTACAAATATTTATTCCGAGTCTGGTAACCCTGTCAATTCGCATTGGACAAGCGTGGTGGGTTAACGTCCAGTCCTCCAGAAATGGAGAGGCCCATGCTCAGCAGTGGGACATTTATGGGCTGTAAAAAAAACAATGAGTATTTATTCGTCTGTAGTGGTTTCAGCTGGGTTTCACCCTGACGAGCAGATTTTGCCGCTAAGGTTGGTCATCATCTTTGCTACCAGTCTACAAGTTGCGCATCTGAAGAGACGAGAGTACTACTAAGTACTAGGGCCACCAACGTCCTTCCACATACAAGAAAAGGTTTAAAAAGTGCTGGTGGCGTCCAATAAATTTAACTTTGACTTTTTTGAAACAACCTCTTACTCAATTTGCAAAGACACCATTTCGCAGCATCATGTTTATGTTATGCTATATACGTTTTAGAGGACACTTCACTGATACAATATTATTAGTGTGAACTAAATGTAAGTTGGGAAGAACTTTTCGTAATCATCTTGAGCTTACAAATAGAGAAACAGACATTTTGTCTTTTCAAAAATAATTAAACCTTTTGTTTAATTAATAGGAATAAATATTTAAAAAAACAGTTTTATTTATTAATTAATTTTTTGTACATACGTGTTATTTATTTAAGAATTTTAGAAGAACTTAAGCTTTTAATATGACTATATTTGATAATATTTGTGTGTGGAGACTTACATACATATGTTGTCTTCACACACTTGTTTCTTCTTAGTTTGAAGTTTCATCTGATGTAATACTTAGAATAAATGTTATCACGTTCGATCGCCATAGAAATAGGCTAAAAAAGAAAATATTTAAGGTATTTCGCTATCTAGTTAAGTTTCCACTTAATGATTCAAATTTTGTTCCGGACGAATCAAATTACCATTGTCATTGAGTTCTATGGGTGTGCCGTCATGTGAACAAGGCCGTGGTATACATAAATTGTTCTGTAGACAGCCCACTCCTACCGTCTGTGGATTCTCATTGAAGTGTCTACGAAAAATATAGGCCTTTGATTCACATATCATAAATATTCTGTCTTTATAGACTTTACTTTTGAAGATCATTTATTATTGTTATGTACTTATACAAAAAACTTAAACTTGTTTGTGCGAGAAAATTTCGAGAAATATTGGAATTAATTTCGATTTATAGAAATATTTAGGTCAAAAATTCTGGATAATACTGTAATTTAGACTTTACTTTATTACGACGTAATTGCATGTAGTGTAGAGATGCAGACGACAATGAAATATGTACTAAACAATGAAATGCGTACTAAACAATGCAATATGTAATATAAACAAAGAAAATGAAAATGATTTTGAAACACTGCCGGCTGCTCTCATCCAACAGGGGGAAGGACAGACTCGGCCTTTCTAGAAGCAATTATATTCAAAATCGGACCCATCTATATAATACTAAACAAACTTTTTTTGTGGAAAAGGGAGGCAAACGAGCAAGCGTGTCACCTGATGGAAAGAAATTAACGCCGGCCATAAAAGTCAGCAACAAAAATCACAAATGCGTTGCCGGCCTTTAAGATCTGAGTAGGCTTGTTTTTTGACATTTACACAATACTTATTTAAAAAAATGATGATGATGCAGTGTGTCATCATGACATAAGATGTCATTTTGCATAAGAAGTTAAGGATAAGGTAAAATATGAAGAACTGGTGTGGAGGCTATATCATGGCAAACGTGCAGCGCGTGTTCTTTCTTTAACAGTGATTATAAACAGATTGCAAATCGTTATTTGGAAAAGGCGATGAAGATGACAAGTCTTCGAAGGAAAGTAGACACTCACTGATTATATTTTAATGACTTCCTAATGGAGTTTTAGCTTATTATTTTTAAGTTTGTGTTCTTCACACTACACTTGTTACTAAGACGATTTATGTAATTTTTTTTGAGTAATAACAGTCAAGTTTTAACCATTTAAAACTCATTATAATTACCAATTTTTTATGTTTTTAATAAATTTACTCAGACGAAGCCATAGTGAATCGAAAGGATGAGTTCAATTTCATTTGAGATTGAAGTTTGAAGAGCTACAAGGAAAACACAATTGAACATTTAAATAGAAATCGTTTTTAAATATTTTAATTTATTTTTTGTGTAATATCACTCAAGTTTTAACTATTTAAAACTCATTATAATTGCCAATATTTAATGTTTTTATTATATTAGCTCAGACGAAACCATAGTGAGTCGAAAGGATGTATTCAATTTCATTTAAGATTCATTTAAGAACTGCGAGCAAAACAAATTTAAACATTTAAATAAAAATTACTTTTAATTATTTTAATTTTTTAGACGACCCGAACGCTGCAGTGATGAAGGGTGCGGTTTCGAGATTGAGGGTCACGAGTTCAATTCCGGTCTTGGGCTTAACAAAATTTAAAAACCGCATAAAATTTACGCTTTAAGTTCATAGTAGTGAGAGACGACAAGTCATTTTTGGTTATTAACTAAGAGAGTACTAAATCATCGGCAATCATGATACAGATCATTAAGCTCTCAAAATTGATCCAACAACAGCAATTGTTTGTGTAACATTGCTAAATGACAAATAATGAAAGTCAATGCCTCAGTAAAATGCCGTAAATGTTAGCTTTAATACTTTCTTGAGCGACTCGCAGTAATGACAGTTTCTTTTTTAGAGAACGAATGTAATCGCACCGAATTATACGCCTCATGGTAACACGTCACAACAGCTTTCTATGTAATAAGTGAGCGCGAAGGTGAATTTCTATTGTAATTATTTTTTATTGTAACACCGTCCTACAACGAGTTTATAGAACAACAAAAGCAAAGCAAACAATTCAAGTTATATTATATTCGCTTTACAATCTCATGTTTTGTTGAGTAGTTATCTTGTAAGTCTTTCAAATTGTATATTCATACAGAAATTTTAGTACTCTTTCAGAATTCTATATGTAACACGATAGCGCGAAGTTGAATTACTTTTTAATATTCTACAAAGAAACCTGAGATGCAAGGGCCTTCTGTATATCTTGAAATCTAAAGTAGACCACCTCTACTGCACGCTGTACATATTGCGAGGGTTTTAATGAATTTAGAGCATTAATGAGTTAAGAGCATTACATTGTTCAAACCACATTCACAAATTATGTTTAACAAAATTAGTATGCATGATAAAAGCTTGTTGTAGAAGATGGATATAGACTCCCATAACATATTCAATATACTAGCACTTCGGATGTGTTGTCTGATTTAAAAAAGTCAGAGAGAAAGATAAGTTGAGGGGATATAGGGAGTGAAGTTAAGTATAGGGAAGTTATGGTAGGGGGAGGGGTCAGGTTTCTGGTTTTCTAACGTTTGCCGAACGACGTTACAAATTAGAAGTCGTTTTCTGTGAGAGTATGATACTTCAGATAAAAATAACAAAATACTACTTATAACAACAATTAAAAATTAAATATCGTAGGCCCGTATTTTGTATTTGTACTTCAAACGCAAAATACGAGAAAAACTTTTGCTAGGTGTTAAAAAATATACATATATAGTTATTGGTGTGCGCATTTTTTAAATTTGATAAAACGTAAATATATAGACTGTATGTGCTGTGAAAAAAATACATATTGAGTATGAAGAAGGATGCAATCGACCAGAAAACCAGTCAATAATATAGCACTTCGAGTTAGCGAGTTGAAGTGGTAATGGGTTGAACACGTTTTCTGGAAAACCGACAACCGTTGGCTTTCACGATTGCGGAGGTACAGACCACATCTTGGGAAACGTAGTGTAGGACGATACCCGGCAAGATGGAGTGGCGATCTGCGCACGGCTGGCAGAAACTGGTGCGTAAAGTCGAATATCGAGCCAGGTGGTCCCTAGGTAGCACTCTTTAGAACAGACCTATGTATGTCCAGCAGTAGACTAGTCTGGGTTAATGATGCTGGTTTCAGTTAATAGCAAATATCAATTGCTTGCAATTCAAGCTACATCCTTTCTGTCATGTTTCATTACTGATAGGAATAAATGATTAAAAGCAATTTTATTCCATTGTTTGTAAATTTCGGCTTTCAATTAATAATTACGGCGAAGTAAATTAAAACATAACACTTGTCCATTGCCACACTTTGGACAGTGCAATTATGATTGTGGCGAGTGTTGCATATTTACATGGTGCAAATGAGTTCAGTAACCGAATGTTGTAGCAATGTATTCGTTATTACGGTTTGGTTATTGCATTGAAATTTCTTTGTACTAAAATATACCTTAAGTATTACGAAAGTTGTCATTTTATCGGAATATAAAAGAAATAGCTGTGATATACTGATTATCATTATATTTACAATGTTCGGTTTATAAAAAACGCTATTCTAGTATGGTACTATCTCATATTAGCGTTACCTGTGTCTTGCACATTATTATAAAAAAGTCTCAGAATAAATAGCTTAACCTATACAAATATTTATTTTATTATAACAATCGACAATGTTTAGTTCAGAAATAAACATTTCACTGCTGCGCTATTAAAGCTATATTTTTATATTTATTCTTTTTTTAACAAAAGTTAGTAATGTTAAAAGTAGCTCCTCTTCTCTCTTTATATCTAATTGAAAAAATATCCTTTTTTAGAATTTAGTTGGATATTAGCTCAACATAAAAAGCAATAAACATATCCCTGCTCAGTACGATATACACAAAATCATAAAATAAAATAAAATGAAAATAATTTTTATCTGTAGTCACTGGCATAGAATAAGGCCACCCACCCCTTTTTGTTTTTCTTCGACTTACTTGGGTGTTGTACGAGGATAATAGAATAGAAGATAGTTGTACGTTTTATACAAGTATGGAATGAAACACCAGTGGATGAGCAGCAGTATCAACCAGAGCAATAAAAACCAATTTGCGTTCCTCAATTAGCAATTCGTGGGCATTACGACAACAACTCTTATTTGTTCCCTCCTTTATAATGTCCAAAGATGTACTATCACGGTTATATTGAAGAAGACGTTCATGGAAAACTGCTTCTCTAATACCATAGCAAGTTATTAATAGCGATCTTCCAAATAAATAATAAGGTCGATTGGCTCCACGGCGGGGCCCTTCGCCCGCGGAATCAATGGTCCCAGGTTCGCAATCGGTATAAATATATGTATGGATTATATATATTTATTCCGAATCTGGTAACCCCGCAAATCTGCACTAGACAAGCGTGATGGGTTAACGTTGGTTCCTCCAGAAATGGAGGCCCGTGCTCAGCAGTGGGACATATATGGAGTTTTGAAAAAATGTATCTATCATTGGTACGTTGCAAAATGTTAATTATGGCTAAAAATAAATAATCATTTTATTATTGAAATTACTCACTATAAACTGTGTTACATCGTTACGATTGACGTGTAATGTTTAATTAAACTCGGATTCAGAAACATAGCAGCTGAGAGTTAATAAATTAATATTAAACAATTGCAGCAACAGCACTTTGCACAAGCGAATGGTACAATAAAGTAAAAAGGCTACAATATTGATTTACTGTATACAAGCGCAGTGAGAATGATTTCTCAACAAACGCTGCAGTTCTTTCATATTATTTTCCTAAATGTAAATGAAATATACACTGCAAGTTTGTAACTTATCTTGAAATTTTCAAATATACAATATTGAATATTCAGATTGACATTAACATCCAACATTTACACACACATTTAATAATGGTAAAGCCACGCCGCAGACGAATACTTTGTCAAGAATGACATAATATTTGTCTGTAACATAAATGGGCCGGCTCGCCCGGGAAAGTACAACACTCCCACAGAAAACCGGCGTCTGAGTAGTAGCTTAGCTACCGCGCTTCGTACGGTGAGCGGCTGAGTTCCGGAGGCCCAACAACCTCCCTTCTCCCCCTGCATCCCCACTCCTATAATGACATTTTCCTTAAAGTCGGCAACGCTTCCGCACCGCCTATGGTGCAGCGGAAGTCTATGGGCGCCGTTGATTGCTTCCCATTAGGTGACACGCCTGCTCGTTTGCAAAACAAGTGTAATAATCAGAAAATAAAAATAGGTAAAAAAACTTAAGAACGATTTTATTAAAACACTAAAATAAAAACGTGAGTCACATAAGAATCTGTTTAACAACTGTATTATTAATTGGGTTTCTTATGTGCCTTACGTGTTAATAATAATGTTTAACTTAAAAGTTTTTTTATCTTTTTTATTTTCTAACTTTAGTATGCTTGTTTTGATCAAGAGGTATGTATATATTGGATTTGATAAAACCAATCAAAAGAGCTCAAACTCGAAGGGGTTACTGTTAACGGAAGAAAAGTTCCACTGTCCATCTCTGGCAGATCTCTAGTTGTATTGTTATGGGATGGAAAACTTAATGTGTTGTGCAATGTTTCATAAAAATTGATGTAGTAGAAGTATTCGAAAAATTCATCGCATGATTTGAATGTAACCAACAAACAAATATACAAGGTCAAACTTAATAAAAAGCGTTTAAAAAAGAACGAAATTCTTTTCTACCATCTACATGAGTGACAATCTAGTAGGGTATAACCCTTTCCCGAAACTTTATTCCAAGTAGTAGATGCTTACAAGAGAAAATAAGAGCAACCTTTAACGATACTTCCGAAACAATACGATTTGAGAACATTCAAAAAACAAGTCTATACATTTCTCAAAAATTTACAAAATTATCTTTCTTATTCTTATATAAGTCTTATTTTGATAAAAGAAACAAGTGATTTTTTTTTCTTTATATATTCACGCCTATCCCCCGCAGGGGTTGGCAGAGACCACAGAGCTCCATCCGCTGCCATTCATCGCAGCGAAACGGCTCGTCATTGGTCGCTTTTCGCCCTCGTGAGAATCAGGACGTGACGGGTGGCGAACCACGTCACCGTCATTTTTTCAACAAATTAGGTATATTACATTCGTCTTTAGTGAATCTGATGTGGAAAATGATGGAGGTCAGCCCCAGCAGAGCCCTGCATGCTGAGGTAAGGCACCATAGTCCCCGGGGGAGCCCGACCCCGGGAGGATCGGCACGCTTGTGACTAGGCTCGCCCCTAGCCACGCATCCATTGGCACGACAGACCGTGGATTGGCGGAGAGGAAGGGAAAGGATAGAGAAGAAAGGAAGGGGCAGGAAAGGAAATGCGGATTGGGGGGGTTACCAGACTCGGAATAAACATTTAAAAATCCATATAAATATTTATTCCGATGCGGGAATCGAACCCGCGACCATTGACTCCGCGGGTGGAGGGCCCCGCCACTGAGCCAATCGGTCGCCACAAACAAGTGAATACAAAAAAGAAATCAGAGGAAGACTTTACGAGTAGAAGAAAGATAACATCTTACCGAAGAGCGACAGAGCGAAGAGAAAATAATCGTAGGAAGGAGACCCACAAAGGGTTGCCCCGCCGAAGAAGTAAATATGAAGTACAATTTTTTTATTCTTTTCTTCTGTTAGTATTTTATTTATTTGAACAAACATTGATTAAAGATTTTTACTACATTAAAATGCTATACATACTATGGAAATATCATACTGCTGTCGCATGTGCTGTATGTAGGCGACATTACAATCGGCATCTTTTATTTCTTATTTCTCTATTGATAAAGAGATGTCAGCGTGAATAACATATTGTGATCGTTAGTATATGCGTATTGTTCAATTTATATCAGAATAGTTTTATTAGTGACGTTATATACGCACAAGAATCTGTTTCGTTTGATCGTCAATTTCCTGTCAAATAATGAATTCGCTTCGTGGTCCAATCAATTGGAAGAAAATGGAATTGATTGCTTACATTTTCCTCATTCCTATACGTTTTGGTAAGATTGCTAGTTTTGCCTTATCATTAAAAAAACAAGCGTTAATTAAATTTACATTTGAGTGTTCTAAGGATAGTAATACTAACGTTTCAAATTTTTAAGTATGTCATATATACTATTATGTGTGTTTATATATGTATTCCAAATTTGAATAATGATCGAATTGGAAGGTCTCAACACGGGCCTGCCTTCACCTGTAAATTGTCACAAATAAAATAAAATACAAACATATATAAAATACAAAACAACTCACCCGGAACGTGCTCATCGTTAAAGGTGATACGCACAGAGTGCGGGCGTGGCACCCGTGGCGTAAAGGAGGCCACGTAGCGGTTGCCACCTAGGGGCCTCACAGAGCTGGCTACTAGAGCACCGTTTCCACCTGACACCTCCAGTTCCAGCTGACCGGGCCCCGCCGAGCTACCGTCCACTAATTAACAATACGCATTTTAAACATTTGTTATTGTAAACTATACTTTTGTTATCTATACATTAATACATACACGCTCAAAAAGTTTTTTGTACACCTTTTAGTGTAAGATTTAACAAAGGAAAAGTTCATACTATGAAGAATTGCAATAAAATTTTGTATTTATGTTATATTATTCGAACTTGAAATTTAACGAATAATGGCCAAACCTTGACTACTAGCCACAATAAAAAGTGAACTAGTCAATCCTAAAGAGAAAAAAGATAAACTAAATCTTGAGTATTTTGTATATATTATTACTATTACTTACTACTTAGTTTTGATAAAAAAAAACCCATCTATCAAATAGAATGTCGAAAAATTAATATATTTAAGTAAAAATAATTTTAACTATTTTTATGATTTAAATTATATAATATTTATAACCTTTTGGAAATTATATTAAATGGGGTTTTGTATTTTAAGATAACGGTTATTTGATGTATTACATTTAGTTGATGTTACCATACTCCTAAGAGATGAATATATTTGTATTCCAATTACCTATGAACTCAACACTTCTTCCAACAATTCCCTTGTAAGTAGGTTTAATAATTATTCCTTTGGCACCTCTATTGTTGTCCCTTTGAAATGGTCTGTAACAAATGAAACATTGTAATTAATTATAAGAAATATTGACTTTGTAAAGAAGGAAAAGGAGTAATTGAGATTTAAGTAGATAAGTAAGTGGAGAACTTTCATTTTAGTCTTCAATAACCTTTGCCTCGCTTATAATCAGATCGATATTCAGCAGGATACAATTTTCCAGTCGTTACAGGTTAATGCTCCCAGAATCTCTTTGTGTAATATGAAACGATGTTTTCTTTTTGTTTAATTCAAGACAGTCTCTGTTTATTACACTCGATAGTATGGTGTAACTTACACTACGTTACTATAGATTATAGACATCATAAACTTAAATATTAGATAATCGTTTAGATACTTATTTTTTGTCTATGAACCCTTATGGGTATAAGTGCAAACATAACTACGTATGCAATACTTCGAGTTTGATTTATTTTATTTAGTTAGACAAGAGATGTGAGGAGACGCCATTTTATTTTTGTACAGGATCATCTATATACAAACACTACTAGTATCCAGAACTAAATTTATAAGATACAGAATACAGTTAATTATATTTTACTGAAGTGGCAAAGAAATAGTCGCGTGGCAATGTTTTGTTGGAGAATGGACAACCATTGGGGTAGATGAGTACTAGAGAGCAGACAGGTTCTTTAAAAACATAGTGTCTGATGCACTCGCGACAAAATGTAAATACATTGTGCTTTTAAGAGGAACATACCCAGCCGTGAACTGCTGCGGTTTGTTGACTAAGACTATATATTTATTTTTATTTTATTACAATTTTTATTATATACATACCTTCTTGTGTGTATTTAAGAAAATATAAGGAAGATAATAAGTAAATTAACTCCATATTTTTACAGCATTTCTAAAGTAGAATTGTCTATGTTAATAAATGAAACGATCATTATAGCACGTAACATTGCCCTGAAAACGGCGGAGAGCGTAAAATAAAAGGAGATTTTACGACAAGTTGTGTAGGGAACTCTGAAAATACAGCTGCAGGTACGGATTGGAAAATTTATAGAGCCGAGAGAACACGTCTCTTCCGTCCTGGAGCTTTATATTTTATTTTATGGTCTAGTTATTTCATTTTTAGCGAGCGCTCCAATTTCACACCACTGTTATCTCTATACGTAAATAAAATAATATATAATATAAAACTGAATATACATTAAATAAGCACAACGACGACATAATTGACTCAGTGGTAAAGTTATCGCTTTCGAAGTCAAGGGTCTTGCGTTCAATTCTCATATCAGCAGAAATATAATATATGTATGGTAAGCTTGTATTTATTTAGACGAGAGTAGTTGATTTATATCAAACTACGACAAACTACAGAAATGGATAAATCTGCATAAACGAGTACAATTAAATCCAAACCAATTAATATCTAAGTAATCACATAATAAATTAGTTATTGGTTACAGCAATAATTAACAAATTACAGATCAAGCTTTTTCAGCACAGAATGTAATTTTATTTCTTTCGATTGAAATATACAACATTAATTGTTGGTAAGCGTAGCATGCTAATTGTATAAAATTTATTAGGTATAGAACTAAACAGTAAGGTACCGGATTGACTTTTAGCGCAACCGTACTGCAAAGCAGACTGCTGTAGTTCGTACGCAAATATATATAACTAATATGTTTCTTAATTTAAAATTTGGTGTGCATCGCTTACCTACTATAATATATATATACTATAATAAATATTCAAAAAGAGATTCATTTGAAACAAGCTGTGGCTTATGTTTTTACTCTCGCCATCAATTTTATATTACCATGAATTTTCCCTATTTTTTCGGAATAAAAAATAATTTAATATATTCAGAGCAATTATTCATTCTATGCTAAACGTAATGATCATGAAAAACGGTAAATATATGTTAAGTCATATTCTATTGCCTACCTGAAACGAGCGTGTGCGGCGTCGATTTCAGACAAGGCCCCCCCGGTAGGGTCGCGGGGGGGCCTATTGGATAAAAAAGACTGCTGCTGTTGTTGCTTCTCTTCCACACTGCTGTGCGAAGAGTCGCGTACCACGTACGAGCTCTCCCGTACTTCGCGTTTGGTGTACTCTTGCTAGTAGTAAAAAAAGATTTAAATATAGAGAACAATGTTATATGGAACGCCTCGGTCAGGTGAGGGGACGATTCTTGTAAGGCGGTTGCCAGACAAAAAAATGCATTAAAGAAGATTGGACTATGTGGCGCACCTTTGGCATGAAGCTACAATTTGCAGTGGAATGTTGCAAGATGATGATGAGAAATAAAATCTGAGAGACCATATACACATATAGGCTTATTATATGATACTGAAGGACAAACAAAAAATACAGTTTGTTATGCGTACATTTTTAGTAATTGTATTTTTTATGGGATAGGAAGGCAAACGAGCAAGCGTGTCACCTGATGGAAATTAACGCCGCCCATAGACGTCCGCAATACCATAGGCATTGCAAGCGTTGTCGGCCTTTACGAAACATGTAGGCTTGTTTTATTTTAACATAGGCAAAAATGCTACGGATGGACATGGCTCTGTTGTTGTAAGAAATAAAATATAATCTAGAAGACTCCATGGCGGATTAGCAGAATTGAGAAAACTTTTACGCTTGGGAAATAGAGGTTATACAGCCGTTAAACCGTTGGGTCATGAAAGCAGACTGAATACGGTGAAAATGAGAGCATTAAAAAGTATGTGTAGGTTAACTTTGAATGATAGAATAAGGAATGTAGATATAAGAGAGCGATGTTGAAAAGTTGAAAAGTTGCTTAGATGGTTTGGGCGCATAGAGAGGATGAATGGAAGATGACTGGATAAAGAAATGTACGTTGCGGATGTGGATGGAAGGGTTGGTAGGGCCAGACCAAGGAAAACATACCTTGACCAAATTGCCGAATTTTTAGGCAAGACCAGGTCAAGAGCACCCTTAACCGACGAGCTTGCATGAGGAGGTTGATGAATGTGGAGAAAGCAAGGAAAGTATACCGAGATTGTAGTAGAGAGATATCTGTGATCTCTGCCTACCCCTACGGGAAACAAGCGTGACGATTGGTATCGTCTTTTTTATCACCATCATCATAATTATTAGCTTGCAGTCCCCTGATGGACTTAAATGTTCCTCAAAGCGCCTCAGTTAGCCCTATCATTAGGTACATGTATCTAGTCTCCACCTGCTATCCCGCGCAGATCGTCACTTCATCTTACCAAAGGTACTATAACAATACACTACACTACGCACATTGTTTTTATAATAATATGAAAAATGCAAGATAAACAAATTAAAGTGAACAAGTGAACAGACATATTTGGTAATATTTAATATACAACACTCACTCGAGTGGTATACGTTTCAGAATCTCGATCGTCAACCAGCCGGTCGTGCTGTTTGTTGTAGGAGTCGCGCGAGTAGTCGATGAACCGGTTGAGTTGCGTGTTGCGTTGTGTTTCGCGGTCCAGTGTGTTTTGTCCGTAGGTACGCTCTGATGGTCCGCTGGAAGCCTCTAGGCTGTGAAAAGTGTTACATTTGTAATGGGCGCGTTTTGGTGCTCTTTTCTACAGGTAGGTACGGAAATTGAAATAAATTTGAGATGAACTAAAAAATACGTACTAATGTGTATGTATGTAACTCATTTTCCATACTATGAACATCCATAATTGTGTAAATCATAAGGGTTAGATATGTATCATCATTATAAGAATGTTCTTTTTTATGGGATAGGAAGCCAAACGAGCAGGCGTGTCACCTGGTGGAAAGCAATCAACGCCGCCTATAGACATCCGCAGCGCCATGTGCAGTGCGGAAGAGTTGTCGACCTTTAAGGAAAGAGACGTTATGTGAGTGGGGGAGGGGGAGGTTTTACTGTATTTTGCACGTTTGGTGATGATTGGTAGACACTACTACTCAATTATAGATACTAACATGCATAGTCACTTCGTATGAAATGGTTTTGTATGGCGAGAACCACACAACAATAAGAAATATATTCAAAGATTTAGATAATTTAGCTGAATTCTGTTCTTTTAATTAGTACCTAATGAATTTATTACAATTTCGATTTGAGCGATAGTATAATTAATCTTCGAACAATTACTATAACAAATTTTATGTTAATATGCTTACTTATTATTGCTCAGCATTTGTCTAGTCTTCTCCACAGAATCCCATGAGTCTTTTCTATTGACATATGTTTTTCCACCTGATTCACTACTGTCCACTGCACCTATTGATTATATTATATAATATGAAATGACAAATTTACAGTACACAAATCAATAATAAAAAATAATATAAAATACTTTTTTATATGAATTTTTCCTTGTTTATTTTTTTATATAAAAATGTAAAGTGGAACATTTTAACGAAAAGCAACGTGTACGCATGAAGGTTGGCAGAAACTGAATGCATGGAATTGATAATTGGGCCAGGTTACATGCTTTGAAAAATTACTTCTATAGACGTGTTGCAAAAGTGTGTGTATATATAAATATATATATATATATATATATATATATATATATATATATATATATATATATATATATATATATATATATATATATATATATATATATATATATATATAATATATAATATAATATATATATATATATATATATATATATATATATATATATATATATATATATATATATATACACACACTTTTAACACATCTATAGAATTAATTTTTCAATACTGGTTTACTTTATATAAAAAAATTCATATAATAAATTTTTTATATGAATTTTTCCTTGTTTATTTTTTTATATAAAAATGTAAAGTGGAACATTTTAACGAAAAGCAACGTGTACGCATGAAGGTTGGCAGAAACTGGACATGGAATTGATAATTGGGCCAGGTTACATGCTTTGAAAAATTGCTTCCTAATAGATGTGTTGCAAAAGTGTGTGTATATATATATATAAATATATATATATATATATATATATATATATATATATATATATATATATATATATATATATATATATATATATATATATATATATATATATATATATATATATATATATATATATATATATATATATATATATATATAACCAGTGAAACTTACCCGGGCTGCCGTATCGTCTCATTCTATCATTTTCGAGCGATGAAAGTGGACTTTGGTCAAGGTTTTCCTGTGACCCGCTATATGAGCTGTAAACTTTGTAGTTGGACCGTTTTTCTACAATACGCCTCGTTGTTGTTACCGGACTGTACTTCTCCGAGGGACTGCTCATTCTGTTATATTAAAAAAATAAATAATAAACTATTTATGAGCATTATGCAGCAGCAAGTAACAACGGCTCAAAGTCACGTTTCTTGGAAAATCGGCAACTGTTGTATAAGACGAGTGGTAAATTGGAGATCGCTTCACAGCAAAAATAGTGTAGGGTGAGTTCCGGCTAGATACCCACAAGAGGGTAAAGGAAAAGACGGCAGCAACTTAATGCGTTTAGTCGAAACTCTAACTAAATGGTACTCCTTAGGGAGGCCCATATCAGCAGTGGATCGCCGGCGCCTGATGGTGTACGTCATAGCGATACATAAATTAAATAGGCACGCATATAAGGAATAAAAAAGAATTTGGGTGGAAATCATATATTTAATCCTTAGCTCCTAATAGGGCAAGGCAAATAATGATTTTAACAAAATGACTATTTTAAAACAATCAAGTAGATGCTGTTAAAATTGCTTTGATATATTTGAAATAAAAACAATAAATAGACATATTATAATAGTAATATCGAAATAAACGAAAAATACAACGTACCTATTAATTGGACTAGCGGTTCTATTCAAAGGGCTATCTTTCCTCAACAATGGACTCGCCGTACGCCCAATCGGACTTGTCGCACGGTACGGGCTACTTGCTCTGAACGGACTGCTAGATCTATTTATGTCTAGACGGGAACCATTTCCTAAATGTTTGGATGTTATAGGGCTCGCCGTTCTGTTTCTGGGACTCTCCGAATCATATCTCGAGATGTAGCTTTCCTTTTTGTTTGTAGTTGATGTTGCATACGAATCAATGACATCGTAACTTTTCTCTTTGATGTCCGGACTGAAGGAAGACCTGTAATAGTCGGTGGAGTCGCGACCTTCTTCTCGACGGTCTATTGAATTTACGTTGCGTTTTGTATCGTACACGTTGAATTGATTTAGTGGACTTTCTGAGCGTAATCTGGTCACTGAAAAAAATATATTACATAATGTCAAGGACTGTATAGAATAAGGCAAAGCCCAGTCTCGCATCACCTGCAATTTCAAATATATTGACCTGTTTTCGGTTCCTAGATTCATTTTTACTATTACATAATAAATCGTTCGTATGCTTTATTTGAATCTGGTATGTAACAGAGCCAGTATTGTTTATTGCATATAAGTTTAAATGTATCTGCTCGGATTAGTAGATGATTAAAAATATTCTTGGTGGCAATGATATTATTTAAGATATATCTTTAAGGTTAAAGGGTTAAGGCATAGACCTTAAATACCAAACTTATGTAAATGACAATTGTGGTAAGTAGGCTAACAAATGCAAGCTATTAACGTTTTAGTAATTGTTATTCACTAATAAAGAGCTATAGAGCCCTCAGTGTTGTTGAGAATTCGGAACGGTTTTAACCTTTCAAAATATTTCAATTTCAAGAATATTTTTCTCACTTTACAGAATATTTAAGTTTTTCTATTATCAATGTCTTACTATATTCAGCCATCACATCAGTGTTAAATATTAAAAATATGTGTTACCTGGGCTAGATATTCTAGCATATGATGGACTGGCGCTGTCCCTTGGTTTTTTAGAACGTGAACCTACTCTGAACACGTGTGGTGATCCGTGAACATCATACCCATTAAAATAGATATAAAGCTGTAAATAATAATTTACGCATTTAACTTTATTTCAAACGATTCAATAATAAAAGATTATGAAAATTTAATTTACTCTATGCTTTCCTGGAGCTTTAGGCATGAAAGTAGCGCGATATTTCGTCTTGGAGAGTTTTTCTAATGCACACATAACACTTCGTTTATCGTGGACAATGTCTAGTTGTAGGTCTCCTTTAACACCGCAGCCACTTGTATCCAGTTCAAAGGAGTGAGGTTTCAGCGGCTCGGCTCCATCTAGAGCTTTAGGGCTGAGACGTACCCCGGCAGGGTCAAATACTTCGCAGGTAAATGGTCCTCCCTTCAAGTAAGAAAAATTGTCATATTATTTTACTTCTACAGTGCTTAAATCGATTACGTTTATGTTCCTCCACCTTCAGCAATAGTTTGTGTTGTGATGAAGCTGATGGCAAACCTGATGGCAAATACCGCTTGTTTACATTTACGCGTAGCTTATGAGATAAAACTGATGAGATGCCTTGAATAAAATATGTTAAACCGAAATTTCTCCTCGACTGGCTCATTATTTAAACAAAGAAATGGCTCATACGCTTAAAAAATAATTCAGCGTTCTTGCCTCCATGATACGCACTTAAGGTTTTCATAAGTAATTTATTTTATTTTATTTATTCTATTAAAAGGTTTTTGGACTTTATTTTCAATATTTTATTTAAATCGTATCCCATCAACATGACAACATCACCTCAAAGCATATCAAGCATCAAATAATAAAAAATATGTAAATTTTCCTTAAGGAGAATATTTATTCTTCAAGGAAAAGCAAATTTGCACCTGAATATGTTTGCCCTTGTAAGTGATAGCTATAGTCCAGGTGCCGGCTTCATCAGGTTGAAAGGTGGCACTGGAGGCAGTAGTGCCAGGTGCCGACGGTGGGGGATGCCGAGGTTCTAGCGGCACTGCTCGACCGCTTGGTGAGTGCGCAGTTACGTCTATGTCTTCTCTTCTTGGAGCTCCTATGAAATATAAATGAAAATAATGTAAAAATCGACGTATAAAGATCGTGTAAGATTAGATAGTTTGATTGACCTAAGAACTGAAGATATATGTTCATTCAAGCGTTTTGCGTTATCTAAAAACTGGTTGTAAAGATTCAAATTAATGTGTTATAAGAAAATAATTGGTCAAAAAATCTCACTGATTATAATTTTGTAATTTTTCTCTAAATTCTATAAGTTTTTTTGAAACCATTAACCGAAAAATTTATAAATCTGGGACTAAAATTGATGAAATATTAGTAGAATGAATATTTCTATATGTAATACACGAACGAATGCAAGCTATATAATTAATGCATTTGTTTCTCACCAGTGGCGCTGACCAGCACTTCTACAATACTTCCGGCAGCACATGGAGCCATTCCTGGAGGTGGCACCGTTACCAATCTAGGTAGCACTCTAAAGAAGTATTTGCCATCAACTCTGAAATGTAAATAATACTTACTTTCATAGCATTGTTATTTTATATAACTATACTATTAAATTTCTTTGAACGGGTATAAGTTTTAAGTATCTTCTATTAACTACTTGTAATTTTGAAAATTTCAAAATGCTTAAATCCTTAACTAATTAAAAAATAAAATATTTATGGAAGCTTTTAATAAATATTTAGAATAGAAAGCGATATTTTAGTTCCTTTGCAGTGGGTGCATTAGAACCGCCTTTATGACGCAATAAGAGTTTCCCGCATTTCATAGAAGCAAAAATATAAAAAAAATAATCAAACCGTAAAAGTGTACTTTAATACTTATATCCTTAAAAGCTTTAAAATATTTATAGTGAAGTAATCTTGATTTTATTTGAATGTACTATCAACACCCCCCCCCCCCCACAGATGTAAGTAATTAAATTTTTTGTGGACTTTAATACTTATTTTAATTAATTAATTATTTTATATTGTTCAATAATTTAAATTTTAATCGTAATAAAAAAAAACATTATACCTTTGACTACGTACGTTTTTAAAATTTGGCAGCACATCAAAATGTTGGGGCACAATGGTTTAGAAACACTGGACTAGATGGATGGTATAAATAATTTATTTATATATCATCTGATCCATAATGTAGCGGAACAATGAAAATATTTAAAAATACATAAACTGCACCTGATATCGTCAACTGTAAGAACAATCTCGTGCATTCCAGCGTGTTCTGGAACAAACTCTCCTGCTCCTCGCGAGTCAAGCCTCAACCTTGATTCTTGTTCTAATGGATTAACAATGGATACCTTTACTTCAGATATTGAAAGTTCATTAGAAATGCTTTCCACTCTTATGTACGTCTGTAAAAGAAAAAACATGCAAAATATAGGTACAATAAGAGTTATTTTAAATAAAAATAAATATGTGAAAAAGTCCCCAATTTTAATGATGGTAAGTGGTAAGAAACAACTTAATACAAAGATAAATTACTCTTAATATGATCAAAAATGAAATTAAAGTAATATTTTTAAACAAATACTAAACGTATTGTTTTCTTACCTTTTAATCTAGATAGTAAACATTGAAAGAAAAACATATAATAACAATATATCTTTAACCATCATCATAAATATCATCATAATACTCTACTACTTGGTATTAGCTTCACTCAAAATTAAAGGATACCTTATAATGTTTGGCATAGGAATTAGGAATCATATTATTATATTTACCATAAAGTAAATATAAAATATAATGAAATTAATAATATTTCCTTCTGAATAATGAAAAAAATATTATACCACACAAATTAATATTTATCAGGAAAAGTTTGAAAAACTATTATAAATTGATCTAGAAACCAGGACGGATATTTATTCTCGTAAATTAAACTCGTACTTAATCTAGTTTTTTTTTGGAATATTTGATATACAAGCGGTTGTTTTTTATGATTTTTTCAATGTGAAGTTAGAAAAATTGCTACCGTTTTAAGCTGATATTCATTCATGCATGGCTCTACAAGTAAAGTACTTACCGGCTCGCCAACTCTACCAGACGTAGAGTCAAGAGCAACTCGCAACATATCGTGAACCGGAGGTCTAGGCGGCACATTGCGGAATTGAGAAGCCCATGCCATCACCCCCAAGTGTTCAACGTCGTTTTGACTCATATCACGGGCCGAGAGGACTGGTTGGACTCCTATGAATATAAATTTAAATTTGTATATAAATCTATAAAATATATCGGTGGATTTAAAAATATTTCTTGACTTATTATGTTTTGAATTGTTTTTATGGGATAGGAAGGCAAACGAGCAAGCGTGTCACCTGATGGAAAGCAATCAACGCCACCCATAGACATCCGCAGCGCCATAGGCAGTGTGGAAGCGTTACCGACCTTTAAGGAAAGTGTTATTATGAAAGTTGGAGTGGGAAGGGGAGGAGGAATGGTGTTGGCTTCCGGAACTCAGCCACTCGAAGCGCGAACACTGTACGAAGCGCGGTAGTTAAGCTACTACTCAGACGGCGGTTTTCTGCAGAAGTGTGGTACTTCCCGGCCCCGGGAAGTACAAATATTATGCCATTCTTGACAAAGTATTCGAATTGACAAAGTATCAAAATTTTTATGTATGGGATTGGTAAGCAAATTTATAAATTAATAATTATTGTATGTCAAGTTTTTTCATGGCACACAATAAGTTAACATTAATACAATTATTATAAAATAGAACGCAAAATATTTTAAAAATATTGAGTACCTATTTTTTTCCCGGCATCTATTGCCAGCTGGTTGTTTTCTTCCCAACGCGCAGGGTCGCGACGTAATCTACTCGGCGGTGGTGCGGGCCCACCCATGGTCCGCACAAGTTCATTGGCTACTCGTCCATCATTCCAGTCTGTCTGTTGATATTAATTATTTATAAATACAAGAAATGTGGTTCGCTTAATCTTATCCTATCCTATCCTATCGTACTAATATTATAAATGCGAACGTTTGTGAGTATGGATGTATGTTTTTGAGTCTTTCACGAAAAAACTACTGGACGGATTTGGATGAAACTTTACAGTAATATAGGTTATACATCAGAATAACATATAGACTACAATTTGTAATGATTTTATGTAATTTTCGTCGTAATATAACGATACGTGTCAATTAAGTCGGAAAAAATCTGGCCTCTGAGAGCTATCTTGGCGTACGCTGCCTAAACCATTGGAGTTACACAAAGATGATGTACCGTACAATTTTTTGTCTTGAATAGTTCTAAAGAAAATTCCGCTATAGCATATATCTACCTTTTATGTGGAAGCCATTATGACCAAAATTGTGAACCATAAATTAAGTAAAAAAATATATTTATTTGAAATGATCAGTCACGAAACTTAATGTGGCAGACCAAATTCCACGCGAGCGAAGCCGCAGGCAAAAGCTAGTTGTAATATAATTACGTAATGTTGGAAGAGGTACCGACACTAGCAGTGTTGGCAGACTATAAAAGGCGGTGCAAGCGCACAATCGAGCCAAGCGATTTATTTTGCCCAGCCAGTGCCCAGTATTTAATAAAGCTGTTAAAGCTCATAGGCTACCAGCACTAACATCTTCGCATCATTACGTCACGGACCATCATTGAGGAGATACCCTCCGATCAGTTTACCGTAATTCATCATCGAGGAATTACGTTTATAAGTGTTTCTAACTTTATTTTATATTTTTTTAAAATAATTTTAGCCTAGGTTCTCAAGAGTAGCATAAGTATTAGATAACCTCTTGGCATAACTTTCAACCTGTTATATCCTGCTACTGCTGAGCTTCCTTGTTTGTACTCCATTCTTAGTTGTAAATTCTTGACTATTAATTAAAGAAAACGAAAGAAAGAAGCGTCAATAGTTATATTGGTTAGAATATGCTTCTATTACGTCACGGACCATCATTGAGGAGATACCCTTCGATCAGTTTACCGTAATTCATCATCAAGGAATTACGTTTATAAGTGTTTCTAACTTTATTTTATATTTTTTTAAAATAATTTTAGCCTAGGTTCTCAAGAGTAGCATAAGTATTAGATAACCTCTTGGCATAACTTTCAACCTGTTATATCCTGCTACTGCTGAGCTTCCTTGTTTCTACTCCATTCTTAGTTGTAAATTCTTGACTATTAATTAAAGAAAACGAAAGAAAGAAACGTCAATAGTCATATTGGTTAGAATATGCTTCTATCTATTGTACTATTGAATTATTAATATGACACATTTTATCCTAGTACCAAGATTTATATTTCCTTCTTAAGGACTAGCAATCCATTTTCACGTAACAAGCAGTACCTACACAAGAACGTGATGTTTCATATTTCTTATAAAATATTTTTACACATCTGAAATAATATTAATGCGGATTAGTTTATAACATCTTTCGCTCTATTTAGATAAAATATTAATAAGTATGCTCGCTATTAGCTGGACTCAAAGGGTGGCCGATGACGAGATTCTCCGACAAGTCAAGCAAAAACGTGAACTTTTGCAGACCGTCAAAGGTAGAAAAGTTGCTAACATTGGTCATATCATGAGACATGACAGGTACAACTTGTTGCAACTGATAATGATGGGAAAAATCGCGGGCAAAAGACAAGTTGGTCAAAAAAGAAAGTCTTGGCTACGTAATATCAGAGAGTGGACCGGGATAGCGAGTGCTCCAGAACTGCTGCACGTCGCGAAGGAGGAGGAAAGTTGTGCTGAATTGGCTGCCAACCTTCGCAAGTCGGAGAGGCACTCTTAGAAAAAGATAAACAAGTAACCTATATTATTTTAAATTAAAAATTTTTGTTTTTCTCACTTCAATATGTCTACAATTTTATTTTATTTCAACTTCCTTTCAACCTATGATGTAAGAAGAATTACGTTTTCAAATGTTGCCCTTTTCATCATAAATTGTCTAATGGCTAACAGCTAAACTTACTAAGTGTTTTGTTACTCATAAATTACTTAGTGTAGTAGTAGGCGTTTATCATAAGCTCTATACCACTTATTATAATAAGTGAAATAATGGATCAAGATCTATAAAAAAAGCTATTTTTTTTATACGTAGTTGGCATAATAAACAATTATTCACAACTACATTCTACTTAAAAACATGTGAAACATTTACGTTTCCATTGCTTAAAAATTGTTAGTATTCATCAGCGTGGGATTTCGATTTAGGGTGGCGGTGGGGAAGAAACAGTACTAACGATACCGGTGATGGCCATCTCAGGAGCTTATCTATATTAGATTTGATTTACTTTGTTAATCAGTGAAAGTATGACTTACTTTCTTGATCCGTGTATAGTAGACGGAAATAAAAAAAGCTTTTTCGTTGATGTGGGAATCCCGGGCTGATGCGGGCGAATATGATGATTGTCCAACATATATGTACATATTTGCCAAACATATACTTTTATAGAGCAAAGGTTTTGTAGCAGGGTAACGAACTATGTCGTTATATTTTTAATTTATTAATTATACTTATAAAGGAAAACGTTAAAATACTTTGTAAACTTTGGTATATTAATAAATAAACCATAAGGAAAATACAAACCGTGAAGTTGGTTATCCCTCTCTCCAGTTTCGAGTTGACCCAATCCAAGGTGGCACGGAAACCAGGTGAGTCGGGTTTCATGAAATAGGACAAGTACGTCATTCCTGAAAGCTCGTCAAGCCACGGCGACGCTAAGTATTCCGGCTCCAATACCATTGGCACTTCAAATTCTCGGTGAGCTAACTTCATAGCTCGACGGCAATTCTCTATGGCTTCATGGCGATCTATTATAATGATTGAAAAATATGCATCTCATTAAAAAATTACTATATTTATTAAGCTTATTATATCATTATTGACGTGATTCTCTTTATTATATAACAATAATTGACATGATATAAAAAGTCTAATTCTCTTAAAGTATTGCTATATTTTGTAATATATAATACATTTCAAAATTTAAGCTCGAAAGGGAAATTGAAAAGTATATTTCTTATACATTTCGTATTCAATTATTTCTATGATTTTCAGACTTTAAAAATAAAATCTAGTGACTTATATAATAATTATTTCTTTTTCATATTTATTTAAATAGTATTTGCCTAGATATTAAATCATTTTTTTAAAGCAATGATCTGTATTATTGAAATATAATATTAATGAAATTAAAACATTATAATTACCCCTCCAGAAAGTATATATGTTAGTTTAAATAATACATACTTTTCATAATATTATATAGTAAATAATGTATAACAAGTCATAAAACTAAAACTATGCCGAATTTAGAGATTGAAAAGAATCACATTCATCCGTTTTAGCACGTCTTAAGAACTATAAATAATAGTTTAAATCGTAAACGCGAATAAACATATAGTATATTAAAATATTTTTGTAAGTATACATTTAAACGAAATATTAATATTTAAAAAATAATTAATAAACAATTACGCTAATGGCATTCAGAATAATCGAAGTTAAATTATTTTTAAAACAATATTTAGAATCAAGATAATGCAAATTGACTTCTTTTCTAAGTTATTAGTGTAATGAGTGTCATTGCATTTCAATTATTTTTGGATTTCGTTGTATCTCGTAAACTCTGTGTTTTTTTTGCGCTGGCTGAATTAAAAGCGTATATTATTACTTAACGCCGTCAAAATAAAAAAAATTATTGACAGCATACTGCTTTTTTCTGAGTGAGGGAGGCCATTGTGGTATTGCCAGTTCACTAAGTTTAAAGAGGTCGCCAAATATTTGAATTTTGAGGTGTGTTCGTGAAATATTAATTTGGGTTTGTTGATACATGTGTGTGCATACTTACTTAGTTCGCGCCAGTGTGGGAAAATGCCAGGTTTGCAGTAGTCAAGTAGAGCTGAGAGCAACACTCCGCTGTTCCAATCCGTAGTTAAATTGGTAACGCGACACTCAGGCAAAGCTGACTGTAGCCATGATAACAGCAATTTTCTGTAAACAAATATTCAAGATTGTAAAACTGAAATATTGTACGGAACCTGTGTTCGAGTAAAATATATAAAACATTTCTACCCAACGATATTGTACGTTAGTTCAATAAAAAAAATACATTAGTTCTGCTTTGAAGAACCTGTTATTCTTTTTTACCTTATTCGAAGCAGAACTAACGTAAGAAATGCATTTTTAAATTCTAGTATGAAATATTTTTTATATTTCATTCAAATTTTTTTTGTTTTTTTTATGGGATAGGAGGGCAAACGAGCAAGCGTGTCGCCTGATGGAAAGCAATCAACGCCGCCCATCAAATAATATTTGTTTAACGGTTCTATTTTTAAAACAACTCATATCGGGGCATACTACATTTTCATAATTATATATTTATTTTTTATACATATAAAATTTTATTAAACCCTTGTTATCCCTTTTGTCTCAAGACTCGCTTTGTATTTCTCATTGACTCACATTAGAGGTGTTTGAGAGAATCTGAAAACTTAATATTAAAATACCAATTTTTTTCATAGTACAAGCTGTTCGGTTATGGAATTTGAGACACTGAATTTGTAAATCAAAATTATATTTATTATTATACTGATAAAAGGTAAACAATCAATCTTGTGATTCAAGAAGTTACGCAAGCAATCGAAAAATAAAATGCTTTTTACATGTATTTATTACCTACAGCTGAGCGGGCCTTGTCGGTGGACTGGCAAAACATTTAAATTCTGAATACTCGCACACCATATAGATATATACTTATCTCAATGTAGGAATTGAACCCACAACTTATGACCCTGTAACCGGTAACTCCGCCAATGAACCATTTAGGTCGTCAACATGTGGTTATGGTTACAAAACGATTAATTGTCACATTATTTCTTTTAAATTACAAAACGATTTATGATTAACTGCGTATTCCTTACAGGATGGTTGTGAAAGCAACGCAAATGTCAGATTAGGATGTAATGCAACTTTATATGTGGCCGAGTGAGAACGCGCAGGCGTGCCACACTAATTGCTCACATACTTGTTTCGAGATGTGGACTTAAAAGGCGAGATTTACAAATAAAGCCGTTGAAATTACAACATCACGATTCTAAAGAAAAATACTAGTCATTGACACAATGTTTAACCTATTTTATGTTGATCTCTTGCATAACATATATTATGTCGATTGAAGTATCAATATCTTATTTAGAATGATTTATTTATAATAGAGTATAATAATACTTTAAAGTTGAGTTTTAGAATAGTTAATGTTTGTAAATTATGACTCAGTATTCATTCTTTATTTTATGTGTTGACTTTAAAGGTTTAAGAAGAATATTGAAAAAATAGGATTTGATAAATAGAAAATGCTGAGGTATAGCTGTGATGACGTATAACTTATTATAGTTAACAGCTTGTATATTTTCTTACAAGACAATCATTTAAATTTGAACAAAAATGTGATTAAAATTAATTAATTTTTTATGGGAGAATTTAACTAAAACATGTTTGAATTTATATTATTTATTTATATGTTGTACAAAATTCGATTAATTGGCTAATAGCTATAATTAAATATTAAATATATTACAATTTTATGTCATTGTATTCACAAATATTTTACTATTATATTAGTTGGTAAATTGTATTGGAGACTTATAAGATATTTTGTGCTTTTATTTGTATTATAAATAGAATCAAATATATTTTGTTAATATGCAAAAATTTTTATGTATTTTAAATAGATCGATTTAACGAGGATCTTCCAAGACCCTGAATATTTTTGATATCATTAATTCCATCTCTTGTAATATTTTAGGTTTTATAAGTTTTTCCTCCGGAAAATCTTTTCTTATCCTGTGAAAACGGCATAATATATAGAATATTTTTTATACTTATTTTTTTTAAATATTTAAGGGGATATTTCATAAGGCGTAGTAACAGGTGAGTTATAAATGTTTATAAATGTGAAAAACATGATGGAACACAAAATATTATGGCCTATTTTCAAAGTTAATTTTTTAAATTCGCCAGATAACGAATAATGGCACGTCATGTCACACGCGCAATAAAATAATAAAATATTTTTGTTTTCTACCACCGTAATGTGGATGCATTTTGTTACCGTTAACTGACTTTAATGGTCACATGTCGTGCCCTGATAACCTGAAAGGCCATACAAGTCATAAAAATATATATTAACTACATTTTTTATGAAATAATTTATATATTTGATTATAAAAGTGTATTCTTTCATGTATTTTTTGTATAAAACAAATCAAACACTAGAAACAAAAAAAAATGTTACAAAACCATTATAATTTGAAGGGCAATTAAGAAGAAACAGTAATTTTATGGCTTTATAAGGCCAGTTTGGAGATAATTATAATAAAGAAGCTGACAGAAGGATTCAACCGGGTTGGTAGTATTTAGGAAGCTTTATCTAGTTTTTTCGTCATCATATCTTATTGTCTAAAGACAGAAGTCATCCGCTCAGAAGTCTATGGGGTCTTCCGCTCAGAAGACTACGGAGTCTTCCGCTCAGAATACTACGGAAAGGGTAGATAAGTAGAAGATCGCAGTTTTTCTGATGCATATGATTCATAATGAAAATGTCCCACCAGAAAATTCCTCATATTCCCTCCACAGTATACAGTGTCGTTAGTTATAAGTATGGGTAGCGATAACTAATCACCATCACAAATTGTTATTTTTGCTCTATCTCTAAATAACGATATTCTTTAAAATTACTTAGCCATCAAATGTAGGCTTACCTCGGTGGAAATTTACTTCGACCAATTTGATAACGAACAATAAGTGACCAAATTAATCCAAGAATCAGCTTTAAATTTCCATTCACAATGTCCACATTTCCTGAAAACAAATTATATGTATTACTATTATCATATGTTATAGATTTTAGAATTCCGACCATCAATCTGTAGGAAAAATTGAACATATTATAATTAGAAATGTTTAAGATAGTAAATGCTTTAGAAACTTGGTTTATGTCAGAAAGCAGCGTGTCGTTAAGCATCCTGCGGAGTGGAATTAGAATAGGGATTTAGAACGTGTGTATTAATAGCAAAATAATGTTTTACCAATGGACAAGTAAAAGCACTTTTAGTTATATTGAGCTTATTTAATACAAATCTATTAATAAATGTTATAAGATGTTACAAATAAATAAAGTGACATTATGTAAGATTTGTAGCTTAAAGAGAGATAGGAAAATTTAGCTAGTAGACATGGAGATCAAAAATATCTACTTTCAATTAATAGATTTTTATTTGAGTGTTTATAATAGTTACATTTTTTACAACTAATATATTTATTTTAAATATAAAATGTATAAATAAATATCATTCTTGAATTACAAGTTTGATATAATATTATGAGGTGCTGTTATATTTATATGAGTAGTTATAACTAATAACCAGGTAGCTTCGAAGAAGCCATGAAAATAAAGCAGCACACTCTGCTTAAAATACGTTATAAGATGTTTTATTTATTTTTATTTATAATTATTCTATATACAAAAAATGTGTAAAATGTGGTATCATAATAATTCACTCGCGCTGTTAAATGCTTCATAAGTATAAACTAACGTATTAGTTTTTATGTTGTTTTGCTATATTGTAAATTATATCAAAATGTGTGTTTTTACTAGATAAATAATGAATGATGATAATGAGATATATGAATTTTGTTGAAACATTTCAATTATTTTTAATGTAGCATAAAATCTAAAACGATAATCAACTTTTACGCAGTAGCTAAGTTTTGCACTCATTTCCTTGAGCATTCAGGGCTGGAGACCAAATCCCTTCTTCTTTTTTTACTTCCCTCTTCCCCTCTTAGTATTCAAATCATAAGGTATAAAACGCATTTAAAGTGCCCCTGGTGTCGTAGAAGTACATCGGCGGCGGTCCTTACAATCTGGTGACACGCTTACTTGTTAGCCTTTCTCTTCTAAAAATGGAGAACTAGAACATGTTTTTATAGTTACGAGACAATTCAATTTTTTTATTTCAAAGTTCCTATAAGAAGAAAAAACCGTAGGTTCATTTTATCGCATTGATATTGTAAGTGGCGATCATGGGAACGATTACCAGTCTATGGGCAGCGTGTACCTATGTATAAAACCAATTTGCTATCCCCTATCCACTCCCCAAGGATAGTTATCCAAGCGACATCTCTCTATTTTATAGAAGGCCAATATCTAGCAGAGGACCGTTACGTATATATGATGATGATGATTAATAAAAAATACCATAGACAAGAAGTATTTTAATTACGGGCAAACACCTAAACGTGTTAAGAGTTTCCTCCATGAAAACATTCTTAGTTTTCAGACTGACAGTTGTTTTCCTGAGCCATTAAAAGTTCATATTTGACTTACCTATATTCACCAGTTTAACTCCGTCATCTTCAATAGCTTGCAAAGCGGTGGTAACGTTATCCAGTCTATGGTGCTGATTGGTGGGGTTTTTACTCCAACCTTTAAGACGACGGCCTTGTAACGCTTCTACAAGTGAACACAAAACTGTTCCATCTCGTAGATCTTCCACTAAATCCACTACCTGAGTCAACCATGGCATAATGTGCTTAAAATAATTTATAGTAAATTGCAACTTCGTTAAGAAATTTCCATTATGTATCACGTGTAAAATTAATAAATACATAAAACAAATTTTCTTACTAAGTTGTTATTTAAGTTACGAAAGAAGCGTTACCAAAATTAATCACGAATTCCACATATCTTATTAATTGGATTAAGAAAAAATCCGATTTCAAATTTGCAATATACATATAATTTCGAATACAAATGATTAGAAAGAAAATTGTTCTCAAGTTGTAAATAAAAAATAAACAAGTTATGTATGTGGCCGTGCAACTTGCGCTGGTGAAATCGATATAGTATTATTATTCAAATCGCTCTTAAAATGAACGCAGTTTAGTGGAGCATAAGAAGTACCAATTGCACGCACATTTTAGTCTATGGGCAGCGTTGATTGCTTTCCATAGGGCGACACGCTTGCTCCTATTCCATAAAAAAAAAATAAAAAAAAGAACTACTACGTCCCTTCAAGTAATTCCCAAATGTAAAGAAGTTCTTACAATTATTTCTACAGTCCACGTATCACTTCAAGATGGGTATAAGATTATTAATCTTTTAAAAGATTAATAGTCTTATATCCATCTTGGAATCCATCCATCAATCCATCTATATTTAATACACTAAATTATTTATTACCTTTATATTCATAGGTTTGATGGTTTCATTAACCCAGTTTCTGAAAGTGTTGGCTTGAATCTCAACCCAAAGATCTTCATGACCTTTTATAGCCATGCCTTTGGCAGCAGTTCCTTCTGGACTTCTAGCGGCGAGTCCTGCTTGGGTGATGCGGCCAGCAGAACCCTCTGCGGAGTGGGCCCGCACACCCTGGTGCGTCACTCTCATTCCATCCATGTCAAACACCATCAGACACGCAAACTTTTTAAACTAACTTTTGTCACTTCAATCTCTTCAGCTGTAGTAATTAACGTCATCTGAAAAAAAAAAACATTGATGAATACGAATAACCATCTAATAATATTTTTCTTATTTACAAGAAGAATCTTGAACGAGAATTTCTTTGTAGAAATACAGTAACTAATACAGGATATGTTTACTCACATATTTAATTGATCACTTTAATATTGTCATTGGCTAAGAAATAAATTTATATAATGTTAACACTAAATATATATTTAGATGCAATTTATTTGTCCCTCTCCGATAGTTTGACCTCGAAGATAACGCGCGGATCGTGAGGTTTGCCAATGTCAACAAAGGAGCGCTTTTAGAGTTTTGAGCAGATTGATGACGTATTGTCACTTAGGCTGTGATTTATGAGACTCTCTGATTTTTTAGAGCACTTTGTAGCGTTCCGAACTCTTTACTGCGTGAGACGAAGTGAACCGTATACAGTCATTGAATATATCGCCGTCGTTATCAATTTATTAAAAATGAATTAAATTCCATATTGTTTAAGTGGTTTAGATATTAAGGCCTTGTATTTGGGTCGATACAGTCTAATATAATATAAATTTATCAAAAATATCACAAAAATATATATAAAAAAATTTTATTATCAGTTTTCATTTTCCCTAATCAGTTGGTATTACGTACACTACTATTTAGAATTTTTACAATCACCGATAAATCTATTACAGTCAACAAAACGACATTTTTTGTAAGCCCTAACGGACTTAGTTTTCAGAACTATATATATTTATGTCTGATTTCTTTTTGCAATCGTACTAAAAACAAATTGGCATTGATTGATTATCAAACTTAATAATAACCTAAAATAAAACTAAAAATATGCTTTGCTCATTCTTAGCCTCCTCCTCCTAAAAAAAATATAATTAAAACCATTAATTTATCAGTAAGCATTGGTTTCAACCACAATACTTTTTTGATTTTGACTTTTCTTTTTTGATTAAATTTGTTCAGTATCATTTATGTGATGACCATAGTTTATATAAATAAACTATGGTTGTGGACAGTCAAAAGTTTTACTTAGCTAAGATCCGCGACAAGCAAACAATAACAGAAAATTAATAATGTGTGTTTTTCTGCTGGATGAAGTGAATTTATTTGGAACCTAAACCAAAAACTTACCGAGAAACGGCCAGCAATCTACCCACCGACCACTATAAACAACACCAATCACACAATACCCCTTTTCCACCTTGAAGACGACACGTGTTTCGCCCCAACACGAGGCATCTTCAGGTATAGTAGACTCTACGGAAGACAACCGAAAAAACAACACTTTTCCAAATAAATCCACTTCATCCAGCAGGAAGACACACATTATTAATTTCCTGTTATTATTTGCTTGTCACGGATCTTAGCTAAGTAAAACTTTTGACTGTCCACAAAGTAATGGATTTCCGCAAAGTAACGCCTGACTCCATAAATCATATTAAACTATGGTTGATAGTTTTCATATAATTAAACTTATTATAAAAGTGAGATATTAAAAAACTAAAAAATGACGAGCAGCTTTAAAAGCCTTAAAAGGAATCTGTCTCAAAATGGACGACATACTTGTCGATGTTATTTCTGCAAATTTCCTTTGTCCATTAAATTTAATAACGTTTTTATCATTTTTCGCCTCCCCGTACTTAATTAAGTACAAAGATGGGAGCTTTAATGTACCGTAGACTCATCAAAGAGCTATATATAGAACCTTCATGAGATTCATTTTCTTTTTGCTTTTTTATGTTTTTTCACTCGGATAATCACGAGTTATACTATGTATCGAGTTTTAATCAAAATTCTTATTATTTATATATAACGTATTCCTATCTGTATTGATGTGTATTTGAGGAGAATTGGTTTTTGAAATAATTTTAACTACGTCACTACGCTTAAGTAATACAATATAACAATAAGCGTGATTTATTTTTTAGCTATTTCCAATGCTCTAATGTCATATTTGAATCGCCACTAGTCAGACTGAAGTCAGCAACATAACTCATCGAGTTAACAAACTGGAGTGCTAACTCGTAGGGTTATAAAAAAGTTTACTAACAACTCACGTGGAAATACGATCATGTTAGCTTGAGAACTGTTGTTCAACGTGAACTGAGAACTTAATCATCGGAATAGATAAGTGGAGGTAGCGTCTTGGCAAACATAATGTGGAACGCTTTCCGGCTTAATTATGTGGTGGTGGGAACTCGATGTGTACAACTGAAGATCTGTCTGAGTTACATGCCTTGGGCCTAGTCTATGTCCAACACTGGACTGCTCTAGGTAGATGATGATGATACATACATACATACATACATATCATCACGCCTGTTTCCCGTAGGGGTAGGCAGATACGACAGATCTCCATCCGCTTCGATCCCGGCACACCTTCCTTGCTTCCTCCATACTCCTCCATCTTTTCATCCATCCTTCCTCTCACATTTATCGTAGCGAAACGGCTCCCCGTTAGTCGCTTCTCGCCCTCATGGGAATTAGGACGTGACGGGTGATTATGACGATACCATTATTTTATAAAAGCTATGCGCCTTCCACAATATATACCCATAAGTCTATATCACATAATTTATTTATATAAAAAAGTTATAAAACGATTTTGGATGAAGCATAGTAGATCTTACTAGGCTGGCCCTTGCTGAGTCATACCAATTCAGTTATTATTCATCTTCGGTTATACATATATAAGTATACATAATTGAATCACATCCTACCATACATAATGATAATGAAGACTGCCACTCGGCGCCTTGATTCCAAGTGTTACATATGTACTATATTACCAAATCACGCTTATAAATGATAAAACAAAACAGGTAAAATTATTAACGTTAATTATAATAACAATTACTTTTTACTACATTATGTATCTGATATACGACGAAAATAATATTTCATTGTGACCAAAAGGACACAGTAGACAACATACTGTTGGCATCTTATATCCGTGTGGGAAGAATCAGGTTTAAATTAATCTATCAATAAATATTAATGTTTAATATCATATTAAAGAGGACGGCTCGTGGGCAGAGCGTTTGTTGCCACAACGACTTCGACAAGCGACGAAACGTCACTTCTATTTTAGTAGCACATGATCTTGAATTATGTCAATGGTAAAGTACAGTCACTATCACAAATAAACGAAAAAACCATTTTTAAAAACTTGGTTACAATAGACCGACCGATTGGCTCAGTGGCGGGGCCCTCCGCCCGCGGAGTCAATGGTCGCGGGTTCGATTCCCGCATCGGAATAAATATTTATATGGATTTATAAATGTTTATTCCGAGTCTGGTAACCCCCCCCAATCCGCATTTCCTTTCCTGCCCCTTCCTTTCTTCTCGAGCGAGCGAGCCTAGTCGCAAGCGTGCCGATCGTCCCAGGGTCGGGCTCCCCTGGTGACTATGGTGCCTTACCTCAGCATGCAGGGCTGTGCTGGGGCTGACCTCCATCCTCCCTTGCAACTCGTGGGATTCACTAAGACGAATTTAATATACCTAATTTGTTGAAAATGACGGCGACGTGGTTCGCTACCCGTAACGTCCTAATTCTCACGAGGGCGAAAAGCGACCAATGACGAGCCGTTTCGCTGCGATGAATGGCAGCGGATGAAACTCTGTGATCTCTGCCAACCCCTACGGGACGTGAATATATAATAAATAATAAAATCACATATAATAGCACCGAACTAGAATTAAAAACTTTGATTCTCTAAATATTCCATCGATATATAGTTAAATAAATATTATAGCATATTATATATATATATATATATATATATATATATATATATATATATATATATATATATATATATATATATATATATATATATATATATATATATATATATATATATATATATATAATATAAATAAGCATAAATATATAGTTAAATAAATATTTATTTATAAACGTACTCTTATAGTATTCTATTGTATTTATTAAAAAAGGAATGATAGGATATGCTTGGAGATGCTCTAGTGCAGCTATACTCAACCTGCGCCCCGCCGGGCTCTTGTGGTTGGCCTATCTGGTTACTTAGCGATACCGCAAGAATCCTCTTTCCTTGGCTTCCACACTTCCATGTACGAATACGTGTCGCTTTGTTTTCCGGTTCTGACTTGTTTTGAATTTATTTACATGACATAACTGTGTCAAAACCTAAGTTTTTTGCAGCCCGTGACACCACGATTAACAAGTAATTATGGCCTCTATGAAAAAAGTATTTGAGTACCACTGCTGTAGTGGATATGATTAATAATGAATAAACTCGCCACAGAACAGAGCTTTTTGAGTTAGCAAACTAAAGTGACGATTAACTGGATTAGCGTCGGAAAACCGACAAACATTTGAATAGACGAGTACAGGAGGGAGACTGATTCTCGGCAAACGATATTTGGGACACCTCCTAGGTAAATGTAGCGACAATCTGCAAAGTGCAGCTGACAAAGACTGGGTATGAGGGGTATGCCTTGGTAAAGGCCTCTGCTCAGCAGTGGACTGCCGTAAGCTAAGACAAGAACTGTGTTCTGAACATGCTAAATAGGAGGAAATAAATACATTTAGAAAAATTATTGAAACTAAATTTTTTCTATATTTAATTTTAAAGTTTTTACGTTGTGTATTTAAAATTTATGTGGACTGTACAACTTTCAACATTGATCTAATAATTGTGAGATGACGTTACTAATACCGTCTTCATTAAAATGGAGGAATTTATGCAAAATCTCAATTATTCATTGTATGATCTATTGTCATCTTGTAAACAAATAATTTATTACCAAGGACGTGGTTTTCTTTGTGTAAAACATTCCTTAGGTATTTTAAATAGTCATGTTCTTAAACAGGAAATACGGAAGGAATGTTTAATTTTTGGATTTGTTGGATAATTTTTTTATTTTTATTTTTAAATATAAACATGGACGCAATTACCGCGTGTGAATATATTGGATAATGTGTAAAGAGTGTTTTTTTTAAATAAATTTAAAGAGGGCATATAATATAGTATTTGCTAGTCAGCACAGAGAGCGGACTTAATTCCTTCAGAAATTTTGAAATTTTCCAGCCAATTTGGAAAATTTCGTGTTACATCTTAATATTCTATTATATTATACATTTATCTTGTTTGTTTAGATATCTTTTAACAGTAGATACATTTCCCGGTTACCTATAAATAGTATCCGAATGGTTTAATGGAGTTTTACTTTGTTACCTTTAGAAGTATTTCCAATATATGGACAGTCAAAAGTTTTACTTAGCTAAGATCCGCGACAAGCAAAACAATAACAGAAAATTAATAATGTGTGTTTTTCCGTTGGGTTTAGTGGATTTATTTGGAACTTAAACCAAATTTCCAAACCAATACATTGGATTTATCAAAACGAGGATATACCTTTCAAAGACGCTTCTCAAACGCGTCTGTTGTTACAAATATCTAGTTGGATTCGAAGATGTTAATGCTGGTAGCCTATTGGCTTTAACAGCTTTATCGTATTCAGGGCAGTAAAATATAATTGGGAATCTGCGCAAATCGCAGACTCCATCGGTCTGACGCCGTGTCGGAGGTACACATATGTGTGTGTGCTGATTTTAAACTCGTCATGATTCTACGTTAAACATGTAGGGGAGGATTGAACTTTAGTAACTATAGTTCCTATTAGTCCCATAGACCCTAAGGTCTAGGGGGTGAGAACCGACCGGGTACGTGAGAGAATCTCGTGTAAGCGGCCGGTGTAGAAATGTTCCCTACTCTACGTGCTCGGCTAGAGCCGGGGTGCGTGTGAGTGTTGGTGTCGTGAGTGGATCCGAACGACGCTGTTTCGTCATCCGGATCGTGTAACACGTTACGCGGGCGTCGTCTTTTCGGGCGCGCGTTTAAATCGGGTGAGCAAATATCTATAGGAAGCATTTATTGCTATCTAAATACTTTCCTATTCTATTTAAAAAAAAAATACTGTTTTTAAAACAGCGTAATTTACACGCATAAGACGCTACCCAATTACTCTTATTAAATTAAAAGTCAAGTATCGATAAAGTTTATGGATATGGTCTTATGATGTGATTTATAAACTTTGCAATAACATAAGACCTTACACTATGTCATATACCTTGCATGATGTCATCATATGATGTGCATTTAATTCAAGGAGTATATTTACCTCGTATTGAAACACTGGAATGGAATTTAATAGTTAATCCATAACATATAATTTAACAGTTAATCTATACTTAAAATAATATATTACAGAGATTATTTATTATTGATATTATACAAATACACTGTGATTAACATACTAACTACCATAGATAGGGTCAAAGACAGTTTTATGCAGTATGCATGGTCTGAATTATGGCATTAACCATTTTCGTAACGATCTACTACTGGAAATAAGGTCGTTTACGCGAATAAAAGTAACAGAAGTTTTTTTTTGAAGCCAGTAGGATAATTATAAACTATTCAATAGTTCCGCATTTTGCTTCCTTTATTACATCAGCTCATTTATTTATCTTTTGTAATATATTAATAAGAGAAGCTAGTAAAAAAAGGAAGATAATTAAAAGTTTTTAAAGCGATGCTCTTAGAGACTGTCCCGATAATAGATCAACACAAGCTACTTTATAAACAATTCTATAGCAGTGATAATAGTTGCGAATGTTTATAAATTTCCTATAAAAAATATCGGAGTATATTTACCTCGTATTGAAACACTGGATTGGAATTTCATGAGATGAAAGACCAGCAGTTGACTTTTACGGCTGTATTGATGATTATGACTATTGTACCTCTTCATTACTTTTTTTAATGATTCGCAAACAGATGGCCCACGTTTTAAAGAATCGGAAAGGACGTGGATATGATGACTCCGCCTCAGAGATTACTTCGAATTGATGGGACCCTATTGAAACGATAAACCTGCATCACGCAAAGGACGTGCTTATTTGTGAGGGTGACGTACTTTCCCAGTCAAGTTGCTTCATTCGTGCATGGCTCTGTCACTATTAAATCTTGGTTATATTTAGTATTACTGATAAAAAATTAAAAATGTCGAGTTTTTATTCTATAAAATGTAGGTATTAAAATATATAATTATTTAAAATATTTTTTGGCTACCACCACCCACAGAATTTTTTTCATAGAGAATATATTATGAGCACATTTATTTATAATTGTCATTTCCGTCACTTATGAGAATTTAGAAACTCAGGTAGCCGTGCCTTTTTAGATCAACTTATGGGAAAAATTTGCTTCCACACGGTTGATATAATAGCAGCAAAACTTATTAAGTTATTCGTAGAGGTTATGTTATTTCTTTCTAACTCTTAAATCATGGTAAGGTATGTATAAAGCTTAATCCATCGCCTACTTTAGTAGAGTTTAATGGACTTTGTAATCCTGTTGAAATATTTCCGTGGGTACATAACTTCCTGCGTCAATTTACCCTTTTGGCCACAGAGCACACAGTTAATCTATACTGAAAATAAAATAATATATCACAGAGAATATTTATTATAGATATTACACAAATACGCTGCGATCAACAGACTAACTACCATAGTTAGGGTCAAAGACAGTTTTATGCAGAATGAATCGTCTGAATTAAGGTATTAACCACTCTCGTAAAGACCTAGTATTGATAATTAGGTCTTTTACGTGAATAAAATTAGCATACGTATGCTATTATAAACTATTCAGTAGTTAAGCATTTAGCTTCTTATACTAAATCAGCTTATTTTAATTAACTTTTGTAATATTTTAATGAGAGAAGCTAGTAAAAAAAGGATGATAAATAAAAGTTTAAAGTGAAACATTTTCAGACTCTTCCGATAATAGAAGGTACCAACATAAGGTACTTTATAAACAAGTCCATAGCAGTGATAATAAATGCAAATGGTTACAAATTTCTTATAAAAAATGGCGGTACTTTTTGTTGATGTTACTAACGTCTGCTAGAGCTGGGCTCAATCTGCCCACCATTTAAATGCCGCAACACACGGTAACAAATAACACCTACGTTTGTATAACAATGTCGCAAAAACGCACTACGTAATTGGTTGATGTATATGAGCTGATTATTTTAACACGTAGTTGAGATATTTTTTTTATTTGACACATCGAGAAAACATGGTATTATATTATTATATAAACAAACTGATATGAGACTGAAACCTCGTATATGAGATCTGCGCCGTGTGCGATATCAGAGGAATTAACATAGAATCCACTGTCATCGTTCCCGTAGTCTCTTTGATAGAACTTATTGCCAAAAATTAAGACACTAATCTGTCCAAGTAAGGTTTACGTAAATGGGTTAAATTCAACATTTCAAAACAGCACTATACAATAGTAGGAATGTGAGAAGGTCCTTTTCCTGGAATGTTTAAGTCCTACGTTGGTCTGGTATATCCCTATATGAAAGATAAATTGCCGAAATATCCTATATTTAATATACGAGCAAATCAATAATATTTTAATATATTAGATCGTTATCCTGTTGGATAAGTATATAACATATATACTTATCCAACAGGATAAGTGGATGTATATTAATTGGATAAGTTCATTCGACAATATTTATCTGAGCTAAGTCCTACAGCCTACTATTGGATGTAAGCAGACGACCGAAGACCGTAGAATTTGCACCAGAAGTGCTAACCTCTGACCAGTCTCAAATGTAAATGTAAAACCGGGGTACAAAAATTGGCGCCCTTCTCTCCAACATTTGAGAAAAGTGATTTCAAAAATTCACAAACAATTAACTGGGTGAACTTTTTTGTAACCGGGAAAATAGGAACCCTTAATTAAGAAGATGTTGATAGTACGACGCGCCCTAGATAGCAGACGCTCTTACAGATCATTTTTTTTTTTCAAAATATGAATTTGGCGCCCCTCAAATTTCCGCTCGAGGCAGGTGCCCGATTTGTCTCTCTGGATCCGGAACTACTTGTCACAATGTATAACTATTTTTTTTATAGCTGAGTAAGTGAACAAGCATGCAGGTTACCTTAATGATAAATGAATACTATACACTTCCGTAAAGTCAAACCTCACAAGAACATTGTCGGCCTTTCGTGTCATCTTTTGAATATCCCAACTTTATAATTGTAAATACTAAAAGTGGAATATCATTTCAGAATTGCACCCTTGCTAATTGACTAGTTACTACAACCTTTCATGTAGTAGTAGTTAGATAAGCTGTAGGTTTTGTTAAAAAATAAAATATACTGACCGGCCAACTGGTAGAGAAAGTCTTCTGGCATTAAGTCCGCCTTTGTATATTTTGAACATAAGCATTTCAAAAATAAATATATTTTATAATTTTTATATAAAAATACATATTTTATATTATACATATAGCTAAAACATATATACATATAGTGGTGTATCGCAGTGATTTATCGTAACTTATTTTACAATGGTACAAGATTATCATGTCCCTTGTGGTCGGACTACGGGGCGCTATCGGAATCCAATAACCAATTTTTCCAAGTAAGGGACCTGGTATTGGGAAATATCTTTGAGTTTCGAATATAATCTTTTTTGTAACAGTTTTCTGACAGGTTGAAGAAAAATCGTTTTCGTTATTTTCGTTCAAAGAATATTTTTGAGGTCTCTATATACTTTTGTATAAGAAATGACTATAGTAGTGTTAAGGAAATGTTTTTAAAGAATTATTGGATTTCCTTCAAAAATCTAAAATCTAGATGCCTATACCATATGTATCTATCTATATTATATACAGTAAGCTGCTTTTTTAGTTAAGAAGGCAAACGAGAACGTGATTTTTATACATGTACATATGTACATAAAACTGTAATTTTTTTGCACGATTTCCACAATAATAAGAAATATAACTTTCTGAGATATAATGTTTTTGCACCCAAAGTTTGTTACTAAATTTTATTAACATCTCAAAAAAATTGGCTATTATATAAATTAAAAAAAAATTATACATTTAAGATCAAGTAAGTAGTGTCAGTGTAAAATATATAATATAATGAATCAACTGTTTCCCAGAAAATTTCAAGCAATCCGACCAAAATGTATAGAATAGCTAATTTTACATAGCTACTGCAGTTCGGTGTTCTAATTCCAAATATGTTTTTTTTTTATATTTTGCGGTGAATGAGAGATTTTAGTTATAACTTTTGTTACTTACTCATCACCCCTTTTCAATGCCAGTCTTATGTCACGTTCCGGTACAATGCGCTTGTGTGCGTTGTTGTGCATGCATACATGGAACGAGTTTTCGTGTTTTGCTGGACGGTCATCTAACCTTCATAATTTATGTATTATATAACTTCTTACTTCCCGTCGGATGATATGCAAAAAGTGAATTCACCCAACTCTCCCCTCGACCTTATATTTTAAAATGCTATTAAAAGTCTGCGCCCCCACTGTTTACGTTGTCAATATTCTTGTAAGCTCACTGTATTGTTTCGGGAAATAAAGTCCCTTTAATCATTCCATACAAACTTTTTTTACCTTTGGCGAAAGGCAAGTAAAATAAAGGCCAGTAAATTTCCATATACATATGTTATATATTATTTTAATTATAGCCTAAGCTAGTAGAAACAAAAAAAATGTTTATATACCTCATCATACAAACAATCGTGTGAGCTCCGATCGTAGAAATATAAAAATAAGAAATTATTTCAAAATTTTGAACTCTAAATTCAAAGAAACAGCAATAGCTTAGTAAGTTACGATTACGTTTACGATCTAAGATCGTCGATTCAACCATTGAACTTTTAATGTGAATCGTATGTTCAGTAACAATATATAAATAATAAAATAATTTTGTAGAAGCATTATTAACTTAGTTGGAAGGGTCAACAAGATTTCTACTAATATCAAAAAATTACTTTACATTTTAATAAAATACTTTATTTTCAAACTACTTAACATATAGGTATATTTTTTACACAACAAGTTTATATTTGTTGATATAAATTGTGCTTTGATTTTTAAGGGCTGTATTTAAAATACAGCCCTTAATAGGAATCTTTGATAGACTTTGTTCTCCAAATTTACTTCTATATCATAGACCGTTTCCCCATTAAACTAGACTTTCAAATTATATGGCTGCTGTGTTGTTTATGACTGTTCCTTACCAATAATAAAACTGAAGACTAATTTAATAGCTTTTGTAATTTAGTTCATCTAAATAAAAGCGCTCAAACGAGCAACGTTTATATTGCTTGTTATATTGGGAATTTATCTGAATTTACATTTTTAAATTTATTTTTCTTATCAGTATTATTACATTCATAGAGATTTTCTTAAATTCATTTGAATTTAAAAATAATCGGAAAGCGTAACTTTCATAAATATTTAGCAGAGGGCTTTGCTCGGATAATTGGATAAAATTTGAAATAAAAAAGAAATAACCAGAGAACTCAAAGTCAATGTTATAACTATATAAGTTAGCAAACATAAACGATACTTAAATAAAATTGACTTAATTATAATAAATAACTAAGAAATACATACGACATTTATAGTTAAGTTTTTTGTTCGTATTGTACAAAAATAAGTAAAAGACATAGGACAGCTTCAAGGAATGTGATAGTTGCTTTTTTTTAATCAGTCTATTTTCATTGCTACAATAAGCATAGAATATAGATGAATTTTAATTATTTTCTTAAGAAATCGGTTGTCTGGATGTTTCGATGGATTAAAAGGTGTAGCAAATGTGTAATAGAATCAACAGATTAATTATAATTAATGCGAGGATTAAATTACTAATAAAATAACGTAAATGTATGCAACTTATGTATGTATTTACATAATTGTATGTTGGCGGGTGGTAATCAACCGTGCCTACATCTAACTATTGATAATAAGGCGAAGCATAGTTTACAAGGCCAGCGCTATTGCACCGGTTGAAGGTAAAAGGAAGGAAGTCGTCCCGTATTACGTATTCAATACCATTACTGATGTAAACGTACAAATAACTCAGTCCCACGCATCACATGTACGGAACGTTAGGCGACTACACATTTTTTTTTCGTTTGATGACAATGTATGTTATAGTCATATAAAGTTGTTGATTTCTAACGTTACGATAATCATATATACGTCATAATGTACGAACACCAAGGAACAACTTCAATCATTCTCCCCAGTCTGCAACTTGTGGGCCTCCTGCTACGAGTTCTTCCCACAAAATTTTAAAACCCCGAGGGCCAACAAACCTATTTAATAGTTTTCCTTAAGATTGTGCGGTTTGTTGCAATCCCCACGCTTATATATATATATATATATATATATATATATATATATATATATATATATATATATATATATATATATATATATATATATATATATATATATATATATATATATATATGTGTGTATATATATATATATATATATATATACATACATTTATTACAATGCACATGTACAATCAATGGACGTTTTTGTGTGAGTAATTAAAATTTATCACGAAGATATATAAAAGGAAATAGATTTTGCGCATGTATATTGTACAGGAAATGGTGAACTTTTTAAATTAATTTCATGACCCAAATACCAGTGGCGACGAGTTCGTTACAATATCGATTAGCTTAAAAGGGTTGGATTCCAGCATCAGGGTAAATATTTGTATGGCTATTATAATCATCATCATCAATCAACAGCCTCCGGCAATCCACTGCTGAACATAAGCCTCCACCAAGAAGCGCCGCCTAGCTAACATCTGTATATATCTATCTCTTATCTATTAATTATTGGTTTTTGATATAAAAGATTTCGATATTTATTATATTCAAATCCACGATTGTACTTTATAGTTTATTTATTTTAATATTTTAAACGGCCTCTTAGCTGTGTGTTTATAAGGGATTGAGTTCAGAGCCAACGTTTGTTAATTTAAATGCTTCCTAAAAATTATCATCATGATCAATCTACTTGCGGAAATATATTAATTGACGTAGGTATTTCTCGAAACGCATTAGCCGGTTTGATCATCGGCTACATGGAATACAACAGAAGCAGAAAGAGTAGACAAATAAATGTCAATGCTTCCCTTATATTATCTTGCAAATGATTCCTTTTTAAATAATTTGGAAATGAGGTCCGAAATTTGTATTAAAATATGTATAACGAAAATTAATTCAAACATTTTGTTTTATAATTCATTACATCCTTGCTAACCCGTTAGGAACATCAACAGACTTTAAAGGATTTTCTATATTAAAAAATCTTAGCATAATTTTCATTACAGTGTACACTTAATTCCATTATTAATTACCAACATACTCGTATGTTAAATGCGTAATATATTTAGTACATACATACTTTATATACAATTAATAAATTGTTCAATATTGTATTAAGTAAAATAGTTTAATCAGCGTAATAAGATCTGTGAAACTAACAAAGGCAAATTATCAGATGTTTATTCTTCTACTCACTTGGTATTTTTAAAAGAAAGTTGAAAATGTAAAAGTTTAGACTAATATGATTTTGGACTTTAGTGACTACTACTACTCATACTAGTCGTACTCAGAATGTATGATATTGAATAATTAATTCAATTTCATACATTCTGGTGTATAAGTTTATAAATTAAATTATTAAAAATATTTCATATTCATTATATCATATGTATAACGTAAGTGTATTTTTTTTTTAGAATTAATTAATCATTACATGTATAATATAAATATAACTAAATGAAAAAAAAACGTTTAGTTTTCATTTAAAACAGTACAATAATCACTGTAATAGTATTACTCGGACAATAAATATTTAAGACTTAAATTAAATTTTGGGTTCGTCGTTATAAATACAAATAATCAGTAAATAATTATTGATTACATAACGTTTTTTTAATTCTTTCAAACGAACATATAACTCAAAGTATTTTTTAAAAAATATATTTTAAAGTTAACGTGTGTGCTTTCACAAATGTTGCCGTGTAATTACGTAGTATATGAGTATATATCTCGTATTTACTGCAAAATTTTTCGAATAGTACATGTAAAACAAAAAATAAAACTGAACTGACGCCAAATTTATTGTATAATTTTATTTTTAACGAGCGACTGCCTAACGATGTGCTTCGTGCTCCGCTGCCTCCAATAATGTGTGAAATCATCCACGTAGAAACATCTATCCATACCTCGGCATGCACATATTTACATATCAACCGACTTCCCTTATATAACGCGTTTGTTCAATACACGATCGGATAGTTTTTAAATATCAATTAAATGGAATCCCATGAAAACATATTTAACTTTACCAAATGACACTGGCATGATGATCTAATAACACTGACATAATGATCTAATGAATTGATTGACTGTCAGAGTCAGTTGCGTTAATAGTACCTTAGGTTCGAGGTTGTCCCGCATCAGAATAAATATACATTTATTACTTATTTATTTATTTAAACTTTTGCATATAGTGCACAATAGGCGGACTTAATGCCATTGGACATTCTCTACCAGACAACCTGCGGGCGAAACTGAAAGAATTGACTTCGGATTTCGGAGTTCGGTTTTTATTTCAAGCTGCACCACCTGTGCAGCTTGAAATAAAATAAACAAAATCTACTTATATAAGTGTAACATATACATGTATATACATGAGAAAATAGATTAAAATATATATGTACTATGGTCTACAAGTATTTATTCTAATTCTGGAAATCCCCGATGCACCTAGGAAAATTTTTAATTCTTCAGAAATAGGGAAGCTAGATGGAGAGATAATCTGTGCAGGACGGCATATAACTGCAAGACCCTGAACTCCCCCAAAGCGCGCCACCTAGCTCGATATTCATCTGCACGAATCCAATTTCAGCCAGCCGCCGTGCACAGACAGTTGCTGTGACTGGGTGAAGGGTGTCCCATACTACGTTTGCCAAGACACACTGTCTCTGAGCTACTAAGTTTGTAGATTAGACAAACTGTCAGTTTTCAAAACAATATATGCAGTCCATACGAAACAGAAATCTAATATGAGCAATAATTAAAATTTATGTCTTTGAGTACCGTGACTTTTTATTTACCCGAGAAAATTAAGTAATATATTCAGTTATCGATATACATTAAATTTGGCAAAGAAAAAAAAAGAAAAAAATGTCCTTAATATACACCAAAAATTATACAACAAAAAATCTTGCTAATTCAAATAGACATAATTATCATTCCAATATGAACTGCACCCAAACCAATCTAATTTGATCGCGTAATATTTACAGGATTTCTTTGAAGTCCCATAAAACAATATTTATGTATGAACGCTATAATATTTGAATGTTACTTACTGACATACATATTTTTACAAATGCGAATTTTAGTTTTTTCGGGTAATTAACAAGTCACGGTGTATACATTGTATATTATTCAGTGTATTTATATTGTAAACATTTTATGTTTGCATCATTTGAAGGCGTAAGGTCTACTATTTCTAAGGGATAAAAGTCTCTTTTCACAAAAGTGGAAAAGGGTAAAAGCTTGATCCTTTTAGTGTAAACAAACGCAGTAATGAGAACCTATTTATATTACTCTTGACATATTTTTTCTTTTCCCCTTACAAAACGGAAACAAGTTTTGGTGATTCGCTAACGTGTTTTCGGTGAGTTCAATCAAGACACCTACAGCGTGTACGTTTGATCTGAATCGCCGTTGCAAAAATAATTAACATTTGCTATGTAATTAAAAGATGTGTGGGATAACATTGTTAATAGTTTAAAATCGTGAGAACATATCATGTATATAAATAAAAAAATATATGTACGTTAGGTAATAAAAAAACAATATGCTCAAAGAATATATAAGAAGAAATAGAATTAATATTAACGTTTAGTTAAATTATATAATCTACTTTTGAAATTAATTCATTTAGAATATTGTCATATAAATAATTTTGTCTCATTATTCGTTGTTAATGCGTCAACTTGTCAACAGGTACGTACTGATTATGGAGATCAATCTGCTTGTCTCTGGTTTTGTATTCTTTTATTTTCTAATGTTGTTTAATTCTATAATTAATAACCACGTTTCCTAGTTACATATCGGACTATTTGTAACTTTTATGTATCAATACTGTCTGTAATTAAAAATGATGCGGCGGTACATGCGGTGTATATTCATCTTCTTTTCCATTCAGAGGAGGAATTTAATTGTGAAACGTATATTACATACATTTGACTGTTAACAGACTGATTAACAAATGAATAATAATTTCGTGTCAAATAACTAAAAAATTTGAATTTGAATTTTAACGGTGTACATATTTTTCTTTCTTTATTAAAATATTATATTTTGATTATATACAATTATACATATACTTGCTCCGGTAAACATGTATCAAAAATCAAATTAATGGTTTATTTTTTATTTAGGATATATGTCAGTTAGTTATAAATCTTATTCGTTACGTATAAAGTTTTTGATTTTTTGCCTAATTTAAATTTTAAGAATAATACGTGAAAAATTGGTTTATTTTTTTGTTTTTACAAATAAAAAAATAAGCCGTGCTTACTCATAAAACAAGCTTTTGCTTTTCTTGTTATTATAACCTTAACACACGTGTATAGTAGGCGGAATGCCACTGTATCACAGGATGATGTCATTAAAAATAGGTGGCCTACCTTTTATTTATCATTCTCATTTTGCTCAAACTCTGTCAAGACTACACATGGTGCTCTATTTAATTTTTATTATACAAGAATCAAACCGGTCCCGTGCTCCTAGTAAAATCGTCCACTATAATTGGTACACCTGTTACATTATATAGAACTATAAATAACCCATATATGGCCTGTGAACCTGTAAACTAATGATAGTGATAGTTTTTGATAAGCGTTACGACTTAGCTGCACACTCCGCCTCGTAATGCCCTTGTTGAGTAACTACACTTGTTAAAAACAATCCATACATTTTGTTTCACTTTGTTTACCTTAGTATTATTAAGACACTGGTGTTTGTATAGTCATACAATTGGTTCGTCACTTATGTTGTTCATGTCAGATTTATTCACAGTAAAGTTCGTCGAATGCGAGGTAGCGTTTGGCCGCTCACATGCGCGGGCGAGGCACTATCCGCGAGGAGTGAATACTGACGAAGGCAGCAGGTTGCGCGGGAGGGCCCCCTTCCCCTCCGTAGCAAGGCTGCCTCGGCGACGCAATGGCATTCCATCTGTGACGACAACGTGCCCATTTATGTCTTTGGACATGGTCGACGGTCACACCGCCCATATGGTGTCTCAGGCACGGTGTCATTATGTTTTTCAGCGGAACACTATAATGACGAAATAACACTTGAGCGTAATGAGTGGAACGTGTGAACTGTTTTTCTTACTGTCTACGGTATTATAATAACGTCGGATCATATTTAAGCATAGCTTTTGCTTTGCTTATAAATGATTGCATTAATGACTTAAACGTCTTGATACATATAGTGTAGGGCGTCCGACGACTATAGTGAGTGATGAATTTCGCAGGTTTGACAGCAATCACTGCACGCGTCTGCAGTAGTAGACTGCCGCAGTTTGATAATAAAAATAATTCACACGCACACATTTACATTTATATGATAGTATTAAGAGAATATATAATATACATACATATGTATTAAATAATTCCAGTTTAAGTGTAATAACTTAATAAAGACAATAAAACGAATACATGATTATAATAGTTATTTTTAAGACAATGACTCAGACAGGAAATGTATATGTATAATTTTAAACAGTTCCTACCTTTTAAAATCTTTTGTATCACAATTTACAAATATTGTGTGGCTACTCCAGAATCAGGGAAAATGTATGTGTAATTTATGTGGGCATAAATTATTAAAACAGTCCCCTACGAGTGTGCTGCTATCTGTGAAAGAGTTAAATTGGATTCAAGGGTCGGCGGAGGTTTAATTTGATGCGGGCCTGTTCCGGCGAGACCCTCTATGTTAGACGGTGTTTGCCAATTTTTAATACTTTTAAAGTGGCTGTATTATTTAATATATACACATAAGAAAGTAACAATTATTATGCTTTTGTAAAAAGGTATTATGCTTTTTAAGTTCATATATGATGATAATTCTTGATAGAGTTCGAGTATCATATGTATAGGGCAATAATTAATGACTTATTTTTTTGAAAATATTCAATTTTTTCTTTACTGTTTCTGTTTAGTATACACAGCAGCATCTGTAATATTAATTATTTAAAGTAATTAGCATTAACTTTATTCCCACATTGCTCATAAATTTATTTATATTATATAAACTATTTGACCACGACCAATTGGCTCAGTGCCCTACGCTCGCAGGGTCAATGGTCGCGGGTTCGATTCCCGCAGCGGAATAAATATATGTGTGGATTAAAAATATTTATTCCGAGTCTGGTAACCCCGCTAATCCGCATTAGACAAGCGTGGTGGGTTAACGTCCGTTCCTCCAGAAATGGAGGAGCCTGTGCTCAGCAATGGGAATGCATAAAGAAAGAGAAAGGGAGACTGTATTTAATTTTAACCACCACACAGATAATCCTAATATATTATGTATCATCAGAATTTTTTATATAAAGATTTAAAATATTTAAAATCTTTTAAAATAATTAGACAAAACTTCTCTTCTCTTTAAACACGTCGATTGATACATAACAAACAAGTGTTCTAAAGAAACATGTTTCGGACTAACCCCTAAAAAGAGAGGAAAAATGTTGAGACATTTCATTACCAACCACCAGCAGCCTCTGTTCTCAAGCCTATGTTAGAGAATGTGACTTTCTCGTAGGACCTTATAGCAACTAAAAACGCTGTTTTTTCGACACTATATAATGGTTTATTCAAATTTACTACTTTTTTGCATTAAAAGTTGGATCGAATATATGTAATAGATAAATCAATTATAATTTTAATGAAAATGTAATAATTTATTAATAATTTAATGCTCTGTAACCATAAGCGACTTATGTATTTAGATCTCTACGTATTTAATAATTAATAAAATATGTACGCCATATGGCTAGATGGTGCGACGATCTGCGCAGTGCGGCTGGCAGAAACTGGATGCGCGTAGCCGAAGATAGGGCTAGGTGGCGCTCCATGGGCTCCCCCATTCAGTCTATGTCCAACAGTGGACTGCTGCAGGCTGTTGATGATTGATTGATTTTACGCCATAAGTGGCAATGTGATGGAGTTTTTAAACGTCTTTTTTCATCTTGTTATACCTCACATTATTGTTATTATTATTCACAATGTTGAATTAATTCAAAATATTTCTTTTTCCTCGACTTAATAGGTTAATGGTCTGCTTTTAAGGCTACTTTGTAGCAACGGAGAAGAAAGAATAAAAGAAACTCCGCGGGTCTCCTCTCATTTGTCTCTGTCTGTATTTTGTTGCTATTCTCGTGATATTGAGAATACTTATATGTATTTTACTCAATCTTAATGAAGTAAATCCAAATGTCCAGTGTGTAAATCCAAATTCATATATTCATTTTTGATTAGCGCACTTCTCATATAAAATTTTCAACATTGCAAATTACAATACACAGGCTATTCATATTGTATGTATTTACATCATGGTATAATAAATGGTTAGATATCTAGCTATTTGTATAGTACAGTACTTAGGAGCGAACAGCAAAGTGAATCATCATGCTTGTGTAATTTTCTTAGAGGAACAAGACAAATTGTTATTACCTCACACCTAACTTGAAGCAATTAATCATATAAATGTAATGCGTTTTCATTTTGCCTGATATACGTTAGATAAATGTACTTTGTTAAAAATAATTACACTTATTGTTTAATCATGATTATCAGCCCGTGGCAGTCCACTGCTGGACATAGGCCTTACCCAAAGCGCGCCACCTAAACTAATCTTCAAGTACACGCATCCAGTTTCTATTTTCAGTTATTGTTTAATAAATAATTGTTATTTATTTTTTGTTTTGAGTGACGATTGTATGCATTATTTTACTTATATCTTACATTAAAATGAAATTGTGAATAATTAATACATACAAATGGAATACGAGTAGTATGAGTAAATACCAGTAGATTCACACACAGGACAGGACAGTAGTTCTACCTAAGTGATAATAAACTAAACTCTAATCTATCCACCAAGCGTGGGCATTATGCCAACACCACTCAATATTGAAGGTGTGGACTATTACGCCTGTATTGATGAGAATCATGCTGAGAATATGCACGGATAAAGATACAAGACGTAATTCATTTGGGTTTTTATTCGCTCATTTGTTTGAATTAAAAACTGTTAGTTTTGAATTATTGCCCATATTTAATCTGAAAATTTTGGTTTCACTGTTATCAATGAACATATCAAACGCGAGGGATGTTTAAGTACTTTATTAAACGAGCGTTGAAATAAAATTGCGCTCACGTGATTTTCAAGGAATCTTGAACCTGCGATAGAACCTGACTGCGATAGAGCCTGACCTGAACTATGATCGACTAGATGGTATTCATTAGAAGAGTTAGTCAAGCAGTAAAAGCTTATATGATCGTTATAATCTCATTGACAGTCAATTTCAACATAGCCGTTACGTTGTGGTTTTTATATTATTTTAAGTGATTTTTTTATACCTGATTTTATGAACCTTTTTTTGATATTTGATTAATTAAATATTTATTATTAGTATACTTCTATCTGATTTGTTCGCCCGTTAAGTAGTAAATAAAAAAAGTAAAGTAATTATCCTTTTTAATTTTTATCCTTAATAAAAGTTAAAAAGGAATGTAGTTATTTCGATAATCAAAGCAAAGGTAAGTATATATATAACACATCCCTATCAAATTACACAATTCAACGATTATATATATATATATATATATATATATATATATATATATATATATATATATATATATATATATATATACTAGATGTCCCAGTGAACTTCGTTTCATCTACAATTTATTTATTCAAAATAACGAAATGATATCTCTCGGTAGGCTTACCTTCTCTTGGCGTGTTTTGTACAAGTTTGATAAATACTTCTCAAAATTGAGCAAAGGAAACGAGTTTTGTATAAAAATACGTCTGTAAGACGACTGACATGAACGCCATCTATTGAAAGTAGTTGGAAGTAAAGGAAGAAAAGAATTTTTCAAGTTTTTTTTATGTTTTGCCCATTTTTTTTAAATTGTATACCTTCTCTGTATTATATCAAATAAAATATAAAAACATTATTCAAATCAGTCGAGATTTTTTTGGGTTTTAGCGAGACTAACAAAATAGCTGTCCATTTTTATATGTAGATATATATAATAAATTAAGATATAAAAGAATAAATATGCTTGTATTTTGTAGAGATGATTTTAGAATTGAAGGCACAGCATGTGAAATTGTGGACGTTTTGTAGCGAGATGCGGCCTGAGACGTCCTAACTCGTGAATAAATTTGAATGGATGAGCAAGGATACAGCGACATTTGGCCTACAGGTCACAGGTGCCGCCAACTCTAAGTTACAATAAAATGTCGAAGTACGTTGAAGCGGAAATTTTTGTGCTTTTTCTTGAACACATAAATGAGCCGAAATCTACTCATTTCCCAAGTTTTATATTCCAGGCTACATATAAAATAAAAAAAATCAACAACTAAAATACTATAACATAAATTTCATTTCCCAAAATTTATGTATTTAAAATATGGTGTTTGTTTATGTGTGCGAGCAAGCATAGTTTTGTTAATTTCTGAATGAAAAATTATCGAAGTATTTTCGAGGGAAAAAAAATAGTTAAACATATTGTAATTCAAAACCAATAAATTGGGATTTGAATTACGGAAATTAATAATTTTAAAAAGTGAAAACTAATAATTACTTTATGAATAATCGCTAGTGTAAAGAATGTGTATACGAGTGTGAAAATAAAAAGAATAATTACAGCTGTAATATTAAATTATTTCAAGGTATCGGGTATGTAAATGAATGCTTGATATAAATTCCATTGCAAATACCAAATCCTGCATGAAATTCAATTTCCATGCTTGGTGGGCGCAGGTGAAACATTCGGAAGAGAATTTTTCAATAAATGAAAAATGGAATTGGTTTGCGTCAAGTTAATGCTCACGTGTGTTTTGTAATTCAATTTAATTTTAATATGTAAAATATATTTACAGCATATGACATATTGCAATGGCAAAGCTACCGCTTCGGAGTCAATAGTCGTGGGTTCAATTCTTGCGTCGGGATAAATATACATATATAGGTATGTAATATACATAATAAACATATATATGAGTTAAAATTGAGTTTTACTTAGACTTCAATAGACTGGGATTTATTTAACTTATTAAAGCATTTTTGAATATTTACTACTTTGAATTGGTAACTTACTAATTTAATAAGCAACATATGTATATCGGTATTAGCACTGCGTTTTATTTCAAAATATCAACTAGTTCCGACTAAATGTAATGAAAATCTAGAAAAGTAGACGGCCTGCTGCCGCGCTGCACTGTTGACAGGGTTATCAATAGAATTATGTATATATATTTTTTTCACAGCCCATATATGTCCCACTCCTGAGCATGGGCCTCTCCATTTCTGGAGAACGATATCCCACCACGCTTGTCCAATACGGATTGGTAAGATTACCAGACTTGGAATATCTGTAGGCCATACATATATTTATTCCGATGCGGGAATCGAACCCACCATTGACTCCGTGAGGGGCCGGCCACTAAGTCAATTACTCGTCCGAGTATTATTTCTTTATTTAATTCTGTATATAAAAAGAGTTATATACATAATACGATATTGAAGAATACTACACTTGCTTTATTTGTTCCTTTTAAATGAATCTTTCACAGCATCCTTACATTCAAGAACGCAATCAGCTTCCATATTAATGGAGACATTCCTTTAACAGGCTATAAATGAAAAATACAAAATCTTTTTAAAAAGAAAAATATTTTTTTTAAAAATAAGTGATAAACATTTTCATCTTTAATGAACCTTGACAATAGTGTTAAGGATGAAAAATGTTGTCTTCGATAACAATGGAAGTACAACATGATCGGCCAATAAAGATAGTTTGTAACTTGTGAGGCTAATTACTGCACTCCGCTTTGGTAACTGTATCGCAATTTATAGCTTATACGTTGTTTTTCATAACTTATAAGATTAGCTTAGTCTCCATAGCGAGCCCTTTATAAATTTCAAATAAGCTTGATATATAGCGACTATGAAAGCAGTATTTTAATTACGGCTGAAATGTGCAGCTGTGTGATTACCGGAGACCGGAGGAGTGTTAAACGAAATTTTATTCCATATTTTTGTACAAGACCCGTCCCAAAGGAATGTGTTCGTGTATTTGTTCAAAAACTTTAAAAACGTAGCCTTTCGTCTCGCTCCTTAAACATTCAAGAGAAAAGTCGTCCTCGACAAACTCCGTGCGTTGCCTGAACAGCACTGAGTAAACTGTCGAGACAATATGTACTGGCGATGAGTGGCAATATACTTTAGATTTTCTGTTTACATATTATAATAAGTTTATATTATAAATAGATATAATATCCGGGTCTCCGGAACTTAGCCCCCCCCCTCTCCTCTCCGCCTCCCACTCCAATAATGACACTTCCGCACTGCCTATGGCGCTGCGGACGTCTATAGGCGGCGTAGATTGCTTTCCATCAGGTGACACGCCTGCTCATTCGTCTTTCTATGTCATAAAAAAAACTTGACTATAACGCTTATAAAATTATGGTAACAGGTACCAAAAGAAAGCATTTTTTTATAGCACAGGAAATAAGCATGCAAGTCACCTGATGACAACTGATCACCGCCGCCCATAGAGATCTGCAACGGCATACCAATTTAGTCCATAGACATACATCTACCTGAGAAGAAAAACAATTATATAATCCCTAATCCTCTAATTACGATAAATTACGATAAATTTCCAGTTTTCTAAAGGAGATCAATTAATTATTTTACCTACCCGATATCACTCTATATATATATATATATATATATATATATATATATATATATATATATATATATATATATATATATATATATAAATATATATGTATGTATATATATATATATATATATGTGTATATATGTATATATATGTATATATGTATATATATATATATATATATATATATATATATATATATATATATATATATATATATATCCTTAAATCACTATGCTATCTATACCTTTCAACCTTTATTTCAATCATATTTTCCATATAACTCATACACTCTACTTGTCTACGTTGCTATCCTCGACTTCTTAATATATGAAACTGATTTTCAGTAAGCTACTAAGCCTTCATTAGCTCTGCTATGGTTTCTACTGGAATTTATGATAACATATAAATTAATTATTCCATACATAAAGCACCACCACTTTTCGTGAAGATATTTCAATATTAATCAACGGAGTACATCACAAATTAATTAAAGTACCCTAGAGAACAAAAAATAAGCGTCCACTTTAATGATACTGACTCCCCGAACGCAATCGAATGAACATTTGTACGGTTCGATAGCAATCTCGTCAGCCATTTGCCAACGCAAAGAAAAAATCAAGGGTGAAGCATCAAATGATTGCCATTCAATTACAAGAAATGAACTAAAATCATTTAATTGTATATGTATATACCCAAGGACGATCATTCATCATCATCATTATAATCATATAAAAAATACATCATCAAATAATATACAGTCGTAACAAACCACTGCTGGACGTTACCTTTTCTCAAATTGGGAGGTATTGCGGTTTTTCTTCCACTCAATTGTTTGGTTAGGCAAGAATAGTTTACCGAAAACTTTATTTTACGGAAATAATTTGAGTGCCTTATATTTGTTAATATTACTATTATTTTAAAGATTATGAGTTATAGAATATTGATTATTGTAATATTACGAAGACGTTTTTAAATTATATGTTTTCTAAAGATTCAAATCAAATCAGCAGATTAAATAAATTCTTAGATTACTTTTAGTAACTACTCGAAAACTTCTGAATTTATTCGTGAATTTATATGGGGAACTTAAACGCTTGGATTTACGGGGTCCACATAACTTTGTAAAAGCTAGATACATTGGTTGTTACGGAGTGGGATCATCTTGAGAAATCTGAAAGAAGTTTTCAAAAACCTTTTTGTAACTTTTTTTTAAAGAGGGGTTATTCCAATGAACATATCACCCTCATAATACTTACGCTCAGGATAACCTGTAAATATAAATTTACGGTATTTATGAGAGGCCAACATATAAAACTTTATTCGCAAAAAGCCCATTAGTGTTTAAAATTTTCAAGTTATGCGGTAAATGACTTGGTAATTACTTTTGGATTGTTAGCAAGCGTCGTCGAAAATGAGCCGAGAGCTTGTTGCATTCAAATTTTTCTTATAAATTTAGAAAACAAGAAATGCTTGTAGATCGAACTTTGAATTCAATTATAGACCTTTAAGTTATCACCATGTTCCCAGCATAAAATATTCTGAGTCAGTCCAAGGACATTAAATTGTACGTCCATTATAATATTAATATTAATGATCGAACCTTGACAACAATTTACAGTTAGTCAATCAATTGCTAAGTTGAAATAATTCACGTAAATAATAAATAGTTCACTTTAAAAGCAACAATCTAAGTTATATTGGTTTAAAATGATACTACTATTCTATGTATTAGCGTAAATATAAAAATAAATGAATCAGCGATATCTGGGCTGACAATGACTAAAATAATATATTATTAATAACGGGACTATTGTCCAACAGTGGACTTTTTAATCAAACAAATATGTCATGATTATTACTAGATACATCTCCAAACTACTCGCCAAGCGTAGTCATTATTACTCCAACCCTCCTCAATTTTTAGAGAGGGTAATGGCATTAGACTATTACGGCCTTAAGGTGGTGGCGGCTGTTGATTTATTTATTGATTACTACATTACTATTATTTGCCTGAAAATTACTTATAAATAAGGTTTTTATCAGGACACATATATTCTTTTTTTTTAACATTATTTGATCTTAGTTATGTTACATCTACTTAAATCATCTTTACAAATATTTGCCCCGTGACATTTATTAAATTTAATTTCAATGAAAGCAAATAATTCAAATCTTTGCCTAATTAATTTCAACGGTGAAAAGATAAGTCTCGCCAGCGCCTGTTACGGCGTTTTAATTCCTTTGATGCTACACGTCAACAAATTGCTTTTAATTTTCAACAGTAATCATCTTTTGTAGAAAATAATAAAATTTTAATATTATTATATTTTTATAAAACTATAAAAACACTTGAGGATAATGAATCATATTGATAATACGTTACGAAAGAACCCTATTCCCATTTTGGGACACTGCGCATTTATCATTCATTGTGGGTTAATGTTCAGTCCCCAAAAAATGGGAGGCTCGTGCCCAACAGTATATGGGCTGTAAAAAAAAACAAAAAAGTGCTTATAGCCTAATAATAACATGAAAGAAGAGAACCAACTGATGCTTCCATAGATATAATTTTATTTTATATTTGCCAGAATATAATTTTATTTTAATTATGTATACTTACGTGTTAATATAACGATTATATTATGATAAGACTGTTTACCCTTGAAATTTTAAAGCTTCTGTAAAACAAGATTAAATACACACTAAAAATATATTTTCCGAAATAAATAAATAGATACGCAATATAATGCAATCTTATTGATAGGGTGTCCGGTGGTAGAATTAGGTTATAAGTCGAATAATTAGTGAATGAATGAAGTGATGAAAACATCTGGCTTATCCTTCACGCAGACGCCAAGGACCTTCTTCATTATTTCTTCCCTAACAAATTAATAAGCCATTTTGGCGAGTTCTCTTTGCCATCCAGGACTCTGGATCCCGAACTTATGCACTTTTTTATGGGGTACCTCAAAACTAAATAAAACAAATACGACGACCGTCTCAGCACAAAAACAAAATATCGTCCGCGAGGATAACGATGAGGCATCCCGACGTCGCTTCTTCAGCAAGTGGCACAGAATACCGTGGCTAGATTCTAAGAATGTGCCCGACGTGGCAATCGACGAAATAATTTTTAAAAAATAAAACTCACACTTTTATTCTTCTTAAAATTATTGAATTTGTAAATATCCTTTGTAGTTTAAGAAGTTGGTAAAACAAAACTAATACTAGCAAACGATAATGTATTTGTATAAACACTTTCAGATATATGTACATAAAATACATAATATTACAAAAGTGAAACGTTAAACAGTAAATATCTACAAATAAATTGTAAAAAATTGTATAAAAGCCATTGTCTAGTATATAATAAGAAAATATATAACGAGACTTGAAATAACAAATCAATCATAATAATTAATTTTAGAAAGATGATGAACTTGTATACTCATTATGATCTTGCCTTAATGACAAGTTAAATTATTGCAAAATAGCTTATCATGTTTCAAATATTTAAACGTGATTAAAATCCATTAAATTATCAATATAAATCACCCGATCAAAGACGTTAATTATTCAGAAGTCACTCAATTGTTGGTATAATGCTTAGATATTCATGTAACTCTAAATATAGGCACTTCGGTGAGTCCTTTTAAACAATTTATTAAAATATATATCATTTAAATAATATATTTCTTGTTGCATGTTTTTCTTTAATAGAAAAATGGGTAAACGATCAAGTAGTTTACCGGATAGTAAGTTATCATTGCCGTCCATCTATATATAGTACACTGAGAATTGGAGATGCTAGGCAATACCTTAGGATGATAAATTTTAAATAATATGAGGATAAGTATCGGTGGAAGAATAAAAGGCGAAAGGTTGTGAGCCTATGGATCTCTACACTCATCGCACGCTGTAAAAGGTGGTAGTGAACAAGTGGCAAAATTTTATAATTGTATTATACTTTTTTAAATAAATTTAGTTTATCGTTACAAACAAGGATAATTTCAGGAATCGTAACTTTTATGTACAAAATTGTTCTTTTGTACGGCTCATTACTGTGCCTGTCTTTAGTAGCTAATGTGTAATTTAAATCGTAACTTTCTCGTCGTTGTTAATAATATAATTTATTATATTAATAGAACTGACTACCTCATTAGCCTTTTATAAATTTTAAATAATCTCGATTTATAGCGGCTGTGAAAGCCAGCGCTTTAATAACGACTAATATGGGGTTACTCATCATATTTTCGAATGTTAAAGACGAGATTTTATTTAATTCATTTATTTAATTTCATTATTAATATAATTATATAAATTCACATTATTGTACACAAAACACGAAATACAAGAATTAAAAGGAAAGAAGATGACAAGGGCGAGCTTAACTCAAAATTGAATTTTCTTCCAGCAAACCCAGGAGTAAAAGAGAGGTAGGATAAGCTGTGAAAATAGAAATAAGTGCTTTATATATATATATATATATATATATATATATATATATATATATATATATATATATATATATATATATATATATATATATATAAACACTTATTTCTATTCTCACAGCTTATCCTATCTCTTTTTCACTCCTGGGTTTGCTGAAAGAAAATTCATGTAACTCTAAATATAGCCATTTCGTTGAATCCTTCAAATTTTTTCAATTCATCGGTACAGATCAGTGTATTTATTCAATTTTTATCAAGTGCCTCTTTTAAAACGTAGTCTTTTCTCAAACTCCTTACACATTCTAGAGACACGTTGTCGTCCACTACAAGATACGTGATTCGCGTACTGAAGCGCTGAGTAAACTGTCGCGATGAATAGTCACTGTCTACGCTTGGAATATACTATCAATCTTATATTAAAACATTGTATAAAGTAAGTTTATTATTTATATAACTCTTAAACTTGTGAACTTACTTAATTTATATACAGTCCTTTGCAAAAAATACGGGCGGTTTTGATTTGTCTCCATTATTGGTAATAATTAAGTTCTAAAGAGGTTTTAATAGTAGCCCGGTCAAATTAGTCCAAAAAATAAGGGGGTGCCCTTGCATTAATTCACAAGAAGCTAAAAATTTACAAACACGTAAGGGATACCACTCTAATGAAATCCTGAAAAGTCCCCATTGTTCCGTGTGTGCAAAAAATGTATTCAAAGTCAATGGTTGCAAAAATGTGTTTTTTGGATTGTTGGCCAAACGGTTAGTATTACGATAAATAGTTTAGACTTAAATTGTAAATCAGATAATTATGTATTTTCTGAGAAAATTTCTGAGAAAAAGCCATTTGAAAGTTTTTATTCTAAATTTTCAATTTGTGAATTATTTCAAGGTTCAATGTCTATTTTGACTAGGCTATAGCAAACTTATGTTACTAGCACGTATAAAGAGTCTGAGTATGAAAACAAGTTAATTCCAAATTTAAAGCTTTGTTTTTAAAAAAATAATCCTTTTTTAGTTTTTGACTTTTTACTCACTTTTAGCGGGTTTGTTGTTATTATCAGGTAACTAAAACTAACTTCTTGTTATTTTTAGTAAAATTAGTTGTTTGTCGTATCATCCTTCCTTATTGTATTTTAAAATAGATATTTTTATGTCTATTGTAATGGCAAACACATAATAATAGCTAGTAAAATTATAGCGCTGCTGGAAGAGGGGTGTAGCCAATGTAACGTCTCACAGCAGTAAAACGTGAGTTATTCAACCGTTCAAAAACCCGGACTCAATATCAAGAGACAGTTTTCGTTCAAAGAAGACAAGGTACTGGGAGAAAACGTCGCACACAACCACGAGACGATCGCTTTTTGTGACTCAAGTTGACGTTGAGGAATCGCTAATGTAGTTACATAGACCTCAAAAGAAAACTTGAAGAAGTACGAGGAGCACAAGTTATGGACTGTGAAGACTAAACTATTGTCAACATTATTTAAGACGGAAGGGTTGTTCTCAGATAAGAATAAGATAACTGGATAGCTTGAGTAAGAACAATAGTTTCGATTACCTGTGAAAAACATTAGAATGCCCTTAATCGGGGGATTGTATCAAAATTTACAGTTTCTTCGAATTTATATGACAGAGAAAACCTGTATCACCAACTTAAAATAATGTTGAAAGAGAAATTTACTAGTTTACTTTAGGAGGAGCATTATTGTTTTTATTAGGTCTTCTTCGCAGTCGATAAACACAATTTAAGCAAATTTAAAGATAAATAAACTTCTAGTTAAAATGATACAATAAAAAGAAAATTATCGGAGCTTATAGTAAAAGTTCCCCCCCCCCTCCCCAAGTTTTGACCCCGTTATAAATATTTTTTTCAAATCTTGTGAGGGCTATATAGATTCGTATGTTGCTTAAGCACACACATTGAGTTCCCGTGACAGTACAACATTATGATAATTTCAACTTGGTAAAGTAAAACTCTTCTACTATCACTTTTTAACCGGGTAACCAGATTGACTAAACTGATATGGGTTGCGAGAAAAATTTGCGTAAAATTGCGCGTATCAAATTTAATCTATACTGTAACACATTTCAATAAAACTTGATAAAATCACGTAAATTTATTGTAGTGAGGCACATAATAATCTGTATAACGACTGGGTAATTAATTAAAATTCTAATACGCTCACGCTATTTTTTTATTAAAAATACAAAAAAACGTTAGTCATCGAAAAGATATATTGAAAATTTGTGGAAAATAATATAGTAAACAATATAATATTATTTTCTTATATTTCCAAAAAAAATCCAATATTTTTCAAATTTCCAATTCAAAAAATTCACTATATTATTTAAATTATTAAAACAACTAAATAAAGCTACTATTGCAATAATTGGCTCCCACTTTGACACATTGTACCACAACACTTTTCAGACTGCACTGGAGCTGAATTTTGGAAGCCTGCCAACTTATAAGAAAAGAAGCCATGAATGGAACAAACACGAATTTCAATTACTTATTTTAATTACCTCTACAAACGGAAAGCGTAAATTAAACTTGCACTTCATACAGTACTCGAAAGATACCGAACGCCTTGTTCTGCAATTTTAATTTTACCAATAAAAATTTGTGGAACAAACTATTAAACGGGATATCTTTCAGAATTTCTAATTCAGTGCAGTTAATCTGACACGCTCATGCAGATCTCAGGTATTATATCATTCAAACACTAGTGATAAAGACTGGAGGTCCCCTTCTTCTTTTGATGCGCTTTAAAGGTACCTACTAATTTTTAAAATACTAGTAGGATAAGATAGGATGTGCGTGGTAAAATAGTATCTAATTTAATTAAATTTATGATTCACAATTTTCGTCTTAGTGGCTTCCACATATAAGGTAGATGCTGTTGCGGAATTTCATTTAGATAATATGATATTAGATTCAAGATAAACAATCCTACGGTACATCATCTTTGTGTAACTCCAATGGCCAGATTTTTTTCCGACTTAATTGACATGTAGCGTTTACGTATTAGCATTGACATATTACGACCAAAGTTACATAAAATCATTACAAATTGTAGCCTATATGTTATTCCGATGTAGAACCTATATTACTGTAAAGTTTCATCCAAATCCGTCCAGTAGTTTTTTCGTGAAAGAGTAACAAACATACATCCATACTCACAAACTTTCGTATTTATATAATAATATTAGTAGAAAGTAGGATGGGATAGGATAGGATGTTCATTGTAAAATAGTATCTAATTTAATTAAATTTATGGTTCACAATTTTCGTCATAGTGGTTTAGTTCTAAATAAAAGGTTTTATTTAGAACTATTCAAGACAAATAATCCTACGGTACATCATCTTTGTGTAACTTAAATGGTTAGCGTACTGTTATAATGATTTAGCCGAAGGCCTTTTAAAAAAATACGAAATTATGATTAAAAAGGATATTTATTTAATAAAGGGCTCTAACTAGGAAGGCAAGTGTCACGCGCGGATGATCGACTCGAACTCAGCTTTTAAATACAATTAAAATATTGAGAGCAGTCAAAAGTGCTGGCTAGGCGATAGGGTTGTCGACGGTGAGCATTATTATATACACGATACATATATAACAGCCCCGGGGAACAAGAGTAAACTTATCCCTGAAGGGTTAAGTTTATGAAAGGCAAGTACGGATTTTGGGAATCGGTATTGAAGTACCATCGGCAGCCACTTCTGAAAGTTCATCAGCTTTTTCTATGTTAAATTTAGATTTACGTTTTATAAAGAAACGGTGACAATTGCCTGACTTTAAAAGTTTACAAAATATAATTAACATAAAAATTATAATTGAAATTACAATTGTGGTATATGAATAATATTAGCCGTATAATACAATATGTGGTTTATCAATAGTCTTATCTAGGTCTTTTACAAAACTCATATCGAAGACACAAGTGATGATTTCAGCTTAGTCATACACTTCCAAATTTAGCAAGAAGAACTAGAACATAACAAAGAATTGAACTACACTGAAACAACTTTTTATATATTCAATCAATTTTACTACTCAGAACCACTCAGAACTCAACAGAAAAAGTCCCATGCCTGTTACGTAACAGCTTCATAATCACATGATTTTGGACAATTCACAGCATATAGTATATGCAAGTATTTTATAAGAACAAGGTTGGAAACATAGTATACTCACATTGGCTATTGATATCAAATAATTATTGAATTGTTTATTACAAAAATTATAAACATTTCAAATATCACAATGTAATACAGGCCACTTTAACAAACAAAGAATTTCTTGTGTAGCTTCGGGTTCAAAGATGGATGGCATTACATAACAATCACTGGCCTTAGTGATCATAGAAAAAAATGTTCTCAATATGATTTAAAATAGATTACATTCCATGATTTAGCTACACTTAAATATGATTTAAAAAATACATTTAAGCAATTATGTAACTTCAAAAAAATTATTAACAATAAAACAATAAATATTGGAATCGGTTTTTAACACTTTATTTGAATAAAAATAAATTACTAATAGTCATTTATTATTAGATAGTGGTTGCCAGGTGTCTAAATGAATGATGAATTCGGAAATGTTAATTAATGTGTATATATTTTCTAAAGATAAACTCAAAGGGTGGTAATCAGTTAAAAATTTATAATTTTCTACGAGTTCTGTAAATAAATGTTTCGTGTGATGATTGATGGATACAAGATGTTGGCTTTGGAGAACATAATTCTGTTTATGTTAAGTGTACAATTTAAGGCACTCAGCATTGGAACACAGAGTAGTTTGTTGACAGAGAAACGTGAAGCTGCCTATTACACCGTTCATATAGAAATTTTTTCCATATAGAAATTTGTTATTTAAATATATATATTATTTTCTAAGGACTACAATGACGTGCTAATTTTATTTCATCAAAATGATGAGTTACGTGTCTTCTGTTAATCAGTAGCGTCAGGCTGTTTCTGCCGTTTATTTTAACGACTTTATAAGGGCCCTTCCAGATAGGGGAAAGAGCTTTTCTCATCCGGAGATGATTTTTAAGGTACACATAATCCCCAACTTTATAACTTACAGGGCGGCTATGTGAATCGTAATAGGTTTTGGAGGTTTCTTTGGACTTTCTTATATGCTCGATGGCTTTATCTCTTGTGATTTTTAAGCGATGTTGTAACATTCTAATATAGTCAGGGTAAGTAGCACTAGAGGCAGATTCATAAATGGAATTAGGAAGGGTGGGTTTATGTCCAAAAACCAACTCATACGGGGTATAATTAGTTGTGGAGTGGATTGTAGTGTTATATGCTAACATGGCAGTATACACGTATTTTGGCCAATCGTCTTGGGATTCGGATATATAGGATTTTAAATATTCTTTTAATGTTGAATGACTTCGTTCTAGCGCTCCTTGTGTTTGTGGATGATAAGGGGATGACCAAAGCTGTTTTACTTTTAAAAACTTACATGTCTCTTTGAACATTTCTGCAGTAAAGTTGGTACCTTGATCAGTCAGAATAGTTTTCGGGATACCAAACAAAGAAATAAGGTGAATTAAACAGTCGCTAGTCTCTTCAGCGGTAGTACTGCGAATAGGATATGCTATGGAATATTTCGTTAGGTCATCTTGAAGGGTTAGGATGTACTTAAATTTGGCTGTTCTAGATTCTGGGAGAGGTCCAACGATATCAAGGGACAATCTTTCGAAAGGAGCGGTGGAAGTGGAGGTTATCTGCATTGGAGCTCGGTTAATTTTCCTAAGAGCTTTATTTGTTTCACAGGAGGTACAGTTTTTTACATAATTTTCTATTTCGTTACGCATGTTTTTCCAGTAATATTGTTCACGGATCTTTTTAAACATTCTATTGGATCCTAAATGTCCTGCAATGGGGATATCGTGGTTTTCACGTAAAATTTGTTGCACTTCGGAAGGACTAGGATAATAAATTTTGTTTTTGTAGATGTTGATTTGGATGCCAGTATTATGGAAAAGGTGTGTTAACATGTTCTAGGTATCCAACCTCCTTTCTTAAAAATTCACACTTATCTGGCTGGAGTTTCAAATTAAAGGATCGGAGTTTTTGGAAAACAGCTATAAGATTTTGGATATGGGTATTAAGATCATGGGAATAGATTACGATGTCATCTAGATATACAAAGCATCTTTCGCCTTGTAAACCAGTAAGGACATTATTCATCAGACGCTGGAAAGTTGACGGTGCATTTTTCAACCCAAAAGGCATTCTCGTGAATTCAAAATGACCTTGAGGGACGCTGAAAGCGGTCTTACACGAGTCATTAGGAGCCATTTTAATCTGGTGGAACCCCGATGCTAGATCAAGGGTTGAAAAGTATTTGGATTTTCCTAATTGGTCAAGAATTTCTGTTATATTTGGAATAGGGTAAGTTTCACCAATGGTTTTATCATTTAATTTCCTATAGTCTATTACGATGCGCCATTTTCTTTGGCCAGAAGCATCTGTTTTTTTAGGCACAATCCATATTGGAGAAGACCAGGGAGATAAAGAGGGTTTGATAATTTTTTGATCTAACATTTTTTGAACTTGAGATTGCACTTCTTGTTTGTGTATTTCTGGGAAACGATAAGATTTAACATTGATCGGTTCATCAGAGGACGTTCGGATTTCATGTTGGATGGCGTCGGTAGCTGTTAGTTGGTCGTCAGGTAAGTGAAAAATATCAGAGTATTTTGAACATACTTCATAGAGGGCATCGGTTTCTTCCGTGTTCAAATGTGAGACTCGAAGAAGCTCTAAAACGTTATGAGTTCTGTCGAGACATGATTTATTTGACTGAGCAGAGGCAGAGGCATAATCAAGTGAATGTAAGATAAGTTGAAGATTCGAATTTAAGGTAACTGGTTCTTCTGACGTATTTAAGACCGTTAGATTAATCCTGTTATTTTCTTTCACCTTTACTAAGCAATTCGCGATAAAAAGTGTATTACTAATGTGTTGATCAAGAATTAAGCCTTCTTTCATTTCGGGATTGGCAACCGAGCACTCTACTATTATCTCGGAACGAGGCGGGACTTTATAAATCGGATCGTTAAAGTTCAGTTTCATTTCCTTTTGGTGAATGGTAAGAGTTTTCTTATTAAAGTTTACATTACTTTGGAAAAAGGTAAGTAAATCATTTCCTATTATGCCATCATATGTTAAGGCTATTTTGTCTACTACATGAAAGTCAAAAGCAATTACTTCGTTATTGAAGTTTAGCTTCATATTAAAGCGACCTAATGTTGGCACTGTATCTTCAGTATTATCTATGCCTTTTAACTTGATTATGTGTTTTTCTAGTTTCAGATTATCATATGATTGGATGCATGACCGTTTGATAAGAGAGATGGAGGACCCTGTATCAACGAGTAAGGTAAGTGGTTTATCGCATACAGATGTTAGCATACTTACATAGGGTAAAGAAACTATAGCAGGTTTACAGGATATTTCGTAAACTTTAGTTTGTTTAACTGTTATTTCTTGAAGAGAGTTATTCTTATTTACTTTACTGGATGCGGAGACTTTACTTGGGACACTGATTTGGGGCTGGTTACCCGTGTGGTGGTCCTTGGATGTGGAAGTGAGGACACTGGTTTGGGGCTGGTTACCCGTGTGGTGGTCCTTGGATGTGGAAATGAGGACACTGGTTTGGGGCTGGTTACCCGTGTGGTGGTCCTTGAATTTGGAAGAGAGGACACTGATTTGGGGCTGGTTACCCGTGTGGTGGTCCTTGGATGTGGAAGTGAGGACACTGGTT
>JASFAT010003026.1:0-112820 GCA_031353405.1 Baronia brevicornis
GGGGAGCTCAAAAAGAAAGTTTGCAGACCAATCAAAAGAAAAAACAAGAGTAAAGATATGGAGAATTAAAGAAGATGATTTTGAATCATCTTTAAATTATAAATTTATTGGTAAAAAAAATTGTAGAACCTAAAAATCTTCAGTTATTAAATATATATCAATTGTCACCACAAAAGATTACAAAGGACATATAAATTTTATACTGAGAACTTAAAAATAGTGATTTCCTCTCACACATGTACACACATACACATACATATATGTATATGAATAAACAAATATTTTATAGATTAACCACAGTGACCAACTAAAAAATTTGAAAATATTTTTGTTTGCAAGTTAAGATAAGAAAATGTAAATCCATTATTGGCTCCACATGTGTTCAATTATTTATTTAAGTTAAAGCAATAAGATATCCTACTTACATTTACAGGTAATTTAAATATGTGATAATGAATGGTAACTATTTCCCGTAGGAGTAGGCCAAGACCACAGATCTCCATCTGCTTTGACCTCGGCTGACTTTCCTTGCTTCTTCCACACTCATCACTTCTTTGTTTTCCATGGTCTTCCTCTACCGACCCTTCCATCCACATCCGCAATGTAAATTTCCTTTACCAGTCATCTTTCATCCATCCTCTTTATGCACCCAAATCATTTAAGCGAGTTAGTTATGTGAAGTAAAAGAAAATGTCATGTCAAAAGATGAGAGAGGGGTTCTCTCAACTTTTGTCATGACATTTTCTTTTACTTCACATAACTAACTCTCTTATAACTTCATTCCTTAACCTACCATTTACGACTGCTTCCATGACTCCTTTACCAAACCCAACTTTCACTACTACTATGAGAAACAGGCGTGATGATATGTATGAATGTTAACTTCAATTTTAACACATTTATACTCACTTGAACGAGTAGATATATTGTGGTTGTGTGTAGTGTTGCCCTTGAACAATAGGCCAGATGTTGAGCAGGTTGTCATTGCCTCCAGATGCAAGATATTTACCATCTGGAGACCACTTCAGGCCACAGATCTGTAAAGGACAAAATAAACATTAGTTAATCAATAGAATCAGGCGTGACTTTGCGGAAATCCATTACTATATGGACAGTCCATATATGACATAATATGGCAGATCCGCGACAAGCAAACAAAACTAAAAAAACAATAATTGGGCTTCCAAGTATTTAGACATTCCATTCACAAAGACTACTATAGGTATTATAAGAGTGGAATCTACATGCCAAATGGCGGAAATCTCATGCGCGACGTCAATGTATTTTTACTTTTTACGTTTTTATAACATTTTCGTCATGCGAACACAACACTAAAAATAAAATTTAATTCTCTTTTTACACGAATTGTTTCAACACGATTTTTAGTATTCTATGAATTTTCATCATTCTCAATCAAATAGAGCGAGATATTTCGACGCGCTTACGAAGCGTTTAAATCAATCTCAGAAGAAGTATCTGAGATAAGAGAGAACTACTGAATTATCAACACAGAAGACTAGAGATGATCATCCAGAAATAATTTCGTAAAATAATTCTAGTGATGGTAGTGATATTTATATCTTACTTATTACCTACATATTTTTCCGTTAGCTGGACACAGCCGAAAAATTGCCATATAATAAAGAATTCCGCCGAATTTCTTACAACCTAATCTAACCTAATTAACGCCCGCAGCAAACTGTCCCTCAGACACAAGCTGCTTCTTTACAAAACATGCGTCCGGCCAATCATTTCCTACGCAAGTGTCGCCTTCGCGCACGTGCATAAAAGAAAAATAAATAAACTTCAAGTGATACAAAATCGCTTCATTCGTCGAGCCACCGGTGCTCAGTGGTTCCAGCGCAATATCGACCTCCACTGCGACCTTAACTTGCCGAGCGTCAAACAACACTTTAAAACACTCTCTAAGAAACATTTTGAGAGATCCGAATCCCATCCGAATCCACTGGTGGTACAATCGGTAAATTATTCACCCGATTTAAACGCGCGCCCGAAAAGACGACGCCCGCGTAACGTGTTACACGATCCGGACGACGAAACAGCGTCGTTCGGATCCACACACGATACCAACACTCACACGCACCCCGGCTCTAGCCGAGCACGTAGAGTAGGGAACACTTCTACACCGGCCGCTTACACGAGATTCTCTCACGTACCCAGTCGGTTCTCACCCCCTAGACCTTAGGGTCTATGGGACTAATAGGGACTATAGTTACTAAAGTTCAATCCTCCCCTACATGTTTAACGTAGAATCATGACGAGTTTAAAATCAGCACACACACATATGTGTACCTCCGACACAGCGTCAGGCCGATGGAGTCTGCGATTTGCTCAGATTCCCAAATATATTATACTTGCTTGGTATTCAGGCCAAATAGGCTACCAGCATTAACATCTTCGAATTTGGATTTCTAACCTAATATTTCTAGGAAAATCTAACCTAATATTTTTTCCCCCACGTAAAAACTTAACGTAACGTAAGTCCCTATTTTCATCATTTTTTAAAACAAAAATTAAAATGGAAGAAAAAAGGATTTTCTTTTGAATTAATTCAGAGAATAGAGCACAAAGAAATTTGGCGGGATCATACATAATTTGGCGATTTTTCGCTTGTTAGGTTAGGTCAGATTTGTTACGTGGGGAAAATAAATAAAAAAGTTAGGTAAGGTTTTAAGACATTTTGCGGAATTCTACATTAATTGACGGCTTTTTGCTTGCGCCCGGCTAACGGAAAAGTACCAAATTACCTGTACAGTAAACCTACCTATAACGCGATTTCATGTCCCTCGTATAACGCGTGGATTTCCCAAGTCATATATTTGTATGTACTGTGAAAAATTTATAATGATTCGACAGTCCATAATCAACTTTGTTTGCACACCTTGTTTTTATAAAATTAAATTATTTTATTTAGTTTTGTTCCCAGCCTTTGAGTTTTAGCAACATTGATTATGCATTACAGTGAACCCTCGTATAACGCGTTTTCCTATAACGCGGAACCGATCTACCGCGTTATAGGAGGGTTTTCTGTATAATAATAAAAAGTAACGTACTTCTTGCGTGTGTGCACTGATGGTAGATACGGCGTGGTCGCGCTGACGCACGTCGTGATGCACGATGTTGCCGTCGCGCGCTCCACTCGACACCACGTACATGTTCCACGCGAGGGAACCCACGCGTGCCGTGTGCCCATCCATCACCTGGAACGCGACAATTATATAACTGCAGTGACAGAGCCATGGAAGCAAGAATTAGCTGGCTGGCTGAACGAAGTTTGTGGTTTTTGTCGCCTCCAACCATGTGTTCGCATTTGTCACCAATTTTTGTTCGAGGGGAAGGAGACCCCGGCAAGGTATTACGGTTCGGGCGGGCCGTAAAATTTTTACCAGATTCAGATTTTTAAGGTTTGGATATAATTCCTCTGCCTTAAGTCCTATCCAAACATTTCCCAAGAACAAACCCTCCATCTCTTACGGTTTCCCTAATAACGAGCCAGTGAGTGGTAATGCAGTTTTATATATAAGTTAATTAATAATTGTAACTTTAAATGATCAGACTAAAATTGGGTTTAATTTATTTCAGGCAGCAATAGAATGGTAACTCACAATGACACAGAGATTATAGAATAACAAAGAGAAAGGAGCACGAGATGAAATTGAAACCACAGGCCACAAATAGTTGTATCATGTAAATAAAAAAAGTCACGACCGGCAAACAAAGGGATTCCTGCGGTCTCACTCGCTCGATACGGAACTAAAAACGCCCAATGCAAAAAAGGCGTTAATCCAACACTTGATTTGTCTTATTTACGAAAATATTAAATGACGTGTTGCTGTGATATAATCAGACGTCTGCTGTAGATTAAAAAATAAATTGCTACGACAAACTAACGTATCAATGATAGCACTGCACACTGCGGCGAGACAGTGTTATGCAGAATCTACTTACTTAGCGTGCTCTCAATTTTTCTAATGGGCGCGAATTTCAAAATGGTTTAAAGTAACATCAGATGAGCCAACGACAAAAGCAGCAGGTTGAGTATAGCTGGACTAGAGCAATGGAAGGTTTGTTTGAAAGGGAATGACAATTGGCAGTAATTTTGATACCATGTCTTCTGATAGTGAATACTATTCTAGTTGCAAATAAATACTTTGGGTGATGATTAAAATATACATACCCTTAATCTCTTAATTTTCTCACAATCCCAAAGTTCGACGGTGGCTGATGAACTCCCTACAGCTAAATGTGTTCCTCCCCCTTGTACCCACGCCACAGAGGTAACGGTTTCGGATCTTTCTAGGGTGAGAAGTTGTTCTATTTGACCAGTGCCAGCGTTCCACAAGAATACTGAATTACCTAAAGCCACCGCTAAGATATTTGAAGCACTCCAGTCAATAAGGTTAAGGTCTGTAATCAAACAAAATTAGTAATTTTAATGCTGCAATAGGATCACAACAACCTTAATAACTCAGTAGTGAAGCCAACACTTTGGAAATCAATGGAATGGCACACCCATTCCATTGATTTCCAAAGTGTTGGCGTATTGGTTTATTATAAATAAGGTTAAGGTCTGTAAACAAATAAAATTAATGTATTAGGAAGTCCGGGCCTAAATAGTCAGATAGTCTATATGAGTTGTTAAGAAAGTAAGATTCCCTCACTTCAATATTAGCACACATATTTCTTATACTATATGACATTTAATGCGCTAGTTTTCGCAAAATAATGTAGATTTTCACCAAATTTCTTAAAACCATTCCTTTTACGTAAAAAAAAACGTAAAAACCTAAGAAAACCTTTTCCCCCCACGTAAATAAAAACCTAACCGCACCTTTTTTCCCCCCACGTAAATAAAAACCTAACCGAACCTTCTTCCCCCCACGTAAATAAAAACCTAACCGAACCTTTTATTCCTCCCATGTAAATAAAAATCTAACCGAACCTTTTTTTCCTCCCACGTAAATAAAAACTTAACATAAAACCTAATAAATTCTAACTAGGCTAACAGAAAAGAATCTTTAAATCTAGTCATAACCATTTTATAGTAGTCAACTGCTGCACAGATGGCTTTCCTGTGAAGAAGGAATTTGAATAAATACCCATATGATATATAAATATTTATCCTGATATAGTAGTAGTAGATTACCACAACCTTTGGCTCAGAAAAGGAACACTTCATCTCTACGCCATTTGGGTTGTCAATTTATTTTAGTAGAAAATAACTATAGCAATCTTACAATAGTCATCCAATATGTCTGGTGCATCAAGTATCCTATCGGGAGCTTGTGGTATGTATCTTGAAGAGTTTTTCACAGATGAAGGAACTTTAGCCTAAAACAATAATTTTTATTAATAAACTAGCAAACATTGTGATTAATTCCGACAAGATTCGTTTTGTAAGTGCAATGAAACAAATTTAGGTTTTTTAAGCATTCACTTGTATAATTAAATTTCTTTTAGATAAGAGAATATTCAATTTGTCAAACAAACATTAGTCTGTTAGCAATCAAGCTTTTACTAATTTCTTTTAATGGGTTTCCTTTAAATTAATGAAAAAAACACAAAACACTTTTTTGTATTTGTTTTTTAACTATAAATAGTATTTAATGTAAATTGTATACAGTTTCATCATTTCATTAATTAAATTAAAAAGGAAATTTAAGATAAGAAAAATAACATGCTTTCCAACAATCTAAAATATTAATATTGTCATGAGTCAGTTTTTATTGAGTGATGCCATGATAAGAATGCAGAATGTTATTATGATCTATTGTATTGTTTGAATACATTTACAGAGTTAGTAAAAGCTATAAAGTCAAATAAAGTACAATATACAGGTTGTCCCAGAACGCAACGTCAAGCCGAAACAGGGTGACAGGATCGATTGTAACCATCATGAGAAAAATCAGAAAAAAAATCTATTTCATGCAGTATGAAAATTATGGGCATTTAAGAAAAACCTAGAAATTTGGTCAAACTGTAACCATTTTTCGGTTATTGCGGTTAATTTTTATTATTTTTGTTCATTTAAACTTTGGAATGGAAAATAACATTTCTAGAATCACAGTAAAAAATAATGACACAATTGCCCCAAATTTCCTAGAATTAATACTATTTGTTAAACTATGCATTTAAAATTTTCAAAATTTGTTAACTTTGAAAGGCCCTCCTTTAAAAAAAAAAGCACTAGAGTGTCTTGGGAAGTGCCATTAAAAATTGGCGCATTTAATCAGGATTGTAAAATGGTTTTTATTTTTTTACTCGTTTTTTTAGCATGAAACTAACAATACTTGTTAGTTTCATGCTAAAAAAACGAGTAAAAAAATAAAAACCTCAAGTAGCCCGATTTTTGCTAACCCATTTTACTCAGTTAAAATGTTTTTTATTTGCACAAGCTCTTGGTAGGTTCTTAATTTTAAGATCTTCAGATAGATTTTTTTCTGATTTTTCTCATGATGGTTACAATCAATCCTGTCACCCCGCTTCGGCTTGACATTGAGTTCTGGGACACCCTGTATTGGTAAGAAATTGTTGAAAATAATGGAAGAAGCCAGTTATAAATGCATACTTGAGAGTACACTACTCGTAATCTGTTCTGATATCCTTCCGGTGCAGCAGGAGCTTTGCATGTGTACTGTAGTAACCGTCCAGGTTCTGTGTCATTTAGGGCTCTTCCAATTGCTTCACTAGCTGCATTCTGTGCTGCCGCATCCTCTGCTTTTTCTTCATCGCGGTTCATCTGTTAACATGGACTTGTAATAAAAAGATTTTCTTATAAATAACACTACTAAGAGACTTTTTAAGAATTTTTAAAACCAATATTACACAACTGATTTAATGCTTCAGTTTTTCGAACAATATATATTATGAGTGTACTTATTATTGTAAAGTCAAGAGGATTATCCTACAGTTTTTAAAGATATGATTATTTTTTATGATATGTTTTCTAAGTGAAAGAGCTTTTTACATGTAGTAGGTCTGGAGCAGTTCACTACCTAAAAGGGGTTTTACCTTTAAGCATGCCACTTAACATGATCGTTGGTTAGACAAATCCATCCATGGAGATAAAGGCTTAACTTGACAATGGGACATTCCATACTTTTTCTTTAAAAGTCTATTAAAATGACTTTACAGTTACTAGCATTTTTCTAAACCATTCCATTTAAGCTGTGGCACAGGGTGGCTATAGAGCATAGGGATAAGTTGGGAATTTGAAATATCTTGAAAACTTGTACAGTTTCACATGCTAATACACCAAATGATGGAAACAAGTGGGAGAGAAACTCATCACGCAAGTACCAGTTGCAATCTGTTGAACGAGTTACATATGCGCATGATTTGTGTATGAAAGTAAAAAAAAATATTGTGAATATTTCTTCTGTAGGAGTCAATTATTATAGTAATCAAGTGTTAATTTTTATAAATTTAGTATATTTTTAATATCTACAAAGGATTTAGTTTTAATTCAAACAGTTTTTTTCAAGTTGTTTCAAGTTGTCTGAGTGGGGTAAGTTGAGCAATAGTTGCTCAACAAACATAATGAAAGTAATGTATGTTATTTTTATTTAATTTTAGACAAATATTGTCAGCTGAAAAAGAAGATTCTTCACAAAAAATAGTTGATACAAATTTTATGGATATTCTCCAAAATAAATTTGTTGTCTTGACTATGAGTGAGTGTGCTGCTAAATTTGACATCTAGTGACCATCGAGTTTTACTACTATTAGTCACTAAATCATTGTAAATAAAAGTTTGACATGATGAACATATCTGACTTTCTTCACATAAACGGCTGAAGATTTTAAATGTGATTTGTTAGAAATAAATTACTATGGACAATTTTTTAAAGGGATAAATTACTTTCCCTTAGTATATATAACAAAAAAATTGGACTTATGATTGAGGAGTTATGACCGATTAAGTGAAAAATTGCTAAACTACTCTATTTCTGCTTGGAAATGTTTTACATTAATAGTCAAATGGACGATACAAACTCACCATCATATATTATAATCCCAATTCTTCCCCTTGGGCTGTTGTTGCATATAGTTTCAAAAAATACCAAATGGTATTTGCTTTTTTAAACAAAAAAAATGTATAATAAACAAATACTAGTTACTGTACAATTTGAATTAAAACTATAAGGCTAATTATTAAAAATGAACAAGAATATTAAATGCTGTTATTTATTTGTCTCACAGGAAAATTAGAAAATGCATGAGACCAGATGGGATTTATATCCCATCTTTTATAAGCTTGCATAAAATTTCTTTTTCATTCTGAAAACACTTTCTTATGAAATTTTACTTGTTATTCTTACCATATAATGACACAAGTCATAATTTGAATTACTTCTTGATGGAATAAATCTATCAGCTTTATTAGGAGTCTTAGAGGCTTTGTTTGGAGTAGGTGTAGTGGATCTTCCTGCAAAAGAATTTTGAAATTATCTAAGCTTTTAGACATAATGACCACAAAGTAGTAACGAAAACAAGAAAGGGAAAAAGACTCCTTCAAAAAACAAATCACCTGGTATGTATTTGCACTAGGCATGTCGACTACTGTAGAGAGTTAATGAGTTAAAAGTCTATATGCCTGTTACATTCATTTATATGGTAGAGACAAAGAAAGACAATATCCCTGCTAATGTTCTGCACTTCTCTGTTCTCAAGTATTTATCACTTTCTAAATTGCATACTTTCATCTATATTCTTATTCACAAGTATCATTGTAGTTAGTTATTACTTTGTGGTCATTATGTCTAAAAGCTTAGATAATTTCAAAATTCTATTGCAGGAAGATCCACTACACCTACTCCAAACAAAGCCTCTAAGACTCCTAATAAAGCTGATAGATTTATTCCATCAAGAAGTAATTCAAATTATGACTTGTGTCATTATATGGTAAGAATAACAAGTAAAATTTCATAAGAAAGTGTTTTCAGAATGAAAAAGAAATTTTATGCAAGCTTATAAAAGATGGGATATAAATCCCATCTGGTCTCATGCATTTTCTAATTTTCCTGTGAGACAAATAAATAACAGCATTTAATATTCTTGTTCATTTTTAATAATTAGCCTTATAGTTTTAATTCAAATTGTACAGTAACTAGTATTTGTTTATTATACATTTTTTTTGTTTAAAAAAGCAAATACCATTTGGTATTTTTTGAAACTATATGCAACAACAGCCCAAGGGGAAGAATTGGGATTATAATATATGATGGTGAGTTTGTATCGTCCATTTGACTATTAATGTAAAACATTTCCAAGCAGAAATAGAGTAGTTTAGCAATTTTTCACTTAATCGGTCATAACTCCTCAATCATAAGTCCAATTTTTTTGTTATATATACTAAGGGAAAGTAATTTATCCCTTTAAAAAATTGTCCATAGTAATTTATTTCTAACAAATCACATTTAAAATCTTCAGCCGTTTATGTGAAGAAAGTCAGATATGTTCATCATGTCAAACTTTTATTTACAATGATTTAGTGACTAATAGTAGTAAAACTCGATGGTCACTAGATGTCAAATTTAGCAGCACACTCACTCATAGTCAAGACAACAAATTTATTTTGGAGAATATCCATAAAATTTGTATCAACTATTTTTTGTGAAGAATCTTCTTTTTCAGCTGACAATATTTGTCTAAAATTAAATAAAAATAACATACATTACTTTCATTATGTTTGTTGAGCAACTATTGCTCAACTTACCCCACTCAGACAACTTGAAACAACTTGAAAAAAACTGTTTGAATTAAAACTAAATCCTTTGTAGATATTAAAAATATACTAAATTTATAAAAATTAACACTTGATTACTATAATAATTGACTCCTACAGAAGAAATATTCACAATATTTTTTTTTACTTTCATACACAAATCATGCGCATATGTAACTCGTTCAACAGATTGCAACTGGTACTTGCGTGATGAGTTTCTCTCCCACTTGTTTCCATCATTTGGTGTATTAGCATGTGAAACTGTACAAGTTTTCAAGATATTTCAAATTCCCAACTTATCCCTATGCTCTATAGCCACCCTGTGCCACAGCTTAAATGGAATGGTTTAGAAAAATGCTAGTAACTGTAAAGTCATTTTAATAGACTTTTAAAGAAAAAGTATGGAATGTCCCATTGTCAAGTTAAGCCTTTATCTCCATGGATGGATTTGTCTAACCAACGATCATGTTAAGTGGCATGCTTAAAGGTAAAACCCCTTTTAGGTAGTGAACTGCTCCAGACCTACTACATGTAAAAAGCTCTTTCACTTAGAAAACATATCATAAAAAATAATCATATCTTTAAAAACTGTAGGATAATCCTCTTGACTTTACAATAATAAGTACACTCATAATATATATTGTTCGAAAAACTGAAGCATTAAATCAGTTGTGTAATATTGGTTTTAAAAATTCTTAAAAAGTCTCTTAGTAGTGTTATTTATAAGAAAATCTTTTTATTACAAGTCCATGTTAACAGATGAACCGCGATGAAGAAAAAGCAGAGGATGCGGCAGCACAGAATGCAGCTAGTGAAGCAATTGGAAGAGCCCTAAATGACACAGAACCTGGACGGTTACTACAGTACACATGCAAAGCTCCTGCTGCACCGGAAGGATATCAGAACAGATTACGAGTAGTGTACTCTCAAGTATGCATTTATAACTGGCTTCTTCCATTATTTTCAACAATTTCTTACCAATACAGGGTGTCCCAGAACTCAATGTCAAGCCGAAGCGGGGTGACAGGATTGATTGTAACCATCATGAGAAAAATCAGAAAAAAATCTATCTGAAGATCTTAAAATTAAGAACCTACCAAGAGCTTGTGCAAATAAAAAACATTTTAACTGAGTAAAATGGGTTAGCAAAAATCGGGCTACTTGAGGTTTTTATTTTTTTACTCGTTTTTTTAGCATGAAACTAACAAGTATTGTTAGTTTCATGCTAAAAAAACGAGTAAAAAAATAAAAACCATTTTACAATCCTGATTAAATGCGCCAATTTTTAATGGCACTTCCCAAGACACTCTAGTGCTTTTTTTTTTAAAGGAGGGCCTTTCAAAGTTAACAAATTTTGAAAATTTTAAATGCATAGTTTAACAAATAGTATTAATTCTAGGAAATTTGGGGCAATTGTGTCATTATTTTTTACTGTGATTCTAGAAATGTTATTTTCCATTCCAAAGTTTAAATGAACAAAAATAATAAAAATTAACCGCAATAACCGAAAAATGGTTACAGTTTGACCAAATTTCTAGGTTTTTCTTAAATGCCCATAATTTTCATACTGCATGAAATAGATTTTTTTTCTGATTTTTCTCATGATGGTTACAATCGATCCTGTCACCCTGTTTCGGCTTGACGTTGCGTTCTGGGACAACCTGTATATTGTACTTTATTTGACTTTATAGCTTTTACTAACTCTGTAAATGTATTCAAACAATACAATAGATCATAATAACATTCTGCATTCTTATCATGGCATCACTCAATAAAAACTGACTCATGACAATATTAATATTTTAGATTGTTGGAAAGCATGTTATTTTTCTTATCTTAAATTTCCTTTTTAATTTAATTAATGAAATGATGAAACTGTATACAATTTACATTAAATACTATTTATAGTTAAAAAACAAATACAAAAAAGTGTTTTGTGTTTTTTTCATTAATTTAAAGGAAACCCATTAAAAGAAATTAGTAAAAGCTTGATTGCTAACAGACTAATGTTTGTTTGACAAATTGAATATTCTCTTATCTAAAAGAAATTTAATTATACAAGTGAATGCTTAAAAAACCTAAATTTGTTTCATTGCACTTACAAAACGAATCTTGTCGGAATTAATCACAATGTTTGCTAGTTTATTAATAAAAATTATTGTTTTAGGCTAAAGTTCCTTCATCTGTGAAAAACTCTTCAAGATACATACCACAAGCTCCCGATAGGATACTTGATGCACCAGACATATTGGATGACTATTGTAAGATTGCTATAGTTATTTTCTACTAAAATAAATTGACAACCCAAATGGCGTAGAGATGAAGTGTTCCTTTTCTGAGCCAAAGGTTGTGGTAATCTACTACTACTATATCAGGATAAATATTTATATATCATATGGGTATTTATTCAAATTCCTTCTTCACAGGAAAGCCATCTGTGCAGCAGTTGACTACTATAAAATGGTTATGACTAGATTTAAAGATTCTTTTCTGTTAGCCTAGTTAGAATTTATTAGGTTTTATGTTAAGTTTTTATTTACGTGGGAGGAAAAAAGGTTCGGTTAGATTTTTATTTACATGGGAGGAATAAAAGGTTCGGTTAGGTTTTTATTTACGTGGGGGGAAGAAGGTTCGGTTAGGTTTTTATTTACGTGGGGGGAAAAAAGGTGCGGTTAGGTTTTTATTTACGTGGGGGGAAAAAGGTTTTCTTAGGTTTTTACGTTTTTTTTTTTACGTAAAAGGAATGGTTTTAAGAAATTTGGTGAAAATCTACATTATTTTGCGAAAACTAGCGCATTAAATGTCATATAGTATAAGAAATATGTGTGCTAATTTGAGGTGAGGGAATCTTACTTTCTTAACAACTCATATAGACTATCTGACTATTTAGGCCCGGACTTCCTAATACATTAATTTTATTTGTTTACAGACCTTAACCTTATTTATAATAAACCAATACGCCAACACTTTGGAAATCAATGGAATGGGTGTGCCATTCCATTGATTTCCAAAGTGTTGGCTTCACTACTGAGTTATTAAGGTTGTTGTGATCCTATTGCAGCATTAAAATTACTAATTTTGTTTGATTACAGACCTTAACCTTATTGACTGGAGTGCTTCAAATATCTTAGCGGTGGCTTTAGGTAATTCAGTATTCTTGTGGAACGCTGGCACTGGTCAAATAGAACAACTTCTCACCCTAGAAAGATCCGAAACCGTTACCTCTGTGGCGTGGGTACAAGGGGGAGGAACACATTTAGCTGTAGGGAGTTCATCAGCCACCGTCGAACTTTGGGATTGTGAGAAAATTAAGAGATTAAGGGTATGTATATTTTAATCATCACCCAAAGTATTTATTTGCAACTAGAATAGTATTCACTATCAGAAGACATGGTATCAAAATTACTGCCAATTGTCATTCCCTTTCAAACAAACCTTCCATTGCTCTAGTCCAGCTATACTCAACCTGCTGCTTTTGTCGTTGGCTCATCTGATGTTACTTTAAACCATTTTGAAATTCGCGCCCATTAGAAAAATTGAGAGCACGCTAAGTAAGTAGATTCTGCATAACACTGTCTCGCCGCAGTGTGCAGTGCTATCATTGATACGTTAGTTTGTCGTAGCAATTTATTTTTTAATCTACAGCAGACGTCTGATTATATCACAGCAACACGTCATTTAATATTTTCGTAAATAAGACAAATCAAGTGTTGGATTAACGCCTTTTTTGCATTGGGCGTTTTTAGTTCCGTATCGAGCGAGTGAGACCGCAGGAATCCCTTTGTTTGCCGGTCGTGACTTTTTTTATTTACATGATACAACTATTTGTGGCCTGTGGTTTCAATTTCATCTCGTGCTCCTTTCTCTTTGTTATTCTATAATCTCTGTGTCATTGTGAGTTACCATTCTATTGCTGCCTGAAATAAATTAAACCCAATTTTAGTCTGATCATTTAAAGTTACAATTATTAATTAACTTATATATAAAACTGCATTACCACTCACTGGCTCGTTATTAGGGAAACCGTAAGAGATGGAGGGTTTGTTCTTGGGAAATGTTTGGATAGGACTTAAGGCAGAGGAATTATATCCAAACCTTAAAAATCTGAATCTGGTAAAAATTTTACGGCCCGCCCGAACCGTAATACCTTGCCGGGGTCTCCTTCCCCTCGAACAAAAATTGGTGACAAATGCGAACACATGGTTGGAGGCGACAAAAACCACAAACTTCGTTCAGCCAGCCAGCTAATTCTTGCTTCCATGGCTCTGTCACTGCAGTTATATAATTGTCGCGTTCCAGGTGATGGATGGGCACACGGCACGCGTGGGTTCCCTCGCGTGGAACATGTACGTGGTGTCGAGTGGAGCGCGCGACGGCAACATCGTGCATCACGACGTGCGTCAGCGCGACCACGCCGTATCTACCATCAGTGCACACACGCAAGAAGTACGTTACTTTTTATTATTATACAGAAAACCCTCCTATAACGCGGTAGATCGGTTCCGCGTTATAGGAAAACGCGTTATACGAGGGTTCACTGTAATGCATAATCAATGTTGCTAAAACTCAAAGGCTGGGAACAAAACTAAATAAAATAATTTAATTTTATAAAAACAAGGTGTGCAAACAAAGTTGATTATGGACTGTCGAATCATTATAAATTTTTCACAGTACATACAAATATATGACTTGGGAAATCCACGCGTTATACGAGGGACATGAAATCGCGTTATAGGTAGGTTTACTGTACAGGTAATTTGGTACTTTTCCGTTAGCCGGGCGCAAGCAAAAAGCCGTCAATTAATGTAGAATTCCGCAAAATGTCTTAAAACCTTACCTAACTTTTTTATTTATTTTCCCCACGTAACAAATCTGACCTAACCTAACAAGCGAAAAATCGCCAAATTATGTATGATCCCGCCAAATTTCTTTGTGCTCTATTCTCTGAATTAATTCAAAAGAAAATCCTTTTTTCTTCCATTTTAATTTTTGTTTTAAAAAATGATGAAAATAGGGACTTACGTTACGTTAAGTTTTTACGTGGGGGAAAAAATATTAGGTTAGATTTTCCTAGAAATATTAGGTTAGAAATCCAAATTCGAAGATGTTAATGCTGGTAGCCTATTTGGCCTGAATACCAAGCAAGTATAATATATTTGGGAATCTGAGCAAATCGCAGACTCCATCGGCCTGACGCTGTGTCGGAGGTACACATATGTGTGTGTGCTGATTTTAAACTCGTCATGATTCTACGTTAAACATGTAGGGGAGGATTGAACTTTAGTAACTATAGTCCCTATTAGTCCCATAGACCCTAAGGTCTAGGGGGTGAGAACCGACTGGGTACGTGAGAGAATCTCGTGTAAGCGGCCGGTGTAGAAGTGTTCCCTACTCTACGTGCTCGGCTAGAGCCGGGGTGCGTGTGAGTGTTGGTATCGTGTGTGGATCCGAACGACGCTGTTTCGTCGTCCGGATCGTGTAACACGTTACGCGGGCGTCGTCTTTTCGGGCGCGCGTTTAAATCGGGTGAATAATTTACCGATTGTACCACCAGTGGATTCGGATGGGATTCGGATCTCTCAAAATGTTTCTTAGAGAGTGTTTTAAAGTGTTGTTTGACGCTCGGCAAGTTAAGGTCGCAGTGGAGGTCGATATTGCGCTGGAACCACTGAGCACCGGTGGCTCGACGAATGAAGCGATTTTGTATCACTTGAAGTTTATTTATTTTTCTTTTATGCACGTGCGCGAAGGCGACACTTGCGTAGGAAATGATTGGCCGGACGCATGTTTTGTAAAGAAGCAGCTTGTGTCTGAGGGACAGTTTGCTGCGGGCGTTAATTAGGTTAGATTAGGTTGTAAGAAATTCGGCGGAATTCTTTATTATATGGCAATTTTTCGGCTGTGTCCAGCTAACGGAAAAATATGTAGGTAATAAGTAAGATATAAATATCACTACCATCACTAGAATTATTTTACGAAATTATTTCTGGATGATCATCTCTAGTCTTCTGTGTTGATAATTCAGTAGTTCTCTCTTATCTCAGATACTTCTTCTGAGATTGATTTAAACGCTTCGTAAGCGCGTCGAAATATCTCGCTCTATTTGATTGAGAATGATGAAAATTCATAGAATACTAAAAATCGTGTTGAAACAATTCGTGTAAAAAGAGAATTAAATTTTATTTTTAGTGTTGTGTTCGCATGACGAAAATGTTATAAAAACGTAAAAAGTAAAAATACATTGACGTCGCGCATGAGATTTCCGCCATTTGGCATGTAGATTCCACTCTTATAATACCTATAGTAGTCTTTGTGAATGGAATGTCTAAATACTTGGAAGCCCAATTATTGTTTTTTTAGTTTTGTTTGCTTGTCGCGGATCTGCCATATTATGTCATATATGGACTGTCCATATAGTAATGGATTTCCGCAAAGTCACGCCTGATTCTATTGATTAACTAATGTTTATTTTGTCCTTTACAGATCTGTGGCCTGAAGTGGTCTCCAGATGGTAAATATCTTGCATCTGGAGGCAATGACAACCTGCTCAACATCTGGCCTATTGTTCAAGGGCAACACTACACACAACCACAATATATCTACTCGTTCAAGTGAGTATAAATGTGTTAAAATTGAAGTTAACATTCATACATATCATCACGCCTGTTTCTCATAGTAGTAGTGAAAGTTGGGTTTGGTAAAGGAGTCATGGAAGCAGTCGTAAATGGTAGGTTAAGGAATGAAGTTATAAGAGAGTTAGTTATGTGAAGTAAAAGAAAATGTCATGACAAAAGTTGAGAGAACCCCTCTCTCATCTTTTGACATGACATTTTCTTTTACTTCACATAACTAACTCGCTTAAATGATTTGGGTGCATAAAGAGGATGGATGAAAGATGACTGGTAAAGGAAATTTACATTGCGGATGTGGATGGAAGGGTCGGTAGAGGAAGACCATGGAAAACAAAGAAGTGATGAGTGTGGAAGAAGCAAGGAAAGTCAGCCGAGGTCAAAGCAGATGGAGATCTGTGGTCTTGGCCTACTCCTACGGGAAATAGTTACCATTCATTATCACATATTTAAATTACCTGTAAATGTAAGTAGGATATCTTATTGCTTTAACTTAAATAAATAATTGAACACATGTGGAGCCAATAATGGATTTACATTTTCTTATCTTAACTTGCAAACAAAAATATTTTCAAATTTTTTAGTTGGTCACTGTGGTTAATCTATAAAATATTTGTTTATTCATATACATATATGTATGTGTATGTGTGTACATGTGTGAGAGGAAATCACTATTTTTAAGTTCTCAGTATAAAATTTATATGTCCTTTGTAATCTTTTGTGGTGACAATTGATATATATTTAATAACTGAAGATTTTTAGGTTCTACAATTTTTTTTACCAATAAATTTATAATTTAAAGATGATTCAAAATCATCTTCTTTAATTCTCCATATCTTTACTCTTGTTTTTTCTTTTGATTGGTCTGCAAACTTTCTTTTTGAGCTCCCCCTATTTTCTGTCTTCAATTTTTCCTAATATCTCATAATCAGATTCTGTTTTCAAACAGATGCTATTTCAATAACTTTAACGATCTTACGGTTGTCTGGAAGAAATCGCTATCAGCGATAAGACCGTTTGTATATAATATATAAGATTTGTATATAAATATTACATTCAATAATTGTATAACTTTATTTTTGGTGTACAATAACGAATATATCTATCTATCAAAAAAATGATGGGTGCTTAAAATGTCTTTCATCTCTTTCCAGTCAACACTTGGCAGCAGTGAAAGGATTGGCCTGGTGTCCATGGAGTTCGGGAATATTGGCTTCGGGCGGTGGAACTGCAGATAGAACCATTCGCATTTGGAATGTAAATACTGGGGCCAATCTGAATACTATCGACACAAAATCACAGGTATGATCAGATTGCTAGATTTACATGATATAACAATTTCTCATTTTTATTGCCTCGTTAAAAGTGTATTTCGGCATCAACGATGATTCGTATTAGAATAAATCTGATTTTCGACTTTTATACACAAAATCAAGAAGACAAACAAAGACAATGTAATATAACAACAATATCTTTTTTAACAAATACATGAAATAACTGCAAAAAAAAATCCTAAAATACAGCTCAATGTTCAAATTATTGTACATATTTATATGAATTTTAAATAATTTATTTTACACAAATTACAATTGTTATAATTATTTTATATAAACTAACATTATTCTTATATAATCTGCCAACATATGGCGCCAAAATAAATAAAAATTAGTTTAAAATAATTTAACAAAAAATTTTAAATAATTTACATAAATTACAATTATAACTCATATATGTATGTCACAACTTTACACATTATTCATTTGTGCACAAATGAATAACAGTTGAAAGAAAAAAGAAATTGATGAAGGGCGAGATGTTCCGCGTTGTTCTGTATATTTGTCAATTGAAAAACAATTATTTATTTGTGTGAAAATATTAAAATTACGAATAATACAAAAGTATACATAATAAATAAGGTCGTATTATGTATATTCGAATAAAAAGATTTTATAAATTAGTGATACATTAATCCATATATGACTACAGTAATGATAAACATGTTTTATATACAAAAGGAAATAATTCATAATTTTCTTTAGAAAAAACAAAACACCTGAGCTACTGTTGTGTTCATTACATGAATATAGCTGTAGCAGTCTGTCGGTGATCAATGTCTTTTTTATTTATTTATTCGGCACAAAAGTAAGTTAGTCTTGAAAAAGGTTATGGTTGTAAGAAATTTGTAGGAATTATTTGGCGATTTTTTGCTTGCACCAAGCTAACGGAAAAGTACCAAAAATGTGTGTTTAATGTCAGGTATGCTCTATACTATGGAGTACGCACTACAAGGAGTTAATATCGGGCCATGGGTACGCTAACAATCAGCTGGTGATCTGGAAGTACCCGCTGATGAGCCGCGTGGCCGAGCTCACGGGGCACGTGGCGCGAGTGCTGCACCTGGCGCTGTCGCCCGACGGGAGCACCGTGCTCTCTGCTGGCGCGGACGAGACCTTGAGGTAAACAATGAGTAGATAGATAGACAGACACAGACAGACAGAAAGATAAATAGATTAATTTATTACCCTCTGCAACAACACACACGAACACACATTAAATTATTACATAATCAACATTGCATACAGATGGAAATGGGCGATGGCTCAGTCAAAAACTGCAAATGGATTTTCTGTCACCGCCCGACCATCATAGAGATGCAGTGCAGTGCAGCGCCACTTGAGAATCCCATATATATTATTTCTGATAGACCCGACATAGACCTACAATGTACCTATAATCAAGTCTTATATACATAAGAATAAAAACAATATGTGAAAAAACCAAAAATGCTGAACTGTTATAAGGTGTATGTATACATACATGTTTGATTATTTAGTAACATAGTAGAGTATTTCGGCGTCGACAATTCTTGGAATTAGAACTAATTGCATAATTATTCCGTCTTATATGTATATAAAAAAATGCTGAAATGTATTGCTCTGAATAGAGAGAACTTTTATTAATATGTTTTTTAAATATACATATTTATAAACCTTAACACTAACTTACCTAAAAAAAGAGAAACAACATTTAAAGCTATCATTAAACTAATATACTATAATATAATAACATATCTGACACGAAAAAAAAAGTACCATTAAAATAAAATTTCTTCAGTGACAATCCGGTGTTGAAACGTTTTTGGCCTTGAGTCTCATCTAAACACTCAGCAAACAAAGGGAAGGGAAGGTGGTGGTCCTGCAAGATGATCCCTTGATGGCATGCATGCAAATAAACTTACAATTTTTTTTCTGTTACAGGCTTTGGAAATGCTTCATGCTAGATCCGTCGAAGAAGAAGGGACCCACCGATTCAAAGTCAGCAAAATCACTGCTCAATATGAACTCACTTATTAGATAATAAAAGGTCTGCGGTGTACCTAAGCACTGATTTTTTTCTATTGACTGAATATTGTGATCTTCATAATAATATAGCTTAGTAACCTCATTGAGGGCTTTAGTAAATTATGTAGGGACGTGATAAGACAAGACATATTTGTCTAAATACTTTTTATCGAGACTCATTTTTGTATGAATGTTCATCATAATTATTGTCTTGTTAGACTCTGTTGCCGTTTTTGAATGCCATGTTATTTTTTGACTGAATAAGAGAAGTTGAGGTCGTAAAATGTAAACGTGTGTTAACTTTTAATTTTGTCTTTCTTTCGTTTCTTACATTTGCTATCCTTTTCACCTTTTGGTGCTTTCGCGTCTTTTCTTCTTTAATTTTCTCATTTCATTACCTCAGCTTTCTTGTTTTAAGTTATTTTTAGTATTATTATTCGGCTGACATATACTGTGTACTATTTATATGAATTTAAATATGAATCGACATTTCAGAACATTTTAATTAATGAGTGTTACTTTATTATATTTTAAATAAATAAATGCACAAATATGTATTCTGTTTTATTAGAAAATAATATTCATAAGTCTTGGCGCATTTTCACTATAGGATGGATAGTGAAAATGCGCCAAAACTTATGAATAAATGATACATTAATTGCCACAATGTGGAAGGACATGCCGAAAAAATTTATAAAACCTTTCAAACTCCAAAAACCTCATCCCAAGCGAACAGTTTGGGTTTCGCCAGCGCCGTTCATGTCCACGACAAGTACTCCGCCTTAACGAGCATATCCTCGAAGGCACGACTAAACGTCGGCCTACAGGCACGAAAACCTCTTCTTCGACGTGGCCAAAGTCTTTGACAAGGTATGGCACAATGGCTTAATCTATAAGCTATACCACATGGGTGTACCCGATAGACTCGTACACATCATACGAGCATTCCTTACAAATCGCACGTTCCGTACAGGAACGTGCTCCTCCTCCCGCCTCCTCAGGGCAGAGGTTTCCCAGGGATCCTGCCTCTCGCCCCTATTATTCTCACTGTATACCTCAGATATCCCAAAGCACGAGAAAGCGTCGCTCGATCTATTGGCGGACGACACCGCTCTCTACACCTCCGACAAACTCAAAGCCCGCGTGTCGAAACGCCTTCAGTCCGCAGCCACCTCTCTTGGTTCAAAAATCAAATGGTTCAAGAAGTGGCGAATCGAGGTCAACTCTTAGAAAAGTGAAGCAATTTACTTCTCTAGGGGCACCCTCCCCGAGACTTCCACAAAAAAGGTGACCACCTGACTGATATCACCCTTTTCGATAGACCTATCCCATGGAAAAAGTCTGTCAAATACCTAGGCGTTATCCTCGATAGCCACCTCAGTTTCGCTAAGCATATCCAAAATGCTCGAACCACAGCGGCCGTAGCATTAGGATTAAAGTAAATATACACACACACGTGTGCGCTCGAACGACAAATAGTCACACTGGAACCTGCGACTAGCGCAGGTATACCATATCATCATCTTGCCCGCGGGCCCTGAATACGATAAAGCTATAAAAGCCTAACAGGCTACCAGCATTCATATCTACGAATCATAGGGTATGGCATCCAGTGACAGTAAGAAAATCTAAGAAGTAATAAATTAGTGAATAGTAAAAAGAGAAATATAAGTAAATAAAAGTATCAAGAACATCAAGATTAGTTTCAGTGACAGAATTGTCAACAAGCCGTGCTTATAGTTTCACACGGCGGTGCGTGACAAGGGAAATAGGGTCTGCGGTCTTCGGTTTGAGAGGACGACGTGAATTGGCGTCGGCAACGGGGATTCAACTACCACAGCGTCCGTCCTGCTCTTACCCTCTCTCTCTCGAGCGGGTTACGTGTCACGTACCCATCGGTGAACTACCCAACTGTGTAGCGGCTCAGCAGTTTTAAAGAAATTAACATTTAACATCAATCAACATACAGTCCACTGCTGCGAATCGTCGTGTGCATCGTCCACAAATAGGATAATTTATTACATATAGGTAAACATAAATCAATAAAACACAAATTTGTACAATTTATTTATTACCTAAAAAAATTAATAGAAACGGAATGTAAAAATAAAGTGTATACATAATAATGAAAATAAGATCAAAGTGCAAACAAAATGTGCGCGATTCAATATAAATATAATTTTTAAAATGTGATGACGTTGTTACCATAAGCATAAAATACTGTGTGGAAGCCGCGTAGTGACTAGAACTAAAATTTCAAAAGAACACAATCTAGAACAGCGCCCGATAAATGCCGACCAAGGAACTTATTGTAGAAAAGTCGTTGTCTGTTGAGTTTTTTCTTCCTTCAACATTAAAACTAATAATTTGAAATATATCAAAATATTATGCAAAAATGTAATGCTTGAATTGAACAACTATGACATAAAATAAAATTTAGACAGAACTAAGTCTTTTCTTCTTTAGCCATACTTATCTTAAAACAAACAGAACAATCAATCGTTATACTTACTTATAAATTCATTGTACTTTTACTCGTATTTAACATTTTAATAGAAATAACAAAGTAACTAAACTATCACGTACATTAGTTTCCGCCATACTGTAAACACTTATCATGAACTTGAGAAATATGTCTTATAAATGTAAAACCTACTTACATTTATAAAATATTTCGAGTGTCTCACAAGTTTTCTAATTTTGAATCATAATTTCAACATATATTCACAACATGTAAAAAAATCTACGCTTTCTTAATCTAAAAAGAACACATTTCTTGTCTAAACACTAATTGTGTTTAAAAACGTACTCTACGATATCTAGACTATCGATTTTAACAATTTACAAGAAATATGTAAGCTCTTGACTTTATTACGAGTTTATTACTTCACTTTATTCTAATTCTTAACATTTGGAAATATACGGTTAATCTAATTAAGTAAAATTGTATACGTTACTTACATGGCTCTTGGATATCACGAGGGGATTACGAAATATTATTGGAGTTATCGAGATTACCTCTTTCAACGATATATATGTACATGTCGTCGATTTATTTCATTATATATATATATATATATATATATATATATATATATATATATATATATATATATATATATATATATATATATATATATATATATATATATATATATAATATATAGAATACTCCACTGTTACATGTAGCCCGTTCTTCTATACGGTTGTGAGGCTTGGACGCTTAAAAAGACCTTAGAAAACGTATAGAAGCGTTCGAAATGTAGGTATATAGACGGATGCTTGTTATCAGCTGGACTCAAAGGGTGGCCAATGACGAGGTTCTCCGACAAGTCAAGCAAAAACGTGAACTTTTGCAGACCGTCAAAAGTAGAAAAGTTGCTTACCTGGGTCATATCATGAGACATGACAGGTACAAATAGCTGCATCTGAACATGATGGGAAAAGTCGCGGGCAAATGACAAGTTGGTCGAAAAAGAAAGTCTTGGCTACGTATCATCAGGGAGTGGATCGGGATAGCGAGTGCTCCAGAACTGCTGCACCTCGCGAAGGAGGAGGAATGTTGTGCTGTATTGGCTGCCAACATTCGCAAGTTGAAGAGGCACTCTTAGAACAAATACTATATTAAAACTTAACGGAAAATTTAAACTAATTAAGGTTCATAGTATATTTTTTCATATTTTGTATGTATATATGTATATATATTTATCATCACAAAATCAAATATATTAAGAAATATAAAAATAAATGTCTAAAAACTAAATTAGTGGAAATCACATATTATTCTAATGCAATAAACGTTCAAATAAACAAATTAAGCTTCTAAGTACATACTTTGCTGTCAAAGTCTCATCTTTTCTTAACATATCTAGTGATGTATATTTTTATTTATTGTCTAAACAATAATTTTAGATAGTACAATATTCAAGGCAGATAATACTGTGGGATAACCAGAAATTTTATACCAATAACGCTTCAGTTGGTCTGTTAACAGTGTTTATAATAAACTAAAAATAAAACTCAGTAGACTTGTGAAAAAAAAAGAAAGATTAGAAGTATTATGATATAACAAAAATTGTTTTTTACAATTCCAACTAAGCTAACAATGTTAGTAAAGAATGATTCACATAAAAAATAGAATCGAATCCATGACCTCAAATCGCAAGTGCAATCCGTACGAACTGCATTATAGCTGCTCAACTTTAATTCATTTCACAGTCTTTTATGTCTAGTATGTGAGAAATGGAACGCAGTGGAACTACGGCAATATAAATTCTATGCGTATACACCATTATTTTCAATTACCAGAAAACAAAATAGCTTTATTTACTGCTGTTATATACACAACCCTGAGAAAAATAAAATGATAATTTAATGTCAAAGAATAATTGGTAAAAAAAAGGTAGTTGTCGGTCAAAAGTTGCAACTATTCACATTTATAACTCTCCATTCAACAACAACATTTTTTAAGCAGTATTTTAGGAAATTTTAATAACTTTATCAATACAAAATAACCAAAAATTTTGAGCACACATTTAGGATATAAATATATTATATCATAAATTTAAATTTTTTTATCATCTTTTCTTTAAATATCATTTTTTCATTTCTTTGTCGTCTCTATAGAACCCATTTTTTTTGGTAATTATAAAATAGTAGTGTACAAATTAATTTTAAAAGTATGAGTGTACGGTGTTAGAATACATAACAATATTGGACCATATTTATATTGGGTTATAGGTCCAATATTCTTTGAATGTCTACTACACATTCTCCCATCGGACACCTATATTATATTAAATCTACAAGTTTTGTAAATAATAAATAGAAATAAGAAAATAGTGGTGTATAAATTAATTTTAAAAGTAATGTGTTACAATTAACAATATTCGATCATATTTATATTTTGTTATAGGTCGAATATTCTTTGTTTGCAAGCAGTAATTAAGGTGGAAACCAAATTCTACCATCGGACACCTATATTATGTTAAATCTACAAGTTTTGTAAATAATATTTAGAAATAAGTAAAATATACATATATTTGTGATGAATGAACATTCGGTAACGTAGTAAATGATTATAAACAATATAACAAAAAAGAAATTCCATTGTTAGTTAATTTTTCAAATCAGTGAGCTTCAACACACAACGTACAATTAACATGAGACTTATTTTTAAATTATTGCTTACATAGTTAATATTATTGTAATGTATTGTGATTATTGTTAATATTATTGTAAAAAAAAATAGTGCGAGAGATGGAAAAGGACATTATTACTTTTACGTCGTATCTAACATCACTTTTAAATGATGAATCTATTATTTATAAATGTTGTCAATAATGTAAACCCTCCCTTGTGTCATAACACGGTACTCTTATAAGGCGATTTCGTATAACGCGATTTCATATCCCTCGTATAACATGCATTTTTCCTCGTATAACTCTGGGACTTCCCAAGTCATATTTGTACCGTGAAATTTTTGGACAGTTCATAATCAACTTTTTAAGTTTGCACATCTTGTTCTTATATAATTCAATAATTTTATTAAGTTTTTGAGTTTTAAGAATATTGATTTAACATACAGTGATCCCTCGTATAACGCGTTATTTCTGTAAAGCGGAACCGATCTTCCGCGTTATAGGAGAGTTTACTGTAGTTTAAAAACATAAGTATATTTGTAAGTAATGAGTAGAGTTTTTGGTTGTAAAATCTTTCATATAACGGACCCTAGACTGCGTGTGTGTGAGGGGTCTTCCCCCAACATGGTGGACATAGCAACAGTACTGGATATCGGTTCGACGTCGCGAACCAATTGTTCATGACTTGTTGTCAACGCGCCGCCATATTTAAAGCTTCTGCGTAAACTGGAACGTATGTTTTTAGCTGAATCGCTCTTTCTCACAAACGAACGCCGCAGGTAATCGCGCGTAAGCGTGAGGGAGTTGCGCGACGAGGTCGGGCGATTGGGTCGCGAATCGGTCTCGTTGGTGACAGTTATAGTGGGTGTTGTGAAAACGCCGCCATACTCCGGCGGTTGTGTTTCAATCAGCGGCGCGTTCCTATCTACGCTTTCGCTCAATGTGATGGGTATTTGTGATGCATCATCTGTTTGTACTTCTGTTCGCGCCGAAGTTATTCTGAAAATTATAAAAATTAGATTATTGATTTATTTCTAACTAATGAGATTCAGTTTATATACTTATTTTTCTCTGAAGTTGTAATTAATATGAGTTAAAATGGCGGCTCGCCTGGGCAGTGTATAATAAACTACATCATGTTTTTTCTTTGCCCATACCTCAGTGCTACAGAAGAGTATCCAACCAGTGTCCTACCTATACTCTCTTACAATGCTGAAACGTGGACAGTGAAAGTCTATCTGATTCACAAGCTCTGAGCCACCCTTAAAGTTATGGAGAGGAGTATTCTCTTACACCAGTGGGTATGATTTTAAACTAAGAAAATTATTTTATTTTTTTTATATATTCGCGTCTGCAGAGGTTGGCAGAGACCACCCCCCCCCTCCCGCTTACTCCACACTCATCCATCCTTTCATCCATTCTTCCTCTCACATTAATCGCAGCGAAACGGCTCTTCATTAGTCGCTACTCGCCCTCGTGGGAATCAGGACGTTGACGGGTGGCGAACCACGTCGCCGTCATTTTTCAACAAATTAGGTAGATTAAAATTCGTACTAATAAATCCATCGGTCTGGATTTCTTAGTTGTAATACTAAGAAATCCATCGGTATAAAAAAGTACTGTAGTGATACATTGATTAATGTATAACTAATTTATAAAAACTTTTTAGTTGAATTTAACAAAACCTTTTTTAATATATTTTACGATTTGAAATTGATTTTTTTCAAATGAGTAATGATTTGATCCCGAATATGGGTGACGCGGCAGTCAATGTGATAAGGGAGGTAGGGTAAGACGTGTGCGTACCTTCTGAGTGTGCGGAAGCTGCGTCGCAGGGTGTTAAGCAGGCGTGCCCCGGTGGCGGTGGAGTATGACGGCGGGGGCGTGTACTTTGGCGGCGGGTCCGGGGGCGCATCCGCGTGCGCCTGCGCCTGCGCCGTACGCGCGCTCGTTTCGTTTCGTGGCGGTGCCGACTCACTGGCGGTGCCCATCCGCGGGCGGTAAAGGTTCTGAACGCGCTGTGAATCAATTGTATACAATTGTCTAAATTTAACAATATTAGTTGTCTACCGTAGAGTCTACTATACCTGAAGATGCCTCGTGTTGGGGCGAAACACGTGTCGTTTACAAGATGGAAAAGTGATAATGTGTGTTTGGTGTTGTGTATAGTGGTTGGTGGGTGGAGAGTTGATGGCCGATTTTCGGTAAGTTTTTGGTTTACGTTCCAAATAAATCCACTAAACCCAACGGAAAAACACACATTATTAATTTTCTGTTATTGTTTTGCTTGTCGCGGATCTTAGCTAAGTAAAACTTTTGAGTGTCCGTATAGTATCGTCCGTATGGAATTCCGCACAGTAACGCCTAACTCCATTAATAACAATATTAGAAATTTTTAAAGTCAATTCCTACTTTTTTTCCAGCGATCTATACTCTTGGCCACTGACGGTATTTATTCATAAATTTATATCCTGCTAGATATCACGTATAAAAGAAATTAATGAATTAATATTTAAAAACTTGTATTAACATCTAGTATCATCCACTACAAGCTTAAAAAAAATGTATTTCAACTGGAGTATATGAATAAAAAGTATTTTATTAACGATTGAAAGTTTGAACAAGATATATAAATGTATGTATGTTCCAATTTTCACTAGGGAATTAAATATAGGTGGAGTGTGAACTAATAGTAGGAATTGAAGAAGACAAAGATATGTGTCGGCTATCTGAAATATTAGGAAAAATATATTTTTCAATAAATCAATGTAGATAAAGCAAGGGTGAATTTAATTTTGAACCCTAATTAAAAGTCAAGCCTAGCTACAAGAGTTAACTTAATTTAAATTAATAAGAAAATTTTAGTATACACTTTAAATAAAAATAAATTTAATAGGATTTTACTATTACTACCTTTTAAATATCAAATGTAGTTTCACCTAAATCGTAAAACGAATAGAATGATTTATTTGCTAGTAAGACAATTTTAATACTTTTTATCTCATACCCGTTATTGATTTTTAGAAAAAAGGGCATGTCCACCTTATGACAGCATATTGCGGTAAGTTGGTGAAATCAATATACCTACTCCGATCACAAGTTACAATAACATTAAATTTATTTTGCCTAATTCATAACACCAGGTCAATGATCCTCCACTTTTTTCATATGTCTCATTCTCGTTATTATCGTTTTAATATAATGTTAGTAGTTAGCGGGAGACAAATGAACTAACTGACAAGAGACACCTTAAAAACCAGAAGCACTGCAGATATGTTGCCTGCCTTTGAGAAGGGTGAGAGATGAAGTGAAAGCAGGAGGCTTGACCTCCAACTATCATCAATAATCAGAGGAAGCAAATTTATTATATAGACATGTGGGTCTCCTATACTGTGTCTCCAGACATGTTGATCTTTTTATTCTAAATACAAAATTTAAATACTAGTAGAGCCACGCTGCAGACAAATACTTTGTTAACCTGCCTATACCCGCGCGTTTGTCTGAGAGACCGACAGAATGATTTTTCGATTTTAAATAAAGAACGAATAATGCTAGTTTAATGAACTTGGTCACACGTCACGTCAATTTCAAGGTCGTATCAAATTAGGCAAGTACTAGAAAGTTCATTAAACTAGCATTATTCGTTCTTTATTTAAAATCGAAAAATCATTCTGTCGGTCTCTCAGACAAACGCGCGGGTATAGGAAGGTTAAAAACGGCATAATATTTGTCTGTAGCATGAATGGGTCGGCTCGCCCGGAGAAGTACCACTCGGAGAAGTACACTCCCGCAGAAAACTGGCGTCGGAGTGGTAGTTTACCTTACCTACCGTGCTTCGTACAGTGAGCGGCCGAGTGCCGGAGGGCCAACACCCTCCACCCTCCCCCTCCTTTTCCCACTCCCATAATGACATTTTCCTTAAAGGTCGGCAACGCTTCCGCACTGCCTATGGCGCTGCGGAAGTTTATGGACAGTGCCTTCCTATCTCATTAAGAAAAATCCCACTGCATGGCAATATTTAACAAGGAAAGTATGAAACACTTTGATTTAAGTCAATACAATGGAACAGTGTACCAACCGCACTATTTCTTACCAAGTCTTCCAAACAACACTCAGTTGGTGCGATTTCCTGGCAGCGTGAAAAGTTTAGTTCCAAACATACATTCCACTTTTAACAATAATAATTTATTAGCGATAAATGCGAGATGTTCCATTGCTTATCACAAATTACATTTTCGTTTCTTTATGGCATGCAAAATTAAAACTAATGTAGTTTTTTTATTTTAATAATTATATTGCCACGAAGTAAAAATTATACTTAAAATCGCATAATTCTTATTATAAATATAATATTATATAATTTTCTTCTTTTTAGTTATTTTATTTGATTTTAATTCAAATTATAACTTTTATGTTGAATATCCATTCATATATTCGAAACAGTTAACATTTCCACTCTTTTTATAAAAAAAAGTATTTATTTATTCATTTTAACTTTGCACATAGTGCACAAGTTTAACACTAAACATAAAACATTTTCATAATCTTCACAAAAATTGTATAGAAATACAATTCTAAAATTTATAGAATGCTTAAAAAACGGTTATATAACTTGTACAGAAGTTTTCACTATAGAAAAGCGTCTTAAATATTTTCAGTGATTAGATGACTAGTTTTCATTTTTTTTTAAATTAAAGAAAAAGAAGAAAAAAAATATCAAATGGGTAATGTATAATAGAGGAAAGGCGAGAGAAGAAAAAAGGAAGAAGTTGTGCTTTGGCTCAAACATATTATTAACAATAACTATTAATAAAGAGTATTATAATAAGTATGTATCATTACCTCAAGTATGTCAGGAGGTCCCTTGTTCATGTACCGCCAGGTCTGTATGAAAGCAGCGATCGGTACAATCAATATAGCACCTTGCTGCATCAGCACTGCTAGCTGTCGTGTCCAGATCGGCCAATATCTGAAATTGACAAGTCGAACAATTAATTTGTATTGTAAACTAGCTGCCCGCCCCAGTTTCGCACATGTGGTGTACCTCACGAAATTAATAATAATAATCATCATCATCATTTATTTCGACACCACAAATTTACATATATAGGTTACAAAGTTATAAAGAGAAAACAATATATATGTGGCTCAGGCTCACCCCTAGTTCCATGAGACTTAACCTTCAGTTTTCTTGTTACAATAAACCTCGACGTCGAAAACGAAAACAGTAATAGGAGAGGAAAGAACAGCACGAAATTCAAAAATAAAGTTTTTATAATATGAAAGAAAAGGTAATTGAATATGAATGAACGTCAATCTATCAATACTGACATTTATTTTGCAAACCATAGCTTCTTTTGTTAATTATAATAATAGCGCCATCTATTACTTATATTGCGACTTAACAAGAAAAAATGTTTAGTTACGTCTTTCCGTACAGTTTTTTGTAAATTATCTTTTATACAATCCTTGTCCTGATAATAACAAACACAACAAAAAAATAATTATCAGTTATATGTGGTATAAGTGTATAAGTTGTGTTGTGTATAAGAGTATAAGTTGTTGTGTATAAGATTGTGTATAAGAATGTTACATTTCGGCGATTCATTTTTATCTATTAGGTGCGCAATTAAGTTCTGGCTGTTGTTGTTCTGGCGAAAATCATAATGTTGAAATTTAAATACCTTAATATAATATTTATTAAATAATAAGAAAAGTAACAACAGATTTATTGCTTCTTAATCAATGGGTGTGCCTGGCGTTTCTTGTTACACGTATGTTGAAAGTTTAAAATGTGAATAGCGTTAATTAATAGGGGTCGATTTTTAGACCTAGTCAAAATCAGTCTTCGTTTATGTCGACCCGTGGTAATCGACCACTTTGGGAATCCCTGGATAAACGATGAATATAATATTTACCCGATAGGTTTCCTCCAGCTATACATCTGACGTTGTTGGCCAACACGAAAGTCCATAACGCATATTGCCTGAAAAAACATAATAGTATTTTAAAATATATGATGTTAATGTGCGAATCCTATGTTTTTACATGCCTGTATGGAGCCTATATATGCTTCTTTGATAAAGGTCCAAGCCGAGTTTTCGAGCCTGAAGGAACCTTGGCTTGTTATTAGCCATTCCATAATGTGGTGACACATCTTCCATCATTTCAAGCACGATTAGCTTAACTGGAATGTTATACAAGAATCCTAACGATATCAAAAAATCTTGAAACATATTAGATAGAGACAACTTAAAAACAATCAGTGTGAGGAGCTGGAGGGAAAAAGCTAAACGAAGAACCCACTGGAAAAATTGAGCCTTGATGATGATGATGATTAGATAGAGCAGCCTGTATATAGATTTAGTGACGCATCTGCTTCGGCTTGTAAGATATATAGTAGATTGCCAAGTATAAAAGTTCTCAGACAAACTGTAAAGTGATTTATAAAGGCAAATAATAATTTGTTAATTATTATTATATATTTGTGGCATGTGTGGTATTGGGAATGCGCGTATCTAGAACTCTATCGTATGCTCACGGCCACGTGTAACTGACCCTGTATAAAGTCGAGTGGAGGGGAGCGTAGCCTGAACCGAAACGACGTTTTGGTCTACAATTTCAATCCCGTACCCTGCGATAAGATGTTTCACATCAAAAGGAGAAGCGCCATAGGACGCTTGCTAGGTGTTTAATATTGACGACGGCTCGGTCTCTACCGTATGCTCACGTCCACGTGTAAGTGACCCTGTATAGATAAGAGTCGAGTGAAGGGGAGCGTAGCCTGGATCGTGGTTTAAGTTCCATTCCCACCATCTGGACGAGGGGTGATCCAGTACGATGCATTTTCAAGAAACTTCTTCCACCCACAACCACCCTGTAGAACCAGCTTCTACCTCAAGCGGTGTTTCCGAACGGATACGACATTGGATCCTTCAAAAAACAAGCCTATACTTTCCTTAAAGAGCGGCAACCGTTTTGCAATGCCTATAACACTTCAGATGTTTATGGGCGGCGTCGATTTGACTTTCCACCGGGTGACACGTCTACTCGTTTGTCTTCCTATCCAAAAAAGTTTGAGAATCAATGGTGTGGGGAGTGACGTCACATGACTCACACAGAGCACCACGGGCAGGACAACGGTCCACGTGAAGCTGAGTAGGGCGGCGAGCAGCGCGGCGAGGCCGGCGCGCGCAGCGTACAGCGCCGCGACCACCGCGTCCGGCGCGTACGGCCGCCCGCGCACCACGAACACACCCGCCGCCAACGCCACCTGCACCGCGCACTGCCACCACGCACCCACCCACACGTAGTCAAAGAAGTGGACTATGCGTATGCCAGCCTGCCGACGATAATAACAAAATAAATTTTATATATATAGATGTAGGAGGGCTTTCACCAGTATTCATCCTAAGAATTGTGGACGTGGCGATGGGAATCGAACTCAATGATACACTCACTGAAAATGGATTATAATTACTACAGTACATTTCACTTCACTTTTAGATATAAAGCACTTTAGACACAAATCACTTATTAAATCGAACACTTAGCGGTTTATGACTAAAATGAATAATTTTTTGTCGTTGACAAAGATAAATCACTCTCGACGCTGAAGCGCCGTCATATATTATATTATATACTTATGAGGATAATTCCTCCTTTGCAAAAACTGGCACCTTACAGTCATTGACTTTTCTATAGATAATATTAATATTTTTACTGTGTCATTAGCTTAGATGACTAGAAATTCCTGTTTTCTTTTTTAGATTTTTTTTTAACACTTATATCTTAGAAGATGTGTTTTAGTCATGTAAACGGAAATCCATATAAAACTGGACATTTTTATGAAATTATGGCTAAAAGTATTTCTTTACAATTAGTAAAACATTAATTTCATTTCACTACACTAGGATTTCACTAAACTAACTGACACATGATGATGTAGTCTTCATTCATGCGATTCAGCGTATTTTTTATAATACTAACAACTAGGTTGGTTTAACTTTAACACAATAATAAAGTCAATATTTCCTAAAAAATTATCTGTTAACAAATGTAAATTTTTCATTTTAATAAACGTTACTTAAATTCTGTATAATTAATAGTGATCGGAGTAGATATAATGATTATGGGTCAATGATTCCAAACGTATATGTTAATATGGACACGCTTCCGGAACTCAAAATAAATACCGGTAAAGTATACATTTCAAGGTGTTACTATTACTATCTTTAAATATCAAATAAAGTATCACCTAAATCCGGTATTCTTTTTTGAAAAAAGGGCACGTTATGACAGCATGTTGCAATATACAATCAATATACCTTTTTCGATCAGTGATAATTAAGGACCACAATATACATTATGCATTGAAACTCACATCAGTCGAAAGCAGCAAACCCATAGTGAGTCCAAAAACACAGCTAAAGAATGTGATGGTGGTCTCCCAAACTCTAAGCTTGTCTGGATTGATGGCCATGATGCCAGTAATCACGCAGTGCCAGATCGCGAGTTGCTGAGCGATGCCAAACATTATGAGGATGAAGAAAAATATCACAGCCCAGGCCGGCGACAACTGGAACAAACAATATAACAAATACATTTTAATGACTCTTTGATGGGAAACATGGCAGGGTATAGGAGTTATATCGTAGACCAAGACGTCGTCTCAATTCTGTCTACATTCCCCTCCATTCGACTCTATACAGGGTCACTTACATGTGGCCAGTCTGATTTGGACAGTCCTGCCTTATAACACAAATAACGTATGTGGACAGTCAAAAGTTTTACTTAGCTAAGATCCGCGACAAGCAAAACAATAACAGAAAATTAATAATGTGTGTTTTTCTGCTGAATGAAGTGGATTTATTTGGAACTTAAACCAAAAACTTACCGAAAATCGGTCATCAAGTCTCCACCCATCAACCACTATACACAACACCAAACACACACTACCACTTTTCCACCTTGTAAACGACACGTGTTTCGCCCCAACATGAGGCATCTTCAGGTATAGTAGACTCTACGGAAGAAAACCGAAAAGTCTACGGAAAACAAACCGAAAACACACATTATTATTTTTCTGTTATTGCTTTGCTTGTCGCGGATCTTAGCTAAGTAAAACTTTTGACTGTCCACATAGTGATGGACTTTCGCAAACTAACGCCTGACTCCATTAATAATACAAATAACGTAGATAACTGTTTCTGGTTTAATATGTAATCCAGACACCAAATGCTGTGTCTTATTATTGGTATATGCAATAAAAAGTAAGACAAAAAACATACCACATTAACTGGTAGCACAGCAAGTGTTGCTGGCACAATCTGTGTTGCCAATTGTAAAGGTTGCCATCCACTATACACCCTGCCTGCGTTTCCATTTTTCCATACCGTGACCCCAACAAGGCTACCATAATGACCCATATATCTCACAGGGGTCGAAACGGCACTCCCAGGGAGAGGCTCCGACATAGGCCAAAGGAATTGTGATGATTTTATTGTTTCTGTAATTAACAAACTTAATTTAACGTAATAAAATTGAAAGAGTCAGTCAGCCCGTACCAAAGTCAATAATATATTTCAGCTTGTGAGTGGTTGTGGATGTGAGCAGACAGTGGTTCGAATTAGAATGAATCTCGCCCAGACTAAATTTTGTCTTTTATATACTATATCGACAAGGCGAATAAAGAATCTAAAAATAGATTTGCTTAATTAACATTTTACTTCTATATTTTATGTCTTGCGGTGCTATAAAGGTTCAGTCCTTGAAGTTCACCATGCCGGTTTTATTTCAAATTCTTTTGCGATATCAGTTTTTAAACTTTGGAAGGTGCTTCCTTGCCTTTGACGTAACAAACACTCTAAGTAAGCCTTATTTAATGGATAAATCCTGTATTTTTATGGATTTAAAAATATTATTATGTATAAAAGTAAAACATATTTTCTCGTAAGTGGTTAAAATACTACATAATTTTAAATAATTTGTTTTAGACAAATTATAACTATTATAATTATTCATATAAACCAACATTGTTACGTTATCTGCCAACAGATGGCGCCAAAATACATATAAAATTAGTTTTGTCTATCACATAAAACAATTTAATGATGATATTAATTCTAATGCAGGCTACATGTACAATGAGAGGATGACTTTTCAACTTACCGAAGCTTCCTGGCAAATATGTGTATCCATAGTTCTTCAATATCCGCACACAGGTGTTAGCCAGAAATGAGCCAAGCAATAGAACCGCAAAAGTGAAAGCCACAATGCACGCGCTCTCCCTTTGCAACACCAAGTTAGTTTTGTTTCTCCTATTCTTATGCGATGTCAGTTGCATTACACAAGCTCCAAGCAAACCCCAAGTTAGAAAGGTCTCCTGTGCCGCGGCGGCCCAACTCTGTAAACATTTAAAAAAAATTTAGAAAGAAAAAGTGTATTTGAATGATAGGCCCATCAAATCAGTCTCTGATTTTTATGGGATAGGAAGGCAAATGAGCAGGCGTGTCATTTGATGGAAAGAAATCAACGCCGCTCATAGACATCCGCAGTGCCAAAAGGGTTGCCGGCTTTAAAGGAGAGTTTAGGCTTGATTTTTGATGGTTCCAATGTCATATCGGTTCGGAAACACCGTTAGAGGCTGGCAAGAGCTGGTTCCACAGGGTAGTGGTGCTTACCCAGATGGTGGAGATGAAACTGTTCCTTGTGACGGGTTGTAAGGCAGTGGTATTCAACGGCCGAAATAATCCTGAACAATTTCTACGTTCGATTAAGGCGATTCGATTCGATTAAGTGATATGAAACAAATGCGTTTAAAGTTGACTAGAGTCCATAGGTTTTGAGGGAATAGCCACTGTTTTATCAAGACGTAACGTGATAAGTTGACTAGTTATATTTCAAGAGATTGTTTTCGTATTTTACTTGACACTGGTATAAAGTTATACCTAATTACTATGAAAGAAAAGAAAAGAAACACACATTTGTCACACCCATAGTCCGTGATATTATGGCATGGTTTCACTTAAAGGGACACATAAATTATTGAAATATGTTCAAATTTCAACCACTGGGCGACCACTAGCAATTATTATATTAATTAAATAAATAAAATAGAATTCAAAGATTTCATATAGTGAACTAGAAGTGTTAGTGACTCGTATTGTATATTATCAATAGCAATTTTTTTTTAAAAATTGACATAAGTCATTATTAATTTTTATCCTTTTTTTTATTCCTTTTCATATTTTAAATAAGGGACAGTTATGTCTATTTTATTTTACAATAATTATAAAACTTATTGCTTACATAAACATTGAATATAGAATATTTAAATGAAATTCAATTACTATGTTACACTATCTGCCTTTATAAGTGAAAACTTACTAATAAAGGTAGGTAAAGTAACATAATGAAATAATCATTAGGGTAGAATTTAAGATAAAAATCATTAAAAAAAGGTTGTTAGATATGTCTATTTTTAAATTTACAAGTTTAGTTAATTTGGTCCTTGTCGGCTGATTGATGTAATTAAATAGTTTGTTTGTACACAGTATATATGAATTCCTTCTATAATTGGTCCTATGCACCCCATTTTATGGTTAAAATAATAAATATTAGCCAAATATCAGAAAAGATATGCATCCAGTGCCGGTGATATTCTCCCGATGATCAGTTCATGTTTAAATTATATCAAACTTTTGTTATTTCTTTCAAATTTTATTTATTTATTGTATGCAAGAAAAATACATACATTACTGTTGACGAAAAATTCGCTCCACTCCGTCTCCGAAAAGATATTTGTGACAGATTCGTAAGGAATGAGGGTGAGTAACTTTATACACAATACCAGGGTTCCACATATCGGCAGGAAAATCAGCATGTATACCGCCTGTAATAACATAAGAACATATATAACACGTGTTTATAGTTGAGCAAGTGTATGAGTTTGTATATTTGGGGTCATTATATATAAGAGATGGAAAATGTGAAGGTGACATTGAAAGGCGAGCGAAAGCTGGTAACCTGATGTTAATGGAGCCCTGCACTTCATTATGAAAAGTCAGAATGTAATGCCTACGGGAAACAGGCATGACAATATGTGACAATATATAAATGTTTATAGTGAAACATGGTATTGTGATTGACGTTATCAGCGTTGGTAACCATGGTGAAGTGCTGAAGGATTTGATGACGTTCGTTTCTCGGTAAGAAATCCCTGTGCATTTCTTCGCAAATACATTATTATTTTTTCTGGCGTGTGTTCGCGATTTTTAACCAAGCAAGTTTGACTGTCCATCTTTGCAATGGATTTTCGCAAAGTAACGCCTTACTCCATCATTTAACGCTTTCGGTATTCTTTCAACCTTGGTTCTGTGTAGTGTGTCTGAATATTTGCATAAGAATAGGCGGATGAATTTTTGTCAGTTAGTGAAAATAATACAATTATTTGAAGCTAACTCGTCGCAACTAAATCGCATGACATTATAAGAAAAAATATTTTTTTTATAATAAATGGGGTCACTCAATTCAAAACTTCTAGAAATGTTTAATTATTTTATTATAAAGTATATATGCGTGCGTGCGTGCGTGCGTGCGCGTGCGTATCTGTAAGTGCGTGTGTACGTGGGTGTGTACGTGCGTATGTACGTGTGTGTGTGTGTGTGTGTGTGTACGTGTGCGTACGTACGTGTGTGTACGTATGTGTGCACTTGTATGTGTGTGTACGTATGTGTGCACTTGTATGTGTGTGTGTGTGTGTGTGTGCACGTGTATGTGTGTGTGTGCACGTGTATGTGACTGTGTGCACGTGTATGTGTGTGTGCACGTGTATGTGTGTGTGTGCACGTGTATGTGTGTGTGTGTGTGTGCACGTGTATGTGTGTGTGCACGTGTATGTGTGTGTGCACGTGTATGTGTGTGTGTGCACGTGTGAGTGTGTGTGTATGTGCGTGTGTGTGTACGTGCTTACGTGAGTGTCGAAGTGCGTGCACGTGTGCGTGGTTAAATGAAACAGGAGTGCTAAAACGAAGACATTGTTTGTTCTATTAAATGTGATATATAAAATACTATAAAAAGCATTTACATATATTACCTTGCCGTACGACCTCAGTCCTTTACTGAGCGATACAAATACTATCATCCAAACGACAGCTAAGTTAAAGGCGACTTGGAATTTTATTGTGCCAAAGTACGTGTTAGCACCCAAATTCCTCTGTAACACCTCCCCATGAAAATATTGTGGCAGTGTATCTTGAATTCTGGTTGTTCCATTTTTCAGGCCTGCATCTGAAAATTATTATCATACAAACCTTACTACAATAAGATTATTTTTGCAGTTCATATTTGTTTCACTGCTTGTTGCTCATATGGCCTTTCTATTTCTGAAACAATGGACACTAACCCAACATGCTTATCCAGGGATTAGCAAGACACCCAGACCAGGAATAAATAATTGTAAACCATGGAACTAAATGTTGAAAAGAGGTAACTTCAACTCTGAAGCAGTTTTTACAATAAAATAGTTTCTATTGTAAAAACAAAGAAAGGAAATTGCTTAGACTTGTGTGTCAATATAGGCTTTGAAGTTTTTCTTTAAAACTACCAAAAATGTAATCTATTTAAATTACAACAAAGTAATTTAGCGCTAATATACTCTTAAGCCTCATAACTATTATATGTCATTCTAGGATAATTTAAATGTATCCTAATTATTACGTACACTTAGTGACGAAAAAGATTAAACACAAATGAAACATTGAAAGACAACTGATAAAAAGCCACTTCATTGTGACCTTCAATAGCATTTCCTGTAATACTGAAGTCAATTGATACTACAGTAATTTGGCATTGATCAAGTGTTAATAAACCTTATAACTATTGTACAAATCTTATTAGTTCCGTTAGCGTCCATCTTATTAGTTTTTGCTGTGTTAAGACATAAATAATAGACTTAAGAGTCTATTAGGTAAAAACAGTTATCCACAATTAATTATTGATCATGTTGGATGGAATTAGGTGTAACACTATTCTCCATGTAATAAAAACCAGACTGCAATCTCCAGTCCACTGGCCTAACATGGGAATTACAGCAACACCCTTCAACTTTAATATCCAGTGATGCTCTATTATGGTTATACTATTGAAAAAAAGAAATCTTACCCTCTAAACTAAATTCATGTGGCAAAGCCCATTTGTATTTATCATCGGATGTTATAAACGAGTCTCTAAAATATACAAATATCCAAGATAGTCCTATGATACTGTACATGCCAATGACAGCTTGTGTAATGAGCAATGAAACACCAACGCCTTGGAATATTGGTGAAATTCGCCACATATCAACCGGCCCAGATTGTAGTACTTGACCCAAGCATAAGTGCAGGGTAAACAGAGGAATCCCGGTCAAAAATGATAGTATAAAAAATTGTAGTATAAAGCTCGCTGTAAACAAAAAACATTTTCGATTATAGTATACTATTTAATTAAAGATTATAACTCCTCTGAGTTATACTCAACTGTTTCATTGTTATAAATAAAACAATGTCAACTAGATAAATTTTCTTTGAAAAAAACTATATATTTTTATATTTCAACATACCTCCAAAATGAACACTAAATATGGAAAATCTAGAAATATTGAATATCCCAACAGTACAACTGAGACATGCAAGCATTGCACTCAAACGATGTGGCCAGACACCGAAAGGTGGCTCTTCAGTGTCTTCATTTCTGAAACAATACCCACTTAAAATAGTATGCTCGTCACCTAACAAAGATTTTAGTATTTTGAATAATAAATTTTTACCTATCTTCATTAGAAACTGGAATATTTTGACTGACCGCAGTTATGCCAACTAATGATTCACTTGACGAACTTGAATCACTAGTACTTCGTGCTGTACTTCTGGCCGTGTTACGTCCAGTCCAGTCTGTATTTGTCAAATCACTATCACCCGGTGAAGGCAAAGACAGTGTACGATTCATAAGTAAAGCTCTTCGTCCTAAAATTAGTGGTCCCGAAGATCCATTACTACTAAGGTTTGCTGCAGTGACTTGCAACTGTATTGGAGCACTAGTTGGCCTCATATTAACATGATGTTCCAGAAACAAAATAACAGGCAAAGTCAAAGGTTCACATGATGATTCTTGAGTAGAGATTGTGGGTAAAACTATTGGGTCCAATCTTCTCATTGAGTTTCGTAAATTGTCATTCACTGTGCCAGCTCTTTCTAAAGGTTGGGTTAGCACGTCAATGTGGTTTTGTGGTAATTCTGAATAACTTTTTGATCGCCTAAGAGTTGAAAAAGGAGATTGTTCAAATTCACTTTGTAAAATACCAACATGTGATTGTTCTGTTATTGGTGTATGGTGATTTTGACATATGACTACTTCAGTATTATCATCTACTGAAGCTTGACTTTCAGAATCTTCTGACTGATTTTCATGATCTGCTATGCACTCTTTAAGCTTACAGATGAGATCATCTTCATCGCTATCTAAGTTTTGAGTACTATCATCGAGACAAGCTAATAATGACTTATCTAGAACTTCATCTAAATCATTAAGTATATCCATAAATTGGCAAAGAGCAGTTGTTTGAAAATCTTCATCATTTGTGATATTGCTACTTGTTTTTGATGCAAAATTCGAATCTGATTTATAGCATTCTGGAATATTTTTCTGAAGGTCTTCTTTTAAGTCTTCTTCATCATCTGATGTTTTATCACTAATTTGTTCACTGCTATCATAACTCTCGTATAAACAACTTGATGCATCACTGTCAACACTGCATCCTGGTATAACTTCCCTTTGTTCATAGCACCCATCATCCATGTTAACTACTTCCATTTTTATAGCATGGCCCAAGTCATATCCAGCTTTTCTCTGTTTATGCCCTTAAAATGAAGAATAATAGTATAAAAATTTATATATTTATATTTTTTACCTGGAGGAGCCCAATCCCGGGACAGTTGGCACGCTTTCGACTAGGCTCGCCCCTAGCCAAGCATCCATTGGCATGGCAGACAGTGGATTGGCGGAATGGAAGAGAAAGGATAGAGAAGAAAGGAAACGAAATGCGGATTGGGGGGGTTACTGGACTCGGAATAAATATTTATAAATCCATATAAATATTTATTCTGATGCAAGAATCGAACCCGCGAGCATTGAATCCATGGGCGGAGGGCCGCGCCACTGAGCCAATCGGTCGTCCAAATTTAAAAAACACTAAAAAATCTATAATATAAAATAATTAATATTTACAAGTAACAATTCTCCACAATTTATACATGAATAAAATAACAAACAAAATAGAATAACATATGAATATGCTTGCAAGTTGTGCAGCTAATTAAACTAATTGTTGTGTACTACATGTTAAGTACAAGTGAGTATTAGCACAATTATATCAAGTTATAATACTTGCAAACTAAGTGAGTCATATGTCAGAACTTGTTATGAAAATACACACAATTTTACAACAAATATATGTATGTATAAGTTTTCAGAACAAATATATGTCCTACTGCTGGACATAGGCCTCCATGTTTCTAGAGGAATGGACAATAGCCTACCATGCTTGTCCAAGGCAGATTAGCAAAGCTCCCCAGAGTCATTAACAATACCTATTGACCATACACACATACAGTTATCCTGATATGCACATAACTTTGCCACTAAATCCTTTAGATAAAACCACATGATGACATCTATTATACAATTAAACAGACAGTTAAGTTTTATCAGTGGAATAAAACAATGAATAAAGGTAACAAGTGCATAGTGTTTGTAAATAAATTCAATTTGTAATAATACTTCATTATACCATTGTGATTGCTATTTTTTTATTATATGCATTGTGTCTTATTTCAATAATGAACTAGTTAATTTATTTTTCATGTCAATTCTTCAAGGTTTTTTTTTGTTCATAGATCTTATATATAATCAGTTGATAATAAGAGAAAATATGACAAATTGGTCATGTTAAATTATATAATGCTACTATATATTTCATATAATACTCACAATAAATTCAACTTAATTTTATTAAGAACCAACTCATAGCAAAGAGACCTTTGGGGTTGTTGGTTATCCACTCATCCATATTGTGATGTTTGTGTTGGCATCCACATACGGTAATGTAACTGTACTGTAATACAGTAGTAAGATTCAATCGTTCAATATCCAAAACAATATAAAAAAATCATAATCTTATCATCTCAGGATGTAGCAGTCTTTGTGCATGTCAGGAAATTACCAAATATTTTGGACACAGTAAGCACCACCAAACTTAAAAAGCCTCATAATTCTTTATTAATTTAAAATGTAATTAACGTAGCACACACCTAATTGTTATAACAGCACAAGTATTACCTATGATTTTTTGTAATCGCGTTATGCATATCCCAAAACAATTGAAATGAGATTGAATTAGTACGAGAAATATTTTAGGATATTATTTTTGACTACATTGTACTTAACAAAATATTTTTATATGAGATAAAATTAACATATTAATGAACAATATTTTTCTTTTACAGTGTGACTACGATTTGTGATGTGATAGATGAATGCTTTTAATGTTGCTCTACTCATCCACAGGTTTAAAATGTTGTTGTTGTTTTCATTGGTTTTACGGCTCTCGGTTCAAGCCATTTTGAACCCGTCTTATAAGTAAAATTAATAAACAACTTATCACATTTACGTCTTGATGAAATGGTAGCTATTCTACCAAAATCTTCTATAAACTTTTGCAGTCAACTTAAAACAGTCACGATACACTATCATAAAATTCTATATATTTTTTAAAATTTGTTTCAATTCACTCTAATTAAACAATTAATATGTTTTATAAGTTGTATTATCATATACATAATATCGTCATATACCCAAAACTGTTAAATAATACTTAAGAAGGCATTTTCAGGATACTAGACTAGATATATATCTCACATACACACATGGGATAAAACGAAAATACTAGTAAATTTTGAGCGGAAATGTGCTTTTGTATTAATTTATAATACCGAAATATAAATACTAATAATCCAACCCTCTCTCGAGCTTAAAGTCGTTCAGACAGATGCATGGGCTATGTTTGGAATTATTTTGGTAAATATAATTCAAAATGAAAAAATCTGCCAAAAAACCAGCAAGGGAACCGAATTAGGGATCTGACAGACAGGGAAACGCTGGAGTAGAAAATGCTAGAGTGTAAATCTGGTTTTAATAGTAATACATTGTGCAGAATGCCTCCCAATTTGAGTGACAATCAGGAAATGGACTGGAGGATGCCTAGCAGACGTCAATCTTTATATAGTCAGTAGTACCCATCGACACACCGCCTTGGGGCGGCAAAATCATGTTCGAGATCGTGAGCGAACCGATAGCAATCACCGTAGAACAAAAACAACAGGCTCTTAAGCACTATCTTTGGCCTATGCAAAAGCACATTTTTGGATCTCTGGTCGAATTTGGTGGACTCGAGAGAAGAATGTGTCAATTAAACAACAAACGCGACACGTGGGTAGCCAGGTTGTGTAAACGTGATCGGGCTACTAATGTATCGCGTCACCATGAGGTGTAAATTTTAACCTTTTTTTATATTAGGCCACTAAAATTATATGTAACCATAAAAGCAATGAACAAAATAAAAGTATTTTAATAAGTTATTTTAAGTACAGCAAATAGAAAATTCCGCTAAATATGACATTAAATTCGTACAATTTTAAATTTAGAACGTTATTTTATTACTTTTCTTAACCCCAAATATGTAACGGCTATTTTTTTTTTAGATTATACCTATGAAATACAATAGTTCACACTTGTAACTAATGCTTTAGTCTTATTTGTTTAGTAGGTCGTTAATTAACTGACAGTTAATAACTACCAGAATTGTATAAAATCTATCATTTAGTAAAATTGGCATATTCAAGTAACCAAATAAGTCTTTACATTACACTAAGCAATTAATAATTAAAACTAATACTAAAGTAACTAAATCGGTTTCTTAAGATTATTGTTAAATCATTCATTTTATTTAAAGACGTACCTGTATTTACATGTATGGTAATATATATATATAGTGCACACAATATACATTAATGTATTATCAGGTCAAAGATTGTTTTTCAATGTTTCTCATTCATCATCTTAGAATTTAAAAACGTAACTATATAGATTTAAGATCTATATTTGAATACATAAAACATGTGATAAGTTTCATTAAATATATTATTATAATTATATACGGGGAGATAAACTAGCACCAGAACCCGCATTATTATTCTGTATTTTTTAATCGTACATCTTGCTTGGGTCACGTTTCAAAAAAGAAGTAAGATAACTACTAACTTGTGAGCTAAAGAATAAAATATGATTCTTTTAAAAGGAACGAAGATTATTAGCATTAAAATGCAAACAGTGAACCAGGTACGTATCATTCGTACATAATCAAACTTTGATCGCGCTTGATTTTTCTTCCGTGCGAGGCTGTCATTTTTTATTCAGTCGAATTTGAGCTGTTGTTGTAGGTTGTTCAATACTAAGCGCATATTGTATAATTATAAAATAATCTACAGTATTTAATAAAATCATATTCATTAAAATCATATTTACATTGTATTCTACAATAAACTTAAAATTTTCTCTTAAGATTTTGAAAATTATGGCGACGTACTCTTCGAAAGTGTCTCTCAATGAGGTTGTAATAGCTTCAGCCGTCAGAACCCCAATGGGTTCTTTCAGAGGGAGCTTAGCGAGTTTGTCTGCTACTGAACTTGGTGCTGTAGCTGTCAAAAGCGCGATAGAGAGAGCTGGCATACCTAAAGAAGAAGTTAAAGAGGTTAGTTTAATTTACCTACTTTCTTGACTTACTTTCCTTTTTTAAGGTAATTTTATTTTACTTTTTGATTAAATGATTTACAGGTTTAAAATTGTTCTCATTATTTAATTTGTTTTTGATAAATTTTATGTTAGAAAAATATATCTTTCAATAAAAATTGTGTATTCACTTATGCAGTCAAGATATTAAAATATTTATTATTGTTTTAAAATTTATTTTTATATTTAAATAATCATATAGATAAATTAAGTAGATATAAATAAATATATGACAAATTAAATTTTTAGGTCTACATTGGGAATGTTTGCTCTGGTAACCTTGGGCAAGCTCCAGCAAGACAAGCAGTTATATTTGCTGGTCTACCTAAAAGCACAATATGTACAACAGTTAATAAGGTTTGTGCTTCAGGTATGAAGTCCATAATGTTAGCTGCTCAAGGCCTTCAAACTGGCGCACAAGATGTGATATTAGCTGGTGGGATGGAATCTATGTCTAATGTGCCTTTTTATTTAAAAAGAGGTGAAACTACTTACGGTGGTATGCAACTAGTTGATGGTATTGTATTTGATGGACTAACTGATGTCTATAATAAATTTCACATGGGTAATTGTGCCGAAAATACAGCCAAGAAATTAGATATCTCAAGACAGGAACAGGATGATTATGCTATTTCCAGTTATAAAAGAAGTGCTGCAGCCTATGAAGCTAAAGCTTTTGCTGAAGAACTGGTACCTGTCTCAGTACCACAAAAAAGAGGTGCACCACCCATATTATTTTCAGAAGATGAAGAATATAAGAGAGTAAATTTTGAGAAGTTTACAAAATTAGCTACGGTATTTCAAAAAGAAAAAGGTACTGTGACAGCCGGTAATGCCTCAACATTGAATGATGGTGCTGCCGCTTTAGTCTTAATGACAGCTGAAGCTGCTAAGAGGTTAAATGTAACTCCCATTGCCCGTATTGTAGGATTTGCAGATGGTGAGTGTGATCCAATAGATTTCCCAATTGCACCAGCAGTAGCAATTCCTAAGTTGCTAGAACAAACTGGAGTAAAAAAAGATGATGTTGCTCTCTGGGAAATTAATGAAGCGTTCAGTGTTGTTGCAGTAGCAAATCAGAAATTACTGGGGTTGGACCCAGCTAAAATTAATGTTCATGGTGGAGCTGTTAGTCTGGGGCACCCTATTGGGATGTCTGGAGCCCGTATAGTGGTCCATCTGTGCCATGCACTAAAAACAGGAGAAAAGGGTGTAGCATCTATTTGTAATGGTGGAGGTGGTGCATCATCCATTATGATTGAAAAATTGTAAGTTTATGAAATTATTCTAAGCAAAATATTCTGTTTCTGATATTTGTATATTGGGACTAGTATGAAATGATTATTGTAAGTTTTTTAATATAAAATTGTATATTTTATAGTATAATGTTGACTGTGCCTTCTATTTTTACTTTGCTCTTGTGAACAATTTGTATGGTTGAGGATAGTTGTAAGAACAAATTTTATACAGTTATATTATTTATATTGACTAGAATATATTTGTTACTATTTACATTTGTTTTTATATTGGGCGAATATCTATGTACGAATGAATAAATCATGCAAACAGTAATAAAATTTATTTACATTTCCAAATTTCAATTTTAATTTTTTTCAGACCGGATCCTATACAAAAGCCACCTTTTTTGACTTTATATACAAAGGATCCCTGCCCACTCTGTGACATAGTTATGGATGATTTGGAACAATTTAAACATAGATTTATCTTACAGAAAGTCAATATTACAGATAAAGAAAACATAAGGTGGCTTCGATTATACAGGCATGATATACCAGTTTTATTCCTAAACGGAAGGTTTTTATGTATGCACAACTTAGATAAAGATTTATTGGAAAAAAGACTTAAAATAATAGAAAGTGAAGAGTAATTTTAAGAATAATCATTATTTGGTTTTTTCCATATTTAATTTTTCTCTATAGGTTTTTCTTGGTAGATTTTGTGGTTCTTATATTGCAACATACTATTCTATGAATAATATAAATAACTACACTACATGTGAATTTTTATCAAAACTTCCAAAAATGTACATTTTTTATCTGAATTATGAACGGGACTGTGTTTTAATAGTCCATATATGTAGAGATGCATTATAAATATCAAATAAGCAAATAAAGTGAGCTTTTAATGTATTCATGTTTCCTTTAAAATCTAAAAAAAACATTTTAAAAGTTGTACAAACAATATCTTATAAAATTTTTACTTATACTTCAAATAAAGTACTTAAAAAATAATTTGCTATTTGCTTAATTATCGAAACAAGTAGGTAATTTTGAATATTATTTTTGGTCAAGTCAATGTTTTCAGAATGGAAACTTAGTGAATACCAATCGCTCAGCCCAATGTGTTGACTACAATAAAATTGACTTGGATTGGTATAACCCTATTTCAAGCAGGGGAGTTTTACAAGCCATATTTTTCACAGCCTACAAGCCCCACTGCGGGGAACGTGCCTTCCCATTTCTGGAATAATCGAACTCATCACGCTTGTCCAAGGCAGATTGGCAGGACACACAGACTCAAAATAATATCTGTAGGCCTTATGGCCTACAGATATTATCCCAATTTGAAAATAAACCAACTCATTAACGACCAACGACCATTGACTCCAAAGCGGTAGCTTCGCCACTGAGCCAATTAGTTCGTCTAGAACTATTTTTTTTATTTATGCTAAGATTATTTAACAGTTAACTAAATTTAACAATTGATTAATAAACGAAACAAAGTCCAGAGAAATGCAAGCAATTTGTGCAACTTGTTAGACGTGTAGTCATTAGCGTGTATATTCATGTATTAATTACCTTTTCAAGGTCTTGTACAACTGCAATAAACCGCATGTCATCTATGAAAAAAATATTTAATGATACACGACTCAGGAAAAAAGTCTATTGTCTCAGGTAAACTATACTCAAGATTGAATGATGATAAAAATATAATAATGAATACTAAATCCATTATTATATTTTTATAATTTATCGAAGGATAATTTATCATTTTCTTGTTTTTAATTATGTTATATGACATTATACTTGGTAATTATTTTTTAATTCAATATTTAATTTTCCGACATAAAGAGTTCGCTTTGAAAGTCGCTTAAGGCGTTTTTACTTGTAGTCCTTTGACTGTCAACCGGACTTACACGCATCCTGTCTAGCAATTGAGGAGGCTCTAAGACTGGCTGATAGCAGGATCATCAATCAATCATAATCAATACAACCCTACAGTCCACTGATAGATATTATCTTACCTCAATAGTGAGGCGTGTTGCCGTAATACACATACATAGTGTTCGCAAAACTTAGTAATATAAGTTAGACTGTTCATCTTTGTAATGAATTTCCGCAAAGTAACGCTTGGCTGCATCAACTACATTGTTATAGATCAGTAACGGGCAGTAGCGTAACTGGTGTGAGAAGTCTCTGCGATTTGCGATCGTCAATACCCCTGCTCACTTCAGAAAAAGCTTATGTCCGTGAGTGGAATAATTTGGTTTTTAATGATAACGTATTACGTAAATGAGTCTAAGAATTTAGAAAACGGCAGTTACTTCGTCATTATGAAATTGGCATACCAGAACTATTAATAATTTGAAAGCAAAATATCGAGCGCAATGAGCAATCAATTAATAGACGCGTGTAAAATTATTCCGTCATTATTACTGTTAAAACATGACTTTGGTTTGAATGTTTGTAGCGTAATCTTAGATGTATTACGTTAAAATATTATAAATATACCAACAGGCCTGCCGTAACCTTTTACTGTGATTTAGCTTAGGATTTAATCTGAATTGTTTCACAAGGCATCTAAGGCTTAACTACTAAGGTAATCAATTCATTCCCCGTAAGAATATACTTTATATATACGTATATAAAATAAAAATCCGGGGGGGTCCGATGACGTTATCTGACAACCTAATATAATAAAATTATTCCGTTATTATTATTACTCTTAAAACATGACATTGGTTTCAATGTTTGTAGCTTAATCTTAGGTATATTACGTAAAAATATTATTAATATACCAACAGGCCTGCAATGACCTTTTATTGTGATTTAGCTTAGGATCTAATCAGAATTGTTTCACAAGACGTTTAACGCTTAAGTAAGAATATATACGTATATATAAATAAAAATCTGACAGGGTCCGATGACGTTATCTGACAAACTAATTCACTCAGTAGCGAAGCTACCGTTTATTGTGTAAATAGTCGCAGGTTCAATTCCCCTATGAGGATAAATATGTATATACACTATGGGTATTTATTCGGAGTTTGGGTGCCTTGCCAATCGACCTGGGACAAGCTAAAACTAACTTTGTTGGCGCAGAGACCCAAAATGGATCTTGGCCTCCGAAGAGATCTTACGCTACTTTGCCCTGTCCTGCGCCACCTTCTGCTAGTTACAGACTTGAAGGTCGCGCAAGACATCTTCAATCATGTCTCTCCAGCGGTACCTGGGGCGTCCCACAGGACGTCGTCCAGTTGAGCGACCCACATACGCTGTCTTGACTGCGCGATCCTCCCCCCATCCTCTCAACGTGGCCCAGCCAACGAAGTCGGTGAGCCTTAATCACTCCTATTACATTAGGTTGGGCCACCACATGTTCGATTTCGCCAACTGCCATCATCACTTTTAGTCGGGCCCAGGATCTTTCGGAAGACTTTTCGTTTTGCAAGTAGAAGTTTCTTCTCTTCCTTTAGCGTCAGTGTTTAAGCCTCACGGCCATACGTTAGAATAGGCCGAATAATCGTATTATAGATTCGGAATTTCGTCTTTATATTGAGAAGCTTGGACACCAACATCTTGTGAAGAGCTGCGCTGCACCGCAAGGTGTTTTGTATGCGAATGTCGATTTTGTTGGGAAAAGTGAGATTGGTAAATGTTCATTCCTCCAGAGTTGGAGAAACCCTTGTCAAGGAACTAATATGGACTGTGAAAATATATCTAGCCATTATGGATCGCCTCCACTTCAACATGACATGACCGAGATACTGCCTATTTATTTGCTTTTCCATTCTCTGAAAACCGATTAGAGACCGTCACGTATGTGACCATTTTGAATGTTTTCGTACCAGAGGAAGTTGAAGAAAACCGATTGAAAAGCAAAGGACCTACCGCACTCTTCGAATAGTGTCTATAATACCCGATATCCGATGACCGCGATAACGCTCTTTTAATTACATATCGATAAACTGTGAACGGGTTATACATTGTCTGTACCGGTCAAATGAGGTGGCTTTTTATAAATGAAAACCGAAGAGCGTGAAAGTCGTCCATAGTACGTAAACGATTAAACAGATGAATATAGATGCGTATTAAAACCCAATCACCGGTTAATTTTTTCTGTCATAGTAAAGAAATTCTAACCTTTAACAACAAGCCTATACATTTGTCAAATGCCGGCAAAGCGTCCACAACACCTATGCTATTGCGCTGCAGATGTCTAGGAGCGGTCTTGATGGCTTTCCATCAGATGACAAGCTTGCTCATTTGCCATCCTATCCCATAAAAGAACTCAAAATTTCAGATAAACATAATAATAGAAACAAAAGCTATTTATGAATTATTTTCACAAGTCGGCAATTGTGTACTCAAGATATGTATCGCCTCACTGATCAAATTATCATAGCACTTAATAAAAAGGAGAACTTCTTAGACGTGGCTACGCCGTTAAGGAGATTAATACTTTCTTTAGCCATTTATATACACATATAAGCGATATCTCCAAGTGAAGTAACCAATACTTGAAAATGAAAACACTATTCGTTGATAACTTATATTTTTTTGATTTCTAGTGTAATAGAGGTGTACATATTAATCGGTTTAAATCGGTTTTCCATATCTTGAAACCACAAACATTTATAAATCTGTGTTTTAAACGAATGATTAGCGATTTATACATCACTAGTTTCTCTCGCAATTCCTTTTCTTGTGATTGTGAATTGAATTACATTTATGACGTTAAATGCATTGAGAGATGTTAATTCTTCGAAAATCACTTGAAAAAGTGTTTATAATCACGTAGTTCATTCAACCTTTAATTGATCAGTTTAATAAACAAAATGAGTGATTCAGCTATACAAACGCTAGAAGCAGCGGCCCAAGTATTGATGGTAAATATATTTATTTTATTTGCTTTTAATAAGTGAAAATTCATAACAAACATTATAAAAAATATGATATTTCTATATGTACTTATATATATGCTTTCGGTTCGTTAAAGTATTGTACTGTTTAGCTAAATTCTTTTTTTTTTTCAAAATTTGAATTAAAAGCGAATTGATACTTCAATGTGGCAAGATGGTTTGGGACATTTTTTTGCATAATACAATTAAGACAATTATAATGCATAATAATAAAATTAAGGAAAGAAACGAAAAATATGACATTTCGAAGTAGATTTACTTCGAAAGATATAATTATAATACTATATCCCAAAACATTAAAATTTATATATAATAAAGCATTTGTCTTTCAAAATACTTATTTTAGAATTAAATATACCTTTGTTTCAATAGGATGTGTACATTTGATTTATTAATTTGTATATTAAAAATAATTAAAAAATATTTTAGGCACCACCCAATCTGGTATCTTCAGAACAGCGTCATCAAGCAGAAAGTGTATTCCTTGAATTTCGGGCAACTAAGAACCCTTATCAACTATGTAGAGACATACTAGAGAAGTCAAGCTCAGAATTTGTATTGTTTGAAGCAGCAGGATTAATAAAATCTGCTCTTATAAGAGAATGGAGTTTGCTCTCTAAAGAAGACACTACATCCATTCGGGAATACTTATTAAATTATCTTTTAAGGAAAGAGAATCCACCTTTTTTGAATGAGAAGCTACTACAGGTATTTAATAATATCGTTCTAAAATTTGCTTTAGTTTTGATTTAAAAACAGTATAAAATAATGCATAATTAGTAATTCTAATAAAACATGTATTAGGAATTATGCTGCTTTTTGCCTTTACATGTAACCAATGTGAGTGGGGGTTCATATTTATCGTAAGGTATATTGTAATTTGGAGGATAACCAGTTGGCTCAGCGGCGGGGCTGCCATTTATGGAGTCAATGGTCGTGGGTTTCCCCATTTCCAAATGTTTTTAATATGGGTTAGGATGGCAAATGAGCAGGTGTGTCACCCTATAGAAAACAATCAACACCGGCCATAGATATCCACAGTGCCATAGGTATTGCAAAAACATTGCTGGCTTTTAAGCAAAATATAGGCTTGTTTTTTGAAGGTTCCAATGTTGTATCAAGTTGGAAACACTGCTGGAGATAGCTGGTTCTACAAGGCAGTAGTTCGTGAAAAGAAAAACCCACTGTACTGTATAACCACTCATCCAGATGGTGGGAAACTATTCCTTATGATGATTTGTAAGATAGTGGAATTTTGACTGGAATTCTTTCAAACAATACCTCAGAGCACTCCCCAGCGTAATATTGATAGAAGATGCTGAGAGATGTCTGATATAGATAGCAGAACAGTTTGATTTTTGCATCTTGATGTCAACATGTTGATTTGCCTATTAAAAGTGGAGATTACAAGGACATCACTCAAATTTGAGACACTTTATTTTATTATACTTAGATTATTTTATTACCATAATAACATGAGAATTTCATGACATAGTGCTTTAATATTTATTTTTTATTTTTCAGACAATTGCTATAATCATCAAAAGAGACAGTGTTGATGATGGTGGAAGAGCAAGGAAATCATTTTTAAGTAATTTAGAGAACATGATCCTCACTTGTCCAATTAGAGAGCAAAAACTAGCATGTTCTCTGATATTGGCTATCATGCAGGAGTTTTCTATTACAGTCAAATCTTCAGATGTTGGCTTAATATGGGAAATTCATTTTCGACTTAAAAAATCATTTGAGCTGTTAAACTTAAAGAAACTATTCAGATTTTCAATTGGAGCCCTTGAGCAAATTATTCGTTCTGGACATCCTCCTGAAGGAGATCAAGGACATCTTACTAAACAACTTTTATTAATTATTGAAACAGCATTATTTTGGACTCCAATATCTCCATTACTTTCAAAAAGATTGATAGGGGCATTTGAAGCCATTTATGACTGTGAAACTGCACCATCTTTGCGATTGAGTGTTAACTGGCGGGATACAATACTGAAACCTGAGCTTATTACAATTTTCTTTGAATTACACATGTATGTAAGGTCAAATCCAGACATAATCAGTACGTCACTGATGTGCCTCACGCAACTAGCCAGTTTGAGTGGTGTTGTGGTGGCAGCTGGTAATCTCAAGCAGGAGTATTTTGACAATTTTGTTAACAACTATTTGCGAATGTTGTCTAGAATACAACCAGTTGCAAGGGAAATGTTGGGTTTTGGTGAAATATATCGTAGGTTGGTGCAATTTTTTCCTCCTGCTATGATAGCAGCTACTCCACCTGAGTTTCTTCAATATCTAACAACATACACATGCCATTGTGTCAGAGAATCCATGATAGAAGAAGATGTAAGTATTGCTATGTTTTCCTTTTACATTAATTTTATAAATTTCTTTGACCATTCTTTCACAGTACATACATACATATAGTCACGCCTGTCTCCCTGTAGGGTTAGGCAGAGACCACAGATCTCTATCCACTATGATCCTGACTGATTATGGAATTGGTTGCCACTGGAGGCTTTATTCAAAAAGCTTGTCACAAATCACTATAGCTTATGGCTATTAACATAATTTTTTTCTCTCATCCTGATTGTAATGTATTACCAATTTACACCAAATTATCTTTTTAACACTGTCCATCCTTTGGTTGTCTGGAGAAATTGCTATTAGCGATAAGACCGCCATTTGTATAATACATAAATATTACAATCAGTGAGTGTATTTTTTTTTTGGTGTATAATAAAGAAAATATCCATTTATATAATTTTCATAAACGGGAAAACTATTGTAAATGTAATAAGCATTAGTTAATGCCAGAACAAAATAAGATTAAAATCTCACCATTGTTCTATTCTAGTATGATGAAGAAACAATACTAAGGGAAGCCTTTAATAAGTTTCTTCTCACTTGGAGTTCATTGGTTCATGATGTGGATGGATATTCGAATGAAGCGTTACAACAACCGTGTATACAAATTTTTGATACATATTTCCAATGCAGACTGGCCCCTCCAGATGGTACAAGGTAATTTTTTTCAACATAAATCCGTTTTATATGAACTCGATTTTCAAGTGACCTAGCCAGTTCCTTTTTTAATTTATTTATGGACCATCAACAGGAGTTACAAAAATTACATTATACTAATAATTTTGTACAACATATTAAAATGTAACCCTAATTACAGTTGAATGCAACATTAACATATAGTGAATTCAAACTGGTCACTAGATTTAATATGGTCCGTGAATTCATACAGAGGTCATATATAATTGTTCATGTTACTTTTTAAAATATTTTCTATTGTGACGCATTTCTTGCATTGATTATTTTATTTTCATTTTACAACAACAAGAACTTACCATGTAAATTTGTAGACACAAATCTGCTACCTATTGTTCTCACATATACATATCAATTCAAGTAGGTTTTGCAAATAACCAAATTAAGTCCCAGTATAATATGGGTTATTTTTAGACAATTTTAATATTATTTAATAATTATAAACGTTTTCACTCTCATTGTCTTTATATAAACACACACAGAATGATGAGGATAAACATACAGACAGCAAAAATACCTTCAGGCAATACAAATATTCATGCGAGATTTGAACCGACGTCTCTTAGCTCAGAAAGCGAACAGCGCCATTTGGATCACCACTTTTTAAAAAAAGAGGTCGCATAAGTGATTTTTAGTGCTTAAAATTCCACATACATCAAATAAAAGTTGTTTTAGAGTGATGGAAGCTCAAGATGTTATTCACGATGAGAAAAATGATTTGGAAGAGGATGAACGTAAACTTCACGGTGAAGTTCTCATGACTATAGGCGCGATAGCAAGGAAGGTGCCTGGACATAGCAGCCATCTGCTTTTTAATCTCCTCAAAGAAAGGAGTAAAAGGTAAAATAATGCTATGTAAAGTACAGTAAACCATCCTATAATGCGGTAGATAGATTCCGCGTTATAGGAAACCGCGTAATACGAGGGATCATTGTATGTATAACCGATGTTTCCAAAACTCAAAAACTAAGAATAAAAACTTAATAAAATAATTTAATTTTATAAGAACAAGATGTGCAAACGTAACAAAGTTGACTATGAACCGTCAAATCACTAAAAATTTCATAGTACAAATATATGACTTGGAAAATCTTCGCGTTATATGCGGGAAAACATGGGTTATACGAGGGACATGAAACCGCGTTATTAGAGTGTTTACTGTATTATTATAATATATAGTTTATTAGTGTAGTGGTAGAGCCACGTTGCAGATGAATACTTAGTCAAGAATGGCATATTATTTGTCTATACCATGAATGGGCCGGCTTCCCCGGGGAAGTACCACACTCCCGCACACAGAAAACCGGCGTCTGAGTAGTAGTTTAGCTACCGCGCTTTATCCGGTCAGCGGTTGAATTCCGAAGGCCCAACCCCTGCCCTCTCTCATAATCGCACTTTCCTTAAAGGCCAGAAGCTTCTGCACTGCCTATGGCACTGCGGATGTTTATCGTCGTATCTTCGTCTGCTCGTTTGCCTTCCTGTCTCACAATTTTCACCCTGGTAAATAGTTTCCCTTTTCTTATTTTGTAAACAAACAATGCAACGCTTTTGAACTTGTTTTATGAAGTTGATTGTATGACCGTCGGAAAGTGCTGCCCGGAAAATGTTGGTGCCAATGATACGGACGTTGTGACTTTTCGTGTTTTTCTCGGTGTATTTAGTTTCCCTATATTATTTGCAATAATTTCTAAAGCAAGTTTTTGCTAACATATCATCATTGCACCCGAAGCAACCCGAACAGTGTATCAGTTACCAGTGTCAGTACTTGTCTCTGTGATCTTATTTACTCTATCTCTGTGATCTTAGTTATTACTTACATATTTGGACTCAATGCTGAACGCACACGCGTATATATATGCTCCGGTGATAGTGACCAGAGAAATTGAGCGTATATATACGCTTATGATGCGAACAGTGACAGGGAGTATCTTTGCTTAGCCGAACAGGCCAGAGAGTATCTTTGCCTAGCCGAACAGGCGATATCTATGGTGTTAGTACACGGGTTTACGACCCCGGCCCCCCGAGCTATTACCGTATCACTCTTTGTCTTTTACTTAGACACTGGAGTTCATCCGAACTCAATTAAAACAAATTTGATTCAAAACTAGTGTAATCTTGATAATTTTTAACAATATAAATTATAACTTGTCTAGCTAGCATAAGAACTTGAACAGAACAAAGAAAAAATCACATCACACTCGCACTGACACATTACATTTTATTTTTCTACCCGCTCATATTTTTATTGCGAATAATAAAGAATAAATACGGTTAAATCGTAAGCGCGAACACTCTTTGTCTTCCGTTGCGGTAGTATGATATCCCCTATCATCCTGTCTAAATCAATCTTTATTCTCTCCGCCAATCCACGGTCTGCCGTGCCAATGGACGCGTGGCTAGGGGCGAGCTTAGTCGGAAGCGTGCGGACCGTCCCAGGATCGGGTTACCCCGGGTACTATAGTGCTCTGCTGCCTCAGCATGCGGGTCTCTGCTGGGGCTGACCTCCATCCTCCTTTGCGGCTCGTGGCATTCACTATGACGAATTTTAATAAACCTAAATTGTTAAAAGATGATGACGGCCCGTCACGTCCTGCTTCCCACTAGGGCGAGAAGTGACTAACGGAAAGCCGTTTCGCTACGATGAATGTGAGAGGAAGGATGGTTAAAAGATGGATGAGTGTGGAGGATGCAAGGAAGGTGTGCCAGGATCGTAGCGGATGCAGATCTATGCCTACCCCTACGGGAAACAGGCGTGACGATATGTATGCATGATGCGAACCCAACATGTTTTTCTTCTTTACAGATTAGAAATTCAACTTCAGCTGATGCATATGGGCAACGTGCCAGTAAGTGGCAATGAGCATATTGTTGGTTTACTGTACGAAGATCTTCATTGGATCCTCATGATCATCGGTATGGTTAATTAATGTTATTTATGTTTGTAACATTAGTACCTATTTGCTATGTCATACACAAACTTACTTTAGTTTTTCCGTATATTGTCTTACTGTGTTGTGATGAGGAGTGGGTGTGTGCAAATTGTGTGTGTATTGTGAGTAATGTGATTATATTGTGTCAAGGATGTTAATTTTTACTTAAAGTTTTTAAAGAGAATATTCATTTACCACTATAATGCCCAAGAAGTCATTCTGACTGCTTTTTAAATTTATTTAGAAAAGAACTATATACTGTAGCAACTTTTTATTATTTTGAGACAACATACAGTTGTACTAACATACAACTGTATGCAAAGCTACAAAATTCTAGTAAACTGTATCATCATAAATACATATATTTTTTCAATAAACAAACAGTCAAAATGACTTGCTGGGCAATCTAGTGTTAAATATTCATTCAATATGATTCATACAGAGTAGGCAAACGAAAAAGCGGGTTACCTGGTGGTAAGTAGCCACTCCAGCCCAGAGTCCTGCAAAATATTGGGGATAGTTGTGAGTGTTGGGAATCATAGTTCCAACTTCTTCCTTTTTTCCCTCCCGTTATTCGCATTAATACCCTAAGACAATACATCTGCTGTATCCTTAGTATTGCAGATGTTTACAGGTGGCAGTGATTGCTTGGCATTGGGTGACGCGTTTGCTTAACTATATAAAAAAATAGTCGATTATTAAAATCGTATTATATTGTTAGTATCGATTTAAATCGAGTACTTTTAACAGAGGAGGAATGTAGAAAATTAATTGCAATGGGATTGTTAATATTAAAAAAATAGTAAATATTTTAAAACAAATAACTCATTGGGACTTATCCCACCAACTTACATCAGTGAAATTATATGTTTCTATTTGATTTTCATAATCTTATATTATTAGTTATATTGTTTAATTGTGGTGGCGTATTACACAATATAGTTCGATTAAGACATAAGTGAAGTGATATGAAATGAATCCGTGTATTGTTACTTATTAAGTTGACTGTAAAAGTCCATAAAAGGTTTTGGTAGAATAGTCACCATTTTATCAAAAGGTAACAGACACGCTGACAAGTGACATTTCAATCGGTTTGATAGTATTGTATTTTATTTGACACCGGCATAATAGTTATAACGAATTGCCATCAAAGAAAAGCAAAAACTCATTGACATATTTTGTCGACTGTCCCATTCCAGGTCACTTCATAGCTTTAGATTGTGCCCACCACGAAGCATCAGCGCCGACTGAGCTTATACAATACAGCACAGAAGTAAATGCCGACCTCGAGGCCTCTCTACGATTCTTGGTTGGGGAGAATCCTTCTACGGAGAATGTTGACCCTATAATCAAGTATGAGTAATTTATATATCAAGTTCAAATTCATTAATGTGTGTATTCTATATCGACGCAAAAAGTGAAAATGTAGTGAACTACAAAAGAAAACAGAGCCAAAAAAAATTTAAGATAAAGAAAAATTATATCTGATCACTCAAAAACAGTTAGTTTCAACGATGTACAAAAGTTTCTATTGATCGAAGAGCTGCAAGACTCAGACCATTCGCCTTAGAGTTTTTTCTCATCCGAATATACAACAAAAATCTTTTGACGTCTCTGAAATTTTTAACAATCATTGCAATTACATCCAACTAATAAAAACGGACGACCTACTTGGCTCAGTGGCGAAGCTATCGCTTTAGGACGACCTCCAATCACGGTTTTGATTATCAACCCTGGATATATTGTAACGGAAGGTTACATGTTTTAATGATATAATTTTAGTTAGTTTAAGTATAAGTTAAAAATATTAGTATTAGTACACTATTCCGTATTCAAATTTAAATACTTATTCTAATATTAGAATTAATAAATTACTATAACAAAAACACGATCTGCCATCGAACATTTTATGCTTGTCATACGTTAAGTGTTCAAAGCAACGCGGTGACAGATTGAAGGAATTTGAGAAGGAATTGGTAAACTCAAGTAGGTGTAGGTGTGGCGCTCGCGCCTTCGTGCTATTTCGGCCTTGTTCGTGTGCCGCTCGGGTTTTTTTATGGAAGATACTGACGGGTGCCGAGGAACGACACACCTCAGTGAGGGTTCGTCCGTTATGGAAATATCAACGGGAACCATGACGTCTCTTAAGAGCGCCCTCGCTCAGTATTTATTTTAAAAATAAGTGTAGGAATCAAACCCCATTTTAGGGGTTTCACCTGCACATTTTACCTGCGGGGTTCTACCTGCCAGATTTTCACCTGCACATTTTATCTGCGGGGTTCTACCTGCCAGCTTTTACCTGCGGGGTTGATTCCACCTGCGGTGTTGATTCTACTGCGGTGCACAATGTAACGGAGGATGTCACCTGCGATCCAGGGTGCCACCTGCCCTCCGCCAGTATGTTACCTGCGGTGCAAATGTAACGGCAGGGTTCTACCTGCGGTTTATTTCTTTGAGTGCTAGCTAGCTCAGGGATCGACATTTAGGTGTCTCAGCGCATCCTTTACAATCGCTGAGGGCAAGCCGCTGTCAACTTGCAGGGTTCTACCTGCGGTTTTTTCTTTGAGCGCAAGCTAGCTCAGGGGAGTGTTAGTCCGCTTACGTGGCAAAATCAAATCGGCCGTTTACCCACGACCTACAAATTTGTGTCTCACCTACTTGATTTTTTTTTGTAATAAACATTTCTTTTTACTGATAACACTCTGATTTTATTTGCAAAACCCAGGTAGGTGTTGCACTGGCGCCCAACGTTATCTAATGTTATAAAAGAAAGGTGTCACAATATATATATATATATATATATATATATATATATATATATATATATATAAAAGAAAGTAAAAAGAAATATATATACTATAGGGTTTTTCTGGGTGTTTCGCCATCCCGCCTTGGACAAGCATGGTGGGTTAATGTCCATTTCGTCACCAATGGTGAGGCTTGTGTTCAATAGTGGAACATATAATATATGGTCTGTAAAAAATAATGAAAAAGCAACGGAAACTAGAAAACACAATTTTACTTGTATTTTATTTTTAAAAAATATTTTTTTCTTTTATAATATTATTAAAGCAATCGACGCCATCCGTAGACATCTGCAGTTCTTAGTCATTGCGGAGGGCTATTATTATAATATAACCTATTGTCATGTAAGAATGTATTTCTCTAGTGGAGAAGGGACCCAACAATTGCATCGACTATAAAGAGATATTGAATTATCAAGAGTCGACTGTATATGTAAAATTAACCAACTCTATAATTTTTTATTCAATATTTGGTCAATCTGTATACATAATATTTTTGATTCTTGACAGATTAGTGGGCTTGATACTCCGTGTAAGCGAGTGGGAATGTTCTGCGCTAGAGGCAGGTCTTGCTAACGCGTTCAGTCCAGAATTATCGGCGACCCTATCGTGGGTGCTGAAGATGTGGGTCAACTCTTACCTGATGGTTGATCGGGCTGATAACACTAATGTAAGTAGTCGTGTTACTTTTTTAAAAAATTGATTATTTTTTTATGGTAACGGAATTCAAAATCTACGTATTAATTTCACAGCTGTGTGTATGTATGTATGTATGTATACATGCGGACTTAATGCTTTTTGGCATGAAGTCCGCTTTGTATTTATATATATATATATATTCTTTAGAATTATCTAAAATTCATATAAATATGTAATTTTCTGTATTTTGAGAATTTTCATTTATTTGTTAAAAGCGATATTGTTGTCGTGCTGAAGTAAATCTGTTTTTATATTCTTTATGCACTGTATATTGTCTTTTTGAATTTTCGATTTTGTGCATAAAAACTGAAATGTAGTGGTGGGGGAGAATTTATTCTAATTCCAACCACCGTCAACGCCGAAATATATATATATATATATATATATATATATATATATATATATATTAGGTGTACAAATAAGTTTCCGCAGTTTTTTATAAAAAATTAGGAATTTATTGTAAAGGAAAAGTACATTACGTTTTATTCAAAGTATTTTCCATCATTTGCCACTACTTTTCCCCATCTTTCTGGCAACATTCGGATACCCCGTCGAAAAAACTCTTCATCTTTTGACGCTATCCACAAATCTACCCAATTTTTGGTGTCTTCATATGATGTGAAGCGCTGCTCAGACAGACCATGTGCCATCGACCGGAACAGGTGATAATCAGAAGGGGCTAAGTCTGGTGAATACGGCGGGTGGGGTAAAACTTCCCAGTTGAGTGTTTCCAAGTATGTTTTTACCGGCGCCGCAACATGTGGACGAGCATTATCGTGTAAAAGAATAATTTTGTCGTGTCTGGAGTAGTAATGGGCGCGTTTTTCCTTAAGTGCCCGACTCAATCTCATCAATTGTGTTCGGTAGAGAGCTCCAGTAATGGTTTCGCTTGGTTTCAGCAATTCATAATACACGACACCAAGCTGATCCCACCAAATACACAGCATGAGTTTTTTTCCATGAATATTCGGCTTAGCTGTCGATGTTGATGGTTCGCCGGGCTTAACCCATGACTTTCTCTTCTTTGGATTATCGTAGTGAATCCATTTTTCGTCACCAGTGACTATACGATGCAAAAAACTCTTTTTTTTATTCCTGGCAAGCAGCATTTCACTCATGCATAATCGGCGTTCAACGTCTCTCGGCTTTAGTTCATATGGAACCCAATTTCCTTGTTTTTGAATCATTCCTAACGATTTTAAACGATGTGAAATTGCTTGTTGAGTCACTTGTAGAGTAAGTGCAAGTTCTTTTTGCGTTTGGGACGAATCTTCCTCCAATAGTACTTCTAATTCCATGTCTTCGTACACTTTCGGCCTTCCACTGCGTTCTTTGTCTTTAACGTCAAACTCACCGTTCTTAAACTTTTGAAACCATTCCTGACAACTTCTCTCACTTAAAGCAGCTTCACCATATGCTTCTAGAAGCAATCGATGCGCCTCAGCTGCAGATTTTTTCACATTAAAGAAGTAAATCAAAAGTTCCCGCAAATGATGCTTATTCGGAATAAAACTTGACATTTTTGCACGAAAAAAATTACGTGATGCTGATACGGAATCACTAGTACTTTAAGGTTATGGTGTTGCCAGATGACTAAACTTGGGATATTACGTTTTACATCTGACAATTTCTCCATAACCTTCTGGTGGGGCCATCTTTTGACAAACCGCGGAAACTTATTTGTACACCTAATATATATATATATATATATATATATATATATATATATATATATATATATATATATATATATATATATATATATATATATATATATATATATATAAAGATTGAATTTCAAAATTTATTCATGAAATTTACTTTACTTCCAAATAACATTTCCGTTTTTGTATTTCGTTTTAACTTATATGACCCAATATTTACATATCACTTATATTTCTATAGTAATAGTAATTTTATATTTTTGCAGATGTCGCCAGTGTTAGAGTATGCATTTCGACGCGACTTGATCGCAACATCGTGGGTGATACAGGGATTGGTGCAACGAGCCGGTGTGGTGTTGAAACATCTCTCCACACAGCCGGTTGCGGCTAAACACGCTTTGAAGCTCTTGTTCCATCTCGCTGAGGCGTATCGCAAGTAAGTTATAGTAATGTTGTATTTTTTTTAAACTTACTTTATCTACAATGCGGTAGAGGAGTTCCTCTTTAGGGCGTAGTGTTCGAAAAAATAATCGTTAAATAGGTTTATTAATTATTGCATTGGCTCAACGATCTAAAACGTGTCTTTACATTTTTACAGTAGAAATCCGTTGGCTTTCTGTGAAGAGTTTTTGGCTATCGTTGCTTGGGAGGCGGCCGGAAGTAATCTGTCGGGTCAGCTCAGGAGGGAATTGCATAAAGTTATTGCACGGGTTGCCTCACAAGCTGAAGGTAAGGTTTTTTGTCATGGAAAAGATAGGCAAACGAGCAAACGTGACATGTGATGGCAAGCAACCGCCACTGCCTATGAGTGTCTGCAGTGTTAGGGTCACTGTGCATGCGCAGCGTATACATTAGGGTAAGGATGTAAATAACAGTACAGGGAGAAGGAAGTAATGTGAGTGGGAGAATCAAAGGAAGAGAAAAAGAGTCAAATGGCTCTCTATATTCCTTTTGTTTTGACCGTGGTCATATTGTTTTTATTACAAACAAGCAGTCCACCCTGGCTTCGCACGGGTGGTGTACCTAATGAAAAAAAAATAAGACAAACCTTAGAGAAAAGTACAGCAAGATCACAGAAGCGTTTTGATTTTGTGTAGTTATATTATGTTAATCATAGTAATGGCGCCATTTACTAGGTATATTGCGATTTAAAATGACGGAAAAGATTGTTTTTTCCGTCATTACAATTTTAGAAAATGATCTTTTATACAAACCTTGTCCTGATAATAACTAACACAACAAAAATAATTATCAAATTAGGTTCAGTCGTTCTGAAGTTATGCGCGTACATACATTTCGGCGATTCATTTTTATTTATATATTATATATTATGTATAGATTTCATGTAAATAAAAGTTTGTTCTAATGTTTTTTTTTTAATTTAAAGGCGAAGCAAAGAATCGCCTGTTGGCAAGCACAGCCGCGCTGCAGCAGAAACTGATGAGCCTCATAAACATGGACACCGACACTGAGCCCGTGAGGAACATGCTCGCGGATACACTGGACTGTTTCCATGGCATCGCGGAGGGAATGGGCGAGGTAATGCATTTTTTTAAAGGATAGAAAGAAACCTTTCCTGATTTTAGTGAACATTTTACCGGACACACAAAAAGTTATCCCTTTTTTTGTTAGTTTTCATCCAACTACTTCGTAGTTTCATTCTAGTTGTCATATACCTTGCTCTGGTTCTCTTTTAACATTATATTTATTTATGTATTTATTAAACATTATATCTTTGGCACCATAATAAATATTTTTTTTTATGGCATAGGAAGGCAAACGAGCAGGCGTGTCACCTGATGGAAAGCTACCAACGCCGCCCATAGACATCCGCAATGCCATAGGCAGTGCGGAAGTGTTGCCGAACTTAAAGGAAAGTGAAATTATGGGAGTGGGAGTGGGAATCGGAGGGGGAGTGGGAACGGGAGGGTCTTGGGCCTCCGGAACTCAGACCGTTCACCGTACGAAGCTCGGTTTTCCCATACCATACCATATAACCGTATAACCATACCGTATATACTGTATACCGTATACCGTATAACCATATTTTCTTAGCACAAGTACTATTAGCTTAGCTGGAATGGTTAATCAAAATTATAGGAGTATAAAATTATTGGCAATCTTGGGCCTCCGGAACTCAGCCGCTCACCGCACGAAGCGCGGTAGCTAAGCTACCACTCAGACGCCGGTTTTCTGCGGGAGTGTGGTACTTCCCCGGGCGAGCCGGCCCATTCATGCTACAGACAAATAATATGCCATTATTGACAGAGTATTCGTCTGCAGCTTGGCTCTACCACTATATGCTCATAATCTCTAATAAATTGCTAGTACCTTTACTCAAGTAATAAAAATACTAGATTTATTTTGTATTTTTTGTGTAACGCACATTCCAACAGGTGTTGCCAGAATGACCCGCTCTGTGGTTAACCAACTACAGCATTAAAGCTGAGCCAAGGCCCATTCTTTGGCACATTACTGTTAATTTTAAGTTATTTCGAAAAATTGTGTAGTACTTCACTCTAATTTTTGGCTTAATTTTTATTTACATTGTTACTTTGGATGTAGTTTGTATTGTGTATTGAATGGACAAGTTATCTATCTACAGTTGTTGACTCTCCACGAATATCCCATATCAGATAACTTTTTATCCCTTTTTTATTTTATATCGGATGTTGTCCAACAAGTCGCCTGATAAAACTCGATCCGCGCCGTCCATTTACGTCAGCATCACCCATTTACATCAGCACTACCACTTTGTGTAACAATCCATCTTCAGCGGTATTTCCGAATGGGTACGGTATTAGAACCTTAAAAAAGTAAACTTACACATTTTTCGAAGGTGCATTCTGCCATGGCTATGGGCAGTGTCGATTGCTATAAAGAGTCAATATGATACATGGAATTTTAAACCACAAAACATATTGATGATAATAAAACTTGATGAATTAATTACTTACATTGCAGTTTGGGTCAGCAGATGAACTACTAATGATGTTATTTGGCGCCTTGGAAAATATACCGGGTCTAATATTCAAATATCACAATTACCCCGGCGTTGTGTTGCCAGCACTTAATTTTTTGTCCAAAAGCGCGAAGAACATTATGCATTCGACGAAAACTGAGAACGTCAATAAGTGAGTTTAGTTTTTGTTATGAATACAGTGTTTTCATCTCCTCCTTATTTTTTATATAAATTACTTTAAATTTTATCAGGTTTGTGGAGATTTGTAATACAACTTTCGGTGTGTATGTTCGATGGAATTCGCGAAAAATCTCGAGCATACCACAGGATGCAGAGGAGGAAGTGTATGAGGTATGAATATCTTTCTTATTTGTTTAAGTTACGATGATATCGTCTGAGCCTTACTAAAAATAATGATTTATATGATCAATTTATTTATTTATTATGGGTATTATATATATTAACCCCGCAGGGGTTGGCAGAGACCACAGAGCTCCATCCTCTACCTATTTGCGATAGAGAAGAAAGGAAAGGCCAGGAATGGAAATGCGGATTGGGGGGGGGTTACCAGACTCGGAACAAATATTTTTAAATACATATATATATATATATATATATATATATATATATATATATATATATATATATATTCCGATACGGAAATCGAACCCGCAACCATTGACTCCGTGGGCGGAGGGCCCCGCCACTATGAATTAATTTATCAATACAGCACTAACATTCTACCGGTGGACATTGGACTCCTTAACAAACTGAACAGAGGACTGCGCCGGAAAGTGTGCATGTTTATATTTCACTTGTTTTAAACAAATGCCAGCAAACCAGAGAATGAGTCAAGTGTGATCCACGTCATGCAGATGCCGTCTATAGACGACTCTCGTACACACAGATCGCCACGCGGATGTCTTCTATAGGCAATCAAACGGGGACATCTACTGTAGGAGCGAGCCTGCGAGGGGATGAACTCCACGACTCGGACCAATACTCAGGAGGCTACCGCTTCCCAGTCTTAGCGCCGCCGTTTCCAGCGGCTTTTAGGACCTTTAAATTCGGTCACCAACTAAACCCGCTCTACTCCACACCGGGCGAGCAGGGTGGGGCCGAATACATTGCATAACGCCGTCCTATAGTCGACGTCGGAACTGATTGCAACGATGACCTCTCTGAGGCAGGCGGTGAACCGGCTGATGGTCATCGAATCTTCGCTGCATGGTTGCGCTTATTGAAGCGCCGGTGCTCGTGATTGTGAATCGGGCAGTGCCCCCTCTTTGGCCGACAACGTGGTTGATGACCCTAGTCTGTAGGCGACGCTCGTACACACAGGTACTCACGCGGATGTCGTCCGTAGTCGACGCGCGTACACATAGATCGTCACGGCGATGTCGTCTATAGGCGACGCTTGTACCGAAAGGGTTAAGGATCGGGGTTCTTCTTTAGTTATCCTAACTGAATAGAAGCTTACTATGTAATGTCTAATACATAGATTCCCGGCGGGGGCGGTCCCTTAGTGGGCACTGGAGCTTTTCATGGCGGTACCGGGTCCAAAGGCAAATGGGGGGCGTTATGAAATATTTCTATATTCATGAAAAAACATTTTATCTAGCCACCTAAAATATTTATCTTATTATTATTTCGTAAATAAACATTTTTTCTTGGGGCGATAGTCAATAAAAGGTTGGGAACCTATGGTCTAATATCGTTTTATCATAAATTTACAAATAATATAGTAATTGATATATAATCATTTCTTACAATAACTAATGCTTAGCAAACTTTATCAGTCTTTGTGCTTTCGAAAGTTTTATTAACTACTATATGATAACTTTTTATGTAACTTTTAACCATGATATTAAGTAAAAATAAATATAGTCAATAATTTGTAGTACGTGAGTTGTGATGAATTTAATACGGTATTACATTACATTTATTCTTTTCGGAATTTTGCTAAGGTGTAGTCATACTGATATATGTATAAACTGATCATTTTTGTTTTACTCAAAACGGGACTCCACATTAATATTATAATCGCAAAAGACTATTTCACATCATGGATTTTTGTTTGGGAACAACGGGACATGTGGCCGAAAAAAGGGACAGTCCCGGTCAAAGCGGGACGTATGATCACTTTATATGTGAATGAAACAGGACATATTGGCGCTAATGGAGCTGGTGCGTTGGTTGTCCGTGAATGAGAACGGGCAGTCAGCGTGCGCGCGAGGGTTGACGCTGTTGTTGCCGATGGTGTCGCCTACACTGCTGGCGTTGCCCACGTTGGCACACCGCGCCTTCCGTCTACTGCGAGACCTCGAATCTTCTGACAAGGTATGCATTATTAACTGTTATATAAATCGTGGCAACCACGGTTCTCAAAACTCCGACCATTTTACATACACATCGTCACGCCTGTTTCCCTCAGGGTTAGGCAGAGATTACAGATCTACTAGACTACGATCTCGGCATACTTTCCTTGCTTCCTCCACATTCATCACGCTTCTGCAAGCTTGCCGGCTAAGGGTACTTTTGACTTGGCCTTTCGTCCGGCTGATTGTGGTTTTGATGGACGGCTGGTATATGTTGAGTTGGCGTTGATTGCTTCTCATTAGGCGACACATTTCCTCGTTTGTCTTCTTATGACGTGAAAAAGACTATTATTTAAATGTTTTCAGTCCTAGTTGTCTAAGAAAGAAACTAACAAGTTGTTAATTTCTTAGTTTTCAAAATAACTAATTTAATATCATAACATTTATTTTTCAGTTGACAATTCTTCCGATAGAAGATTTCAACATGGTGATCACAGCTTTACGAATCGGATTGACAGCTGTCTCGAGCGATGTGTCGACTCTCTGCTGCGAAACTATTGTGGGATTGGCTAATAAAGCCCACCAAATAGGTGACGATAATCGTTACTCTCAGTCGTTGCTCACGTTAGCGGAATTACTGCTAATGCTAATTATCAAAATGGAAATTCCGCCAGACTCGATCCCGGCCGCCGGTGCTGCGATATATTCACTCACATGCGTCAAACCGTCGTTACTGGAGGCTTTGGCGAGGCAAGTCATAGAAGCGTTCGCGACCAACGATCCGACGAACGTGCCTCGATTGGAGCAATCGTTCAAGCTTCTCACGAACGGCGTGCGTTTTGACGGCCACAAACCGCACAAAATTCGATTCCAGGACAATTTCGATAAATTCCTCGCCAGTGTCCACGGATTCCTTATCGTGAAATAAATCGAATGATTTTCAACGTGACGGTTTTAAAATCAATTGTACTACGGCAATTAAGTAGTCAATACTACTTTTTTCGCCAGGACAATTTCGATAATTCCTCGCCAGTGTCCACGGATTCTTTATCGTGAAATAAATTGTGCCGCCGATAAATCGGATGATTTTCAACGTGATGGTTATAAAACCAATTGTACTACGGTAATTTAGTAGTCAATACTACTTTTTTTAACTTTTTTAAATGATTAGTGCAATGGACGGAATCCCTCTTAAGGGCTGCGTAAAACGATTACAATGGAATTGTCCAGGTGGTGTACTCTCTGAAATATTTGTGTGTCTGAAATGATTGGAAATAATAAAAGAACCTAGAAATAATAGGCACATTGCCACATCTATAAAATTATTTACATTTTTGTGTGTATAATAATTACTTTTTACGATACTTAGTGCAACGGATGGAATCCCTACTCAGGGCTGTGCTTAACGATTCTAATGGAATTGTCCAGGCGGTGTACTGTCTGAAATATTTGTGTGTAATTGGAAATAATAAAAGAACCCGAAAATAATAGGCACATTGCCACATTTATAAAATTATTTACATTTTTGTGTGTATAATAATTACTTTTTACGATACTTAGTGCAACGGATGGAATCCCTCCTCAGGGCTGTGCTTAACGATTTCAATGGAACTGTCCAGGCGGTGTACTGTCTGAAATATTTGTGTGTAATTGGAAATAATAAAAGAACCCGGAAATAATAGGCACATTGCCACATCTATAAAATTATTTACATTTTTGTGTGTATAATAATTACTTTTTACGATACTTAGTGCAACGGATGGAATCCCTCCTCAGGGCTGTGCTTAACGATTCCAATGGAATTGTCCAGGCGGTGTACTGTCTGAAATATTTGTGTGTAATTGGAAATAATAAAAGAACCCGGAAATAATAGGCACATTGCCACATCTATAAAATTATTTACATTTTTGTGTGTATAATAATTACTTTTTACGATACTTAGTGCAACGGATGGAATCCCTCCTCAGGGCTGTGCTTAACGATTCCAATGGAACTGTCCAGGCGGTGTACTGTCTGAAATATTTGTGTGTAATTGGAAATAATAAAAGAACTCGGAAATAATAGGCAAATTGCCACATCTATCACATTATTTACATTTATGTGAGTATAATAATTACTCTACGATACTCAGTATAATGGATGGAATCCCTCCTCAGGGCTGTGCTTAACGATTCCAATGGAATTGTCCAGGGGGTGTACTGTCTGAAATATTTGTGTGTGACTGGAAATAATTAAGGAACTCTGAAATAATAGGCACACATTGCCACTTCTATTGCATTATTTACGTTGTTGTGGGTATAATAATTACTTTTTTATAGATTGTAATCTGGCCTAAGAAAGCGTTTAATATATCTAAGGCAATAAAGTCTATCTTGAATGTCGTGAGTTTAATGGGCGGAGTCCAAATATGAATTTGAAAAAAATATGAATGCGAGCAAACTTTTTTGCATCTAAATTCGCTCAAATGTTTTCATCCAATGGTTGGTATTCGTAAGGAAGGCTGTTATGTATAATAATGTCGATTAAGAAATTATGATAATTGCTCTATGGTGATATTGAGCTCATATAAGCAGAAAAAACATTTTTAAACTAACTTTTTGCTTTAAAAACATTATGAATCAAGGTAATTTGTACTTAAAATTTTACATTAAGTACGTTTTGTACTATCGCTAGAGCTTTAAAGTCGTAAAAAAAGTTCTATGTAATTTGAGTCTTATACTCAAAATTTGTAATGAATTGCAAATTTCCTACAATATGTCACTTTTTATTATGATAAAATATTTTAAAAATAAGGTCTTCGACACACTAAGTGCGTATGGAATTGTTCGGTTTATATCAAAATAAGGGGGTTAAGCTGATTTTATTTCAATTTCTAGTAAAATTTTTGGCTTAAATATATATCTAATGGAGTAGTGTCACAAAGTTACACTGCGTCTAATATTGGGTCTACACAGTAACAAGATGCATTTGATTTCTACTGTTCGGAAATAATTGATGGATAAATGTTGTAAAAAAGGGCCCTACTTAAGTCATATAGCAAATCGGATCCCTTTGTGACCACGTAGGTTTATCACGAAAATATGAGCCGTAAGGGGTGAAAATAGATATGAGAAATCTGGGCTTTGCAGTAAAACATGCCAGGCTCAGAAGGACCTTCGCTAGTCACCTTAATATTGTGAATAATTAAGGTCCTAAGAAGGTTCTGTTCTAGTACCTATTCCGTTTAAGTTCATAAGGTTTTAAAAAGGAAATTCAAAAACCTACTTTTTCACATTTGCAAGGATTCATTTGTAACTTGTAGGTCAAAAATCCTTTCATTTATGTAAAGTCTATGAAGTATTAGTCTATCAAACAGAATTTGCCATTTGAGTCGAGACGTAAGTAAGAGATAATTTGATTTATGTTAGACTTTTACTATTCCTTTTAGTTTGACTTAATACATTAATAAATTTCTTTTGTGCGTCAACTAATAATTTGAATTGTTTCTAATAGAGCTTTTGTAGTCTTTGTATATATACTGCACTTATAACCTAATAAACAATTGATTTGGCTCGTCAACGTGCTATAAAGACGTGTTACTTGGACGGCGGCCGACGATCAACTGATCTTAGCCATACAGTAACTTGTGTCCGAGACAAGGATAGCAATATATATCTTATTTTATTTTAAAAATTCGAACTTTAAACTGTGACCTTATGGACTTAAAAACAGTGCCTTCAGACTGTTTTGAAGATATTATATTGCGTTATTAAGCAAAGGTGCTCAGTTATTTTTTTCCGTAAATAACGTATTATTATGTAAGTATATTTAAAATTTAAATCGATTCCATCCGAAAACGGTTTATTATGACTAATGCTTTGATTTTATTAACCAATATTGAATTAATTGGTATCAGTGAAGGCCGTGAAAAAGGTTAAAGTTATCTACATTCAACCATATGACACACAGTAAAATAGTTGAGTAACCTTAAACCTGGGCAACCGATATTAAATTTAATTTTTTACTTAAATTTAAGGATTAGTTCACAGAAGTCCGGTAAAACATTGCACTTTGAAATTAAAGTGTGGGTATTTTATCTGTGTATATACACCAGGAGCAAACTCGAATAATATGTAATTTGTTACGACAATCTTGTTTTCATTAAATATAAAATGACAAGTAATATAAAAAACTAATAGTCCACTTATAACATTTTTTCCTTTTTGGCTATCGTGGCTCCTATAATACTTGCGCATAATAACAATAGTCGACATAAGCAGAACAGACGATACTATTTTATAATGTATTCACGGAGAAAAGAAAACTAGGCCCGTCTCTTTCTTACAATTGTATAGAAGTGAAAAGGATGCATAGATGTTTATGTAGAATATAGCAAAACTCGTTTATATTTATATAAACTGTCAATTCATAAAGAGAACGCCATTTTGTTATCTACGACGTACAATTTGTTCTCTTATTGAGGGACTACACTTTCTCTGCGAACTAAATACAGTAAATAATATATTTTCAATGGACGGAACTTGTGTAAATATTTAGCTTTATAGTTCCTATATTTTCCGTTACAAAACGGAAAAATAAATTTATAAACTAGACTAACGGAAACTACATTTTTAGTTTTCTGTTATAAGAAATATTCTCGGTGCACTGTTTAAGTGTGTAAATGTGATAGCAGTCGAGTAACACTAGGTTATTCCTTTTACGGAAATAATCGGTTATGTCATTAATATCATATTTATTTTTCATTTCATATAATAATCTTATTTATTTTTCATTGTTTACATAACTTACCTTACTAATGTGAAAGGTTCAAAATAAGTTAGTGGATTACTCTGGGATTTTCCTAAATATCTAATACACCTATATAATGTTATGTAATATTAGTTTCTTGTTAAGTTTTTAAGGTTATAAAATCTTACCACGAAAATAATGAGTAAAATGAATATATGTAATACGTAACTGTAATTTGCAACAGATTAGATCAAGTTAAAAAAAATGCCTTTATATCACTAAGAGTGTGACTAATGTAGAATTATTTTTTTTGTTATATAATGTTCATATTGTTACATTAAAATAAAAAACTTTGTGTTTTCTATTTATCAGTATTGCTAAACCATCTGCATATCCTAGTATAAAAGTTTAGACGTGGTTTACTAATCGGTTCTATAGCGTAGAATAGATAGATATCTTTGTGGAAATAAGAGAATGTCCACAAAGAAGTATTCTACCATGACTAATGGTTTTTGTTTAATTATTATGTATTTAACTGTTTTCATCGCACTTATCTTAAACTTGTTTATGAAGTTTCTTTAATGGCAATTAGTTATAACTATTATGCCAGTGTCAAATAAAAGATAATAATATGAAATATTTTGAAATGCAACTAGTCAGCTTGTCACGTTACGTCTTGATAAAATGGTGGCTATTTTACCAAAATCTTCTATGGGACTTTTTCAGTCAACTTAAAACAGTCACGATACAGGCATTTATTTCATATCACTTAAATTATACGCCTTAATCGAACAACATTGTATTATACACCACCACAAGTAATCAATATAATTGATACTAAAATAAGATTATGAAAATGAAATAAAAACACAACGTCACTGATGTAAGTTGACGGGAACAGTCTTCAGACACTTTTATTCTTTCATTGATCGTTTATATATATATATCTATTTTAGGAACGATCTATATCAATGAAAACGTCTAACGTTGATTCTAAATAAACTGCTTTATGGAGCGCTGTCTTCGTTGATTTGTGTTTTCGAAGAATGTATGCATTGGCGTGTTGATTACTTTTAAGTTTAAAAAATTGAATCTTCTGAACATTATTCAAGTGTAATTTATAAACGTCTATCGTTATTATATACTTGATAATTTTGTATATAAAATATATAGGATAAACAGTCTCCCAATGTCTTCTTGCATGCCTGGATCTGTCATTTGCAATAGAATAAGACAATAAATTCAAAAAAAAGTATTTTTAGTTATATCAAATATATGAAAATCAACAATTCACATAAAACTTAGTTATCAATTCTGTCGTTTGCGAAACCCTCGGAATATTTAAAATTAATGTAATTCACAATTGTTTTTGATGAAGGTTATCTATGATCCCCTGATCATAAACAACCTTCATTGTGAATAACGTTAATATATATAAAAGCAGTTCTGTTATGTATATAACGGGACATATGGAGTTATGATGGAGTTGTGATTTGGTATTATTATTTTAATGTAAAATTTAAAAGTGCTCTTGATTTTGCAAGCTACAGTCGGCATCGGATGAATAATTTGCAAACCCGAAGTGTTCAAATCCTAGATAGTTTTAACTTCAAATATTTCGGCGAATATCAAATGGTAATGGTGGTTTATGGTCAATCTAGTCGCAATTCCAAGTCGGCTAAAGTATGTATAAAACTAGGTAAAGAAACTTGTGAGAAAAACTGTTTTATATGTATTAAATTATCAACAGTTCCAGAAACTGCGAAAAATTAGAACACATATAGGACCCTAGTTCTTGGGTCCAATTCTTCCCTACATGTTTACCGAAGCGCCACGACGAAAAGGTTCCCCAAATCATCGTTTTGCCGGCGGGCATAAATTATGATAAAACTGTAAAAGCCAATAGGCTACCAGCATTAACATCTTCGAATCATACTAACTACAAGCACCTAACGGTAAAAAAATGGTGCAACGCTAGTATTGCTGTTTTATCATGTTGAATGCCAAGAGGCACTTTATGTCGCTGCGTCCATGTCATAAGTAACAATCTAGCACTTTAACAGAAATAAAAACAAGACTCAATATAATCTTTACAACGTCTATATAATTGGAACTTGTCTCGAACAATATATTTTCAAGAACCAAAAAGAAATTTAAAATGCGTCAATGCCTTATCTTTATGTGAACTTGTTTTAGACAAATATGAATCAATAGTAATAATTAAAAATGTTTCCCGGTTTACTCTGACAGGGATTACTTATTCGAAAATGTCTAAACTTCAAAGTTCCATTCTTCTAAAATATGCTCTTGTTATTGAAATAAGTATCTTATAAAGTTGATATTTTGATAACAGCGTGTTAAATTATTAAATGTATAATTCAACGTAGTAGAAATAGAAATAACTTTATTTATGACACCTTTTTTTACAATGAGTAATTTTTGCTTAAAACCTTAATAATATATTAAAAAAAATAATTTTAACAAAACAGTTGTCACAAAATGGTTCTTGCTCAGCATATGCAGGGCGTTCTATTGGAGCACCTGACGCTGGGTTTCAGCAGGAACCAACGTGGTCAGATCGCGGACCACAGTGACGAAATTCATACGGACTTACACACATACATATACAGTAGACGGTCATGCTACTGATTATATAGAAAAAATATTTACAACTTCGTAAATGCCAATTTATTTTTTGTTCGGATGTGTAGAATAAGAGAATTCTGCCGATGTTGACTGTACAGTTTTATTCATCTTCAGATTTTATATAAGAATATAAAAACTAGTTCTTAATTGGAAGCCCCAGATGGATTATGATTATTTTGTCGTACTACCAAAATAAGTTGAAAACAAATAAATAAATAGTAAGATTTAAGTAACAAAATGCGAATCTATTTAGATAAGACTTTTGTAAATACTCAAATCATATAATATTTTATTACCTGTAGCGGACTCTACAATTATTAATTAAATATAACAAATTGTAATAAAGTACAGAATCTATTACAGTTTATTATATTTATTAATTGATCTGTTTTAAAGATAAAGTCTGCTTCGGGTGAAGTAATATTTATATTTGAAAAAGTTGCTTCAATAATATTAACAATTACTAATACATATATAATTCTTAACATGAAAGTAAAATAATCCACCTTCAATATTGAATGAAGATGATGCACGAAATTTCCATTTCTCAGATGTACAAAAAATCACTTTGTTGATAAAAATATAATAATTTTGATCAGACAAAAGTAAACTATGCGAGAACACTTGAACACTGTAAATGGGCTTGCCATTTCCATATGCAATTCAAAAAAGGTATCGAAACACGAAAGCTAATCATTAATATTTACTGCCCCATGAATAAATTAACATTACACTTATTAATTCTAACCCTTATCAACATGAATTGCTGAATAATTGTGGAGTTCACTATATTCCTTTAAAGGTACATTATTAACTTTTCTAAATATTCTCTGTATCAATTAAATTTAATAAATGTACAAATTTTCTAAATTATATTGCGTTTTTATTAAGTTTTAACGGACTATTATTTTAACCCTGTATAACATTTTAGTTATTCGCGAAATACAAAAAGTAATTGTTTTTATATTTCAGCAAAAAAAAAAAAACGTTGGCCAGTTCCCGTATCAGAAGCCAAGACACACTGTCGTTGTGCCGGCGAAGAGTTTCGCAAAGAAAGATTGCATTGTTAATTGCATATCCGTAAAGTAACATTGCAAAGAAAAATGCGATGTTACTTCACGGATATGCAAAATTAAAATGGTAAAGGTCTGGGTACATCTGTCGTAAGATTGGTAATCGCTGAAGAAATAAAGAGTTCTAGAACGTTCCAATTCAATCTCTGGCTCAATCCATTGACGATCTGTGTAGAACTGTTGACAACAGGAGGCGTAAATTTGAAAATCGAGCTATTTTTTCTTTTCTTAGTGGCAAGTAGTTATAACAATTATGCCAGTGTCAAGTAAAATACAACAATATCAAATATCTTGAACTTTTGTATTTTACTACTAACTAGTCATCTTATAACTTTACGTCTTGATAAAATTGTGGCTATTCTAGCAAAATTTCAATGGACATTTTCGGTCAACTTAAAAAGTCATGACATTTTACTACTAACTAGTCATCTTATCACGTTACGTCTCGATAAAATGGTGGCTCTTCTAGCAAAATTTCTATGGACTTTTTCAGTCAACTTAAAAAGTCACGACATGCATTTATTTCATATCACTTCATTTATACGCCTTAATTGAACGATATTGTATAATATGCCACCACAATTAAACAATATAACTTATAATAACATAAGATTATGAAATAAAAACAACACCACTAATATAAGTTGACGGAAAAAGAAAACCGAGCTATTTGATGCATTTTGAAAGAGGAACTTGAAAGAGGTTGATTTCAAGTAATTTAATTCAAATAAAAAAAAATAACCATTTACCTTTACCACTAAAAGTTTATTAATTGAATTGCAATGTTCTTCGACTATTAAAAATGATTTTTAAATAAAAAATACAGGTTTACAGAAAAAAATACTTTAAAAAAAACTTTATTACTGAAATATTTTCATAATTATTAAAAGGCACATAAATGTTGAAAATTTTTTTCCACATTATGCAGTCTTGGTGAAATCTCGCACATTATCAATTAAATTGTTCTGAAGCTATTTACGCTACAAAAAAACCATAGCAAGTTAAGTACCTACCTAATGGAAAAGTAATATAATTGGTATAATAATTAATAACTTGTTTGCTATAAATAAAACAATGAGTTGACATTAGAAGTAGATGTCAATATCAATATTGTCAATCAAGATCATTTGTATATTTACGTTTTGAATATTTACGTTTTGATGTCAATCTTTACTCTATATTTCGATTTCACTATAACTTAAAAATGTCAAACGCAGAACGCAATTCTTCTTTTAGTTCTTCAACCACATCATGGCAATTAAACAGTCATGACAATTCTGAAACCGTGAAAGTAAAAAATTACATCAAGGATTTGTTGAAATCGCGCATTTTTCTCGGCCGCTATTTAGAAAGGAGACTAGTAAATCACCGTTCCATCTACCGTGATATAGTTGTGGTAAGCCCTGCTGAAGTGGAGTTAAAAAGAGATTTGTTAGAAGCTCTGTGTAAACTGCGCACTATTACCACCGATCAGCATTGGATCGGTATCACAAATTCAGAAGTTGTAGGGAACAATTCTGGCCTTTGTATTTGGACTGAAATTGACGACCAACCATTTGGAGTCTATTGGTTTCAAATCAAAAGTGTGAAATTCAGGGATGATGAAATCATGTTGTTACTTAAATGTATTAGACTTATTTCTGATTCCTTTTTAGAATTGGAACCAATACTTACAGGAATGGTGAAAAAGAAAGTAGAAACTGGAAAAAGTAAAACTGATGTTAGTTTAGTAGCTCTAAATGAATCTTATAATGATATTCGGCACAGTCTTAACAGTGCTTTGTCAATAAAGAATGTAAAAGAGTTCTTTACATTTTTGTTTGTTTTTGTTATTGCTATCTTCACTGGAAGTACATCTTTTGTAAATTTCCTGGGCAATTTTGTATTAGCTTTAGTTCGAGAAATGTCTATTTTAATTAAAAACTCTACTCCAATGTTTTTAGGCATATTAGATTTCTTTGGAAAGATAATTGGTGGGTTTTATATACTACTGGCAATGTTCTTTAAACCAAACCGTCCTGTAAAAGTACATAAAAGAAATTTCACATATTTAGATCAACCTCATAGACAGTATAATGGACGAGAGTTTGATTAACAATTCATGTTATATAAGATTGGATCTCACTGAAGGATGTTGGTACATTTTTAATAACTGAAAATATTATTTATTGTTAAGATGTTTATGATGTAGTGAACTATTATTATTATTTTGTTTATGTTTAAGTTATGTAATATACTACAATTTTTTATTATTTGGTGGATGTAATGTTTTATTTTGTATTAAAATTATTGGAACTCATTCTGTATGAATCAATTTATTTTTATTTGATGAAGGTTATATAGTTATTACTTTAAAATGAGTTGAATCATTTCTAAACTACATGTGATTGTTGGAGCAAGCCAAAAAGAGATTAAGTATTGTTTTTATAATATGATTTTAATGAAAAAAAATATAAAGGAATTATATTTGATGATACATACTCAGCGGCACACTTGACAGCCTACTGTTAGTAGTATCTAAGATTTCGAAACAAATGCATTTTTTGCAATTTATTTTAATTTCAGGAGTTTGACTGCAAACATGCCTTTTTAAGTTGTTCCAGATGTGTTCTATTGGATTTCAAGAGGGTAGTATGCTTATCTTACATTTGTAAATACAAAATCGATAACTAAAAAATGTGTAAATTGGCAAATTGGCCGCTTATAAAGGGTGGGCAGTTAATTGTGCCGCTGAGTGTATATTATACATATAGGGATTGAATATTGCATTTTTAATTACATTCCGTGTCAGTGCAATATTTTCACTTTTTTAAAACTTCTCTGTTTAAATGTATTCATTATACTAAATATAAGGACTATCCATAGAACAATGTACCATTGGGATAAATTGTATTTAATGAAACACAAAATCATGTTTAAATTTTAAACGTGCATATATTTGTAATTCATTACTGTTTCATTATTTTTATTTCATGATTACTCCCATAATTTGTATAGACACACCAATGTATACACAATGTACACACATTATATGCTTTGTAAAACTTCATTTGTTATTTCTCGGGTACTATGATTACTTGTTGTCTTCTATCTGTTCAAAAATATATTAATTGAAACAAATATATATATCACAAACAAAATATGGTTGAAAGTTCAATTTCAGGCCCATCTTGAGTCTGGATGTGCCACCAATCCACTTTGAACACCACCACACTTGGTTGTTTAATGTCCATTTGTTCATAAGTAGGAATTCCAGAAAAACTACATATGTATGTGGGCTGTAAACAAAATAGATATAGCAAAATGTTAACTTACTGTTGCACATTTTTCTTGAACTTCTTAGAAATAGAGTTTCGCATTCCGCTGCTGTTAAGAGATATAGTTTAATTTCTTTGTAGATAAACAAGTGATACTATAATTGATAGTAAAAACTATTTACTCACCGCTGTATATTTTTCTTGCACTGCTCAGAAATGTCGTTTCACATGCTGGAAATGTAAATATGTTACGTTTTTATCTAACAATAGATTATAAACGACCTAATTGGCTCAGTGGCAAAGATATCTGTGGAATCAATGGTCGCAACTTCAATATTTGCATTGGGATAAACATATGAATGGCCCATGGGTATTTATTCTGAGTCCGAGTGTACCACCAATCTACTTTGATGTTTGCTGGGTTAACGTCTATTCCTACAGAAATGGGGAGGCCCATGCTTAGCACTGGGGCATGAGTGAGCTATACAAAAAATATGAAATAGTTAAAATAAAATAATAACTTACTACTGTATATTTTTCTTGAACTGCTCTGAAATAGATTTTTACATCCTGCTGTTAAGAAATTATTTTTTTAAGATATTAACGGATTAGTGATACTTGAATTACTTAAGATATATTAAAACTATTACCATAGTGAACAGAAGGCTGAGGATGTCTACTTGGATTTTGAGACAAGTATTTTTTTAATTTTTTCCTTGTATCCGTTTGGATTATTTCATTTTTCACTTTTATTGGCTAAAAAAGATGAATCAATATTAGATGAAGCATAAGAAGCGTGTTGTAAGTTAATTTCTTGTGGGAATTAAAGATAAATAGAACTTTATAAAGCATTTAAAATATTTTTTTTAATAAGGCTTGCAATATTTTTGAGCTTACAATAATTCTTGTTAATTATTTAAAGTAAATTATAAGTTTTACTATATTCTTATATCACGTGGAATCGAAATGACCTTTAGATCTATAAAATAAATAATATCGCGTAATAAATATCCACCTCCAATTATCTGGCAACAGGTTAATTTTACGCACGATATATGAAGCCGAAGATCGGTCGACATTAAAAGGGGGACTTGGACTTAGCTTGTTCCCAACAGTGGACTGCTATAGGCTGATGATAATAGTGGACAAATAGTCGAGCGATTCGAATCGTCAAAGACCAAGATCTCATCGGCTTGATTCTCTAGCGCTGTAGAGGGATATCTCATCTATCAGCATTTTTTATAGGTTTTCCACGAGGAATTGTTTGGAATAATTCCTGCCGCTGAATTCTACTATCGCAAGGCGAGGTGCCTTATAGAAACATTTCATCCCGCCGTCTGGATGAGTGGCGATCTATTACTTTGCGTTTTCCCCGAAACCTGTTTCCATGTGGTGCATGCAAACAGGTTTCGGGGAAAACGCAAAGTAATAGATGAATCTACCAACCATCCTATGAAACCAGCTACCTTCAGCGGTATTTTCGAACTAATATACTAATAAGGTGCAAATGTCGACCTTCAAAAAACAAGCCTACACATACTTTAAATGCCGGCAACGCTTCCATAACACCTATGGTTCTGCGGATGTCTATGGGCAGTGTTAATTGCTTTCCATAAGGCGACACGCTTGGTCGTTTGCCCTCTCATCCCAATAAAAAAACTGGACGTGTAGAAGACAATTCAGTTGGTACCCTACAAACTTCATTCTAATCCATCCCAGTTTAAGTAACTAATAACTCATAGACAATTATTACAATCCTCCTCGAAATACTAGCTACCTTCAGTGATATTTTCGAACCTTAAAAAAATCAGCCAGAAAATGCCTCTTGCATTGTAGATGTCTGTGAGTGGCGTTGTTTGCTTTCCATTAGGCGACACGCTTGCTCGTTTGTCTTCCTATGCCATAAAAATTACGTAATGAACAAGTATCTATCTGTTACCTCTGTTCCCGTACTTGTAACCATACGGTTGTTGTCATTAATAAAATCTCTTGAAACAATATTATCAAGAAGAGTAGTGACCGTTATATTGAATTCGCTGCTGTCGTACTTTTTAAGCATGTGCTTTATGACAGTCAACAAGGAAGACAACTGTGAAACGAGCTCAACTTTTCCATGTTCCACTTTACTCAAGTTTATTAGAACTTCTATGTGCACTAACGCTTCGTCTAAATTCATTTGTTCGTAGCGTCGTATGAAAAGTACTAAAGTTTTCGTGCCGAGAGCTGAAAGGAAAATATATATAGCCTAACTATCAGAAATCGTAACTTCAATAGAACATTTTTGACTTTTAATTCCATATTAATATTGCGTATTTACTTCATAAATACTTCTTTTTTTTTTGAATTTTACTATTAGGTCACATTTCTTACTATTAGGTATATATAATATATCTTGTTCAATAAAATACTTTTTATTCATTCACTCAAGTTCAAATACATTTTTTTAACCTTTTGTGGATAACACTTGATGTTAATAGAGTTTTTTAAAATATTAATTCATTAATAAACTTTAGTTTATATGGGAGAAAAAAGATTTCTCTTATATAAGATATTTAGCAGGATATAAATTTAAGAATAAATACCGTCAGTGACGAGTATGTGTGTGTGAGAGAGAGAGAGAGAGAAGTTTTTCAAGTAGGAATTGAATTAAATTTCTTTTTGTGTTATTGTACTTGTTATATCTAAAGTAAGAATGGTTGTATAAAACATTCTCAAATTATGAAAGATAATCAGTTTTCTTGTGTTTAGGAATATACGAATTTTGATAATTAGGCCGACTTTAATGGAAAAATAGTCACACTGGCACACTAGTCAACTTGTGGTAAGTGATCACTGCCGCCCATGGACATCTGAAATACTAAGGGCGCTGCAGATACATTGTCTCCGTTGGAGTAATGATGTGAATAATGGCTCTTCCATTATTTTAAAAGAAGTTAGGTCTCTGGATCCCTAGTATCATTTTTCTGCGTTACCGCGTTTCGTACGGTTAGTGCGGGGATTCAGTAGAATAATTATTTCCCCAAATAATTATTTTCCCCATCCTTTATTTCTTCTTCGACTCCCTTTATTCACATTTTAAACCCCACGAGGCTATCGACAAGCGACTCGAATGTTGTACGTCTACATGTGTGTATTAGCAGTGAAGAACGTTTTACGTATAATGATTCTTTTGCACGGTTCCATCCAAAAATTTCCTTTTTTCTTATATAGAAGAAAAACGTCTTCATTGATAGAATCTACTCAGCTTAACTGCTCAAGGAAAATGAAAGAATATAGTCGAATTTTAGTATGCTGTGACTTATAATTCGCGTTTCGATAGCATAACTTACGAATAGCCTCGTGAAAGAAGGGTCTTACCTAAAGTTAGGTAATATATCTGTAATGGCCCCTCGGGCCTTTATGGTGACAGTAGTAACTTATCCTCCTCCTTATACCAACATCTTTTATAAATATAATATTACTTTTTTTTGTGAGGTTTTAAGTGTTTTAATATTTATGTGAGTCTAATTGGCTCATATAACATCTGTTGATTACCTTTATTGACAGGTTTGTTGCAATATGTTACATTAAAACGTGTCACCAAATGTTGCTGCAGTAAGTCCGTAGTGGCATGTAGCATTTCCACAATGTCTTGGTTTAAAACTGATGTCTTTTTCTTTAATACATGTTTTATATCGTCTATTATTTTCGAGTTATAATTCAAATAGCATTTGCCTTCTCGCGTATCAGCGATTTTATAAATGACGTTGGCCGCTAAGGTCTGAAATGGTACAATTTAATTGCATGTCAATTAGCGGGCCAATAAAATTAAAAACAAAGATCTCAAATAAATTTTCACGTATGCTAGAACTGAAGAGTTATTATTTTGTTTTTATATCAATGTTTTTAAAACACCTGGTTTTTAAAAAAAAGAAAATAGGAATCTTGATATTACTATATTTCTTGGTTATCATTTCAACTTAATAGTGTTTGTGCCACTTATAACTGATAATATTCTGTGAGGCTATAGGTACACCCCCGGTTGAGTTGACCCATTCGTGTAAAATTATCTAAATATCAAATATTAAAAATATTAGGCGGTAAGTAGTTATGTTATTGAAGTAAAGCACGAACCTGAGTCGTACAATCTCCATAACATACGTTATTGCATGGTTTCCATATGAAATTTATGACGATTGAATGTTCATCAAAGATATTACATATATCTGAATGGACACATCCTTGGATTATTTCTATTTTCTCACGATATGAACTTTCTGTCAAACCCTGTAAAGATAATTTATTTCCAGCTCATCAAAACAATTTTTATTTTCAAAATAAGTAATAATAATTAAGCATACGTCTTAGTCTACTACTACATTACAGGAAGGCAAACGAGAGGAAAGCTCTAAATGAAAAGCAATCAAAGCCGCCCGCAGAAAACACCTTAATAAATTATTTTAATTAATAGCAGAACACCTTAATAAATTATTTTAATTAATAGCAAAACACCTTAATAAATTATTTTAATTAATAGCAGAAACCTTGCCGGCCTTTGAGAAATGTTTAAGCTTGTTTTTTGAAGGTCTCGACTTTGTATCATTTTGAAAATACCACTGAAAGTAGCTGGTTTCACAGATTGGTGGTGCGTCAAAAAAGTAGTATACACCGTGTTGGATCGCCAAAACTTAAATTTTGTATGATCGATCGAACATCACTGTGCATCTAATAAATTATTTTGTTAGCTTAATGATGATCTTTGTTGTGTTCGAAATGTATTCCACTCGGAACGTCATCATTTCATCATTATTTTTATATACAGCATATATTAAGGGTGTCTAATGGCAGAATTAGGATTTCAACCCTAATTACTACTTTCAAACAAGAATTATTCGAACATTTATATTTAGGTTATAGGTCGAATAATCCTTGTTTAAAAGAAGTAGTTAAGGTTGAAAACCTAATTCTCCGGACAGTTTACATCTCACTGTTAGGTAGAGGTTTTCCCATTCCTGTAGGCATGACTATCCACCACACATGTCCGAAGCGGATTGGCAGGTACAGATTGGTAATAAATAACCTACTAGACTAGTAGACTACTGAGAAAAGGGTAATTTCGGCAATTAGCCGATTAGATCGACATCGAAGCGGTTGGTTTTATTTCAATACAAATTGGCGACGAAAACATTAATCACTGTTTATTTATCTATTCTAATTTAAGTACCTCGTTTAAAAACATCAAAGCGTTGGTCGTGTATCCGTCGCCCATATATAAAAACTTTTTCAAGATACGTATGTTCTTTATGATCTCACCAACGTCACAAGTTACGCCCTTGGTAGTTTCATTGAAATGTAACATGAAATCGTTATAGTTTCTTTGGTTTAAGCATTGACATTTTCTTGTAAGTCTTTTATATACAGAACAGTCATCGTCTTCTATATTCTGAGTCATGAAATATATAATTTCTTTATGATGGAAATGGATTCAAGATGGAAAAGTGATAATGTGTGTTAAACTTTTCCATCTTGTAAAAAGTTTACAAGATGGAAAAGTGATAATGTATGTTTGGTGTTGTGTATCAATGTATTTGTGTTGGTAGGTGGAGAGTTGATGGACGATTTTCGGTAAGTTTTTGGTTTAAGTTCCAAATAAATCCACTAAACCCAACGGAAAAACACACATTATTAATTTTCTGTTATTGTTTTGCTTGTCGCGGATCTTAGCTAAGTAAAACTTTTGACTGTCCATATACTACTTCTGTATTTAAAAATATGAATTAGAAAAATCTGTATTACGCAAATAATTAATTATAAAATCATACTTACACGGATGACATTAGACATAGATTTCATAACATAGCCAGGAGTTATTTCGGAAAAGTTTGTTGTGGTTTGCGTTTTCGATAATATTTTATCTACTAAATCCATTAATTTTCTGGTACTTTCATTCGTAATATGACTTGATTTCTAAAAAAGTGAAGATTTTAGGGTAAATCAGAAATTTTGCGACTCAAAGCGAATCTTCACAAAGTCTATTCACTTTGTCGAATTGTGGTAGATCGGATTTAAAGGTACTGTTTGATTTTGTTCCTTTATTAGATAAATTAATGCTAACATCATAGGACATAGGCCCACAAGGGGGAGATATCCTGGTATTTAGCTATACGCATTGACAAGTACACTCTGCGCAGATCGTCGCACCATTTAACAGAGAGGCGATACACACTACGTTTGTTAACACGGTGTCTTTACTCCAGATTTCGTCTATTTTGGAAAGACTATAAGTGTGTAGACTATAATTCACACGCTCTGTTCTGTACTTGGATTAGGTACGATGACTGAGAAACGTCTGAATCTACGCTCTTTTACTTACCAAGTATGGAGGTTGTAGCCCAGTCCTCCCAGTTTGGACGTACAGCAGTAAACTGCTAAATACTTTCAATTCTTGTTGATATATATTTAAAATATAATGTATAGGTATTCGATATAATATACACTTTAAAATTTATTATAACAAATCTTTAATATAATATTCAAAATTTAGCTTTGTATGTGGGCAGGGCCGTCATAAGCATATTCCGCGCCGGGGTGCGGGTAATCAGCCCGTGCATTTGACATTTAATGAGTTTAGAGGTCAATAAAATTTCTAATTTCTAGCATTTGGCACCCCCTAGGACCCCGCGCTCGGGTGCGGCTGCACCCCTTGAACCCCCGGGTAAAGACGGCCCTGTATGTGGGTAATTATCTATGCTACTCCATAGAATTTTAAGTATTTACTTATCAAAGACTAGACTTAAACAAATTATTCGTCAATTCTTACCGGCTGACACACGCGTTCAGAGGAACGACTACATATTATATTGCTCAAATTTGATGTTGTTAAATAAATTTGTGAACTGTTATCATGATTAGGTTTTTCGTCATGGCATTTTAATACGCTTTCATCTTGAAGCCCATCGTTAAAATCTTTTCTTTCAATTTTAACACAATTTTTACTATTTCTGTTATGGAACAAGGAACTGTAGATGGAAGAAAAAATACGATTTTTCTCTGTTTCATCGTAATTGCCTTGTTCCATTTCAGTCTTTGTATTTAAAATTACATTTTTTCAGAGTATTTATTTTAGTTAAATATATTAATTAGTATTTACTTGACAATTTGTCATAGACACTGCCAAAATTTTTCGTCGTAATGACTTTACAAAAATGATTCATCTTTTGTATTTCTAAATATTTCTATTCTTCATTAACTAATGTATAAACCAATCACTCATTGACTGACATGTTATTTGGAAAACTGTAAGAGATAGCGGAGAGGAGAGTTTGTTTGGATAGGACTCGAGGCAGAGGAATTTTATCCAAACCTTGAAAATTTGAATCTAGTAAAAAGTTGCTCGACTGCCTGTCTGAACCGTAATACCTACGGGGGTCGCTCCCATACAAAAATTGGTAAAAAGTGCAAGTACTTAGGTGGAGGGGAGAAAAAAAAAATGATGGAAAACACACAAAGTGAAAATCACCGTTTATGGATATATATCCTTGAAAGTTGGTATCTGAGGGTTAATGGGCCCGGTAAATAATGCTGCGTTTTCGAAATTGGGCTCTTCTTTCTTGTTTTCCATACAACGCATTATTCACCAGCACGCAAAAAAGAAAGGCGATAGCGGGCTGATTCTCGAATAAACATTGTTTGGAAACCGCCACGGGGCGTAAAATTTTCAGCCTATCTCAAAAAAAGAAAGGCCGAAAATTTCAAAGCTTAGTTTGGGTCCAGTGGCACGAGGTATGGTAGATCTTTCAACGGTTTTGTATGTAATAAACAAGTGGAGTTTCGAGAAGAAATCTCATCATTTTAGAAATATTTTGCACGGCACACCCGATCGGTAAGAGACAGGGAGACGGTTGTCGAATAAAATATGTTGAGCACAAGTAGCAATTAAGTAAAGTGGTGAAAAAAGTGCAAAATGGTGGAAAACAAGATGTCCACCATACATACTGAATATTGCCGTGTACTTATGAGTGTGATAAACATTTCTGCGTTTTCGAAATTTGACTTCGAGGCCTGCTTATCGATTTCCATACAACGCATTTTTGAATGGCACGCGGAAACGAAACGCGATAGTGAGGTTGTACCCGAAAAATCATTGTTTGAGAACTTTGGGCGCTACCACAGAGTATAAATTTTCGGCCTTTCTCGAAAATAAAATATTTTTCTCCGACAATTTTAAAGATTTTAAAGCTTAATTTCGGTCCCGTGGCAGGAGGTACGTTAATTCTTCCAACGGTTTTGTATGCGTTATATATCTGGAATTGTAGGAAAAATAGGAAAGTCAAAAAAAGAAAGAAAAAAAAATTTCATCATTCTGAACAGACTTTGAATGGCACGCCCAAATGGATCTATTAGGAAGGATGATTTCTGAATTAAATTTGTTGGAAAGGAGTAGCAATTCGATAAAGGCCTCCTACATAGATTTTTGTGCCGTTCTATTTCTTGCTAATCCTATCTATCTTTTACTTGCAACTCTTCTGAGATAGTCTTTTCAGGGTTTTGTTTATCGCCCTTTGCTCCTTATAAACAAAATTGATGGATTTTTGAAGTCAGCCTGTGGTGGCGCCTTAAAATATGCGAGGGTTTCGGGCTTTGCCACAAAGAGGAAAGTTGGCTGTTCTCGGCTGTGAAAGCGCCTTGGCTTTTGTTTGACCTCCTTCCACTTGCCTGCTTTCGTTTTCGCGTGCTATATGTATATATTATTACATCTTCACGTACCATTTTGCCTTCTCTGGTATATAAAAAATCTATCATCATTTTTCATTATTTCTAATGTTAAATTTGGCTATGTGATATTGGCTTGGACATGTGATGGATAACTATTATATAATACAGGTGTATTTTATTGAAAGTTATTTATCATGGCCAAATTTGAAATATTTCTTTACTCAATTAGTGCCTGTTATCTTTTAGTAAATATTCACAATTTTTTTAAAAAATCAAATTAATAATAACATTAAAATGTTTTGTACTCAATTTTTAAATTTACACATTAAAATGTGTAAAATTAAAAATTGAGTATTTTATTCGATCAGAGCAGCTTGGAAATTCTAGCCCAGAACTCCTTCCATTTGACCGCATACTAAAAAAAGTATCCCGAATCGTCGGCGACCGATAGACACTGGCATAATAGTTTTAACTAATTGCCATCTAAGAAATGAAAAAAAGAACTTTACAGTTAATCTTTATATTTTTGTATAAAATATTTTTATAGTCAAGACAATGAATACAATTAAGCATAAAGTTAATTACGAAAGCCCTTGTGATTCTGATAATGATTGGACCAATTCTTCAGACGATTCCAAGTATTCAGACTCCGAAAGGTAAAGTATATTATATATTTCGCTTATTTCAATAATACACTATATTATAATTCGTTTCCTATTACTATCGACTTCAGTACTTAAAAAAAGTAGAGACTTAGTATTTAAAGTTATTGCTTACAGGGCGTTAAAATAATAATTACTGTTTTTCTTTTAAAAATAATTATAAATAATAAAATAAAAATTGTAAACAGTTCAGTTCCCGAATGGGATTCCGACATTGGAGAAGACGGAGAACTTGTTTATATTAAAGTGAAAAATAAAAATGAGAATAATAACACCAACGTTCCTCTTCTTGAAAATTGTGAGGCTTTTAAATTACGAAATAATTTTAAGAGAATTTCGACGAGGAGATCCACAAAAGGTAATAATTATTTCACATGCAGGTAAATAATATTGGTACTTTGAGTAGCAGTTCTAATTGTATTTATTCACAGAAAACTTCTCATAGGAATTAAATGTTAGAAACATTGGCTCATTTGTATTGATTTTTTGTTTTTAATTTAATGGATATTTTTCTACAGAAAGTGTGGCTTGTTCAATATTACTAACTTTTTGTGTTTTTTAACTTATATGAAGATTCTATGTATGGAGCAATGGTATGGAACATAAAAATATAAATTACAGATATTTATTATAAATGTGATAAAAATCTGAAGTATAATACTGTACATATATATAATTAAGTTTTTTAATATAGATAATAACTACAAAGCATTTTTTCATTGCTATACTAAAATGCCAAATATGCTAAAATCATTCTAAAAATGTGGATAGTTTATATGATTCCACATAATTCAGCATACTTACACAAATACTTCTACAATCACACACTGGTCACTAGACAGACGCATTTGTCTAGAGTGTCCAGTTTGTGGTGTAGTGAAATAATAATAGAAACTTGATACAATTCCTTTTATATTAAAATTTCAAACAATATTTATATGAAACATTTTAGGACGGATTTTTAAGGTACTTAAAAACCGCAAAGCCAAAACTGATACTGGACATGGAAAAAGAAAAGGGGGTGACAGTGGCATTACAGTTTGCAATGAAAATATTGAAGACAACAATAAATTTGTCATAGTTCAGGTAGGACAATTGTTTCACTTTTTTTACTCAGTCTTTTTTAATGGTGAGGAATTTTTTAGGGAAATAAAACATATTCATTGATTACTGAGGTCCAGCAGTGGACTGCGGTAGGCTATGTATGAAGATAATTAATTATGCATGTAATATATTATATAATACACCTTGAACTTATCTATGTATGGCTCTACCTAACTAAAAGTGATAATACATATTAACCACTTTTAATCTTAGTTAGTCAGTGCCATACAAACTATTTCTAACCCTTCTAAATTTTTACATACATACCGACATATAGTCACGCCTGTCTCCCTGTAGGGTTAAGCAGAGACCAAAGATCTCCCTTATGATTCCAACACACCTTGCTTCCTTCACACTTATCCATCTTTTCATTCATTCTTCCTCTCACATTCATCATAGAGAAACTGCTCTCCGTTCGTCGCCTCTCGCCCTCGTGGGAATCAGGATGTGATGGATAGCAAACCAAGTTGCCGCCTAAATTGTATATAGGCATATAATGTTTGTGCTAAGAAATTGTTCACATAGAATATGAATATGTAACATTAGATTGTGAGTCTGATCTTTACCAACTAAGCTTCATATTGCTGCTTAATTTACCTTTATATTCAATATCAATGTTCAATATCAGCCCGCGGCAGTCCACTGCTGGACATAGGCCTCACCCAAGGCGCGCCACCTAGCCCGATCTTCGGCTACACGCATCCAGTCTCTGCCAGCCGCCTTGCGCAGATCGTCGTTCCATCTAGCAGGAGGGCGTCCCACACTACGTTTGCCGAGTCGCGGTCTCCACTCCAGCACTCGTCTACTCCAACGATTGTCGGTTCTCCGACAAACGTGTCCAGCCCATTGCCACTTCAGTCTGCTAACTTGAAGAGCAATGTCGGTGACTCTGGTTCTACGGCGAATTTCTTCATTTCGAATTCTGTCCACCAGAAAAACCTCGAGCATAGCTCTCTCCATAGCCCTCTGAGCGACTTTGAGCTTGGCGAGGAGACAGACTGTCAGTGTCCACGTCTCGGCACCGTAAGAGAGTACGGGCAGGACGCACTGGTCGAAGACTTTTGTCTTCAGACTTTGTGGTATGGGCGACGAGAAGACTTGACGGAATTTCCTGAACGCTGCCCAGCCCAACTGTATCCTTCTGTCGGCTTCTTTCTCGAAGTTGTGTCCGTCTAATCGCACTATTTGGCCTAGGTAGACATATTCCTGGACAACTTCGAGAACTTCACCATCGATCGTGGTCGGTTCTGGCTCAATATGTTGGTTTACCATTATTTTAGTTTTATCCAAATTCATAGCCAGACCGACCAGTCCGATCAGTTTTCAGACCTTTATATTAGTTTTGTTTATTTCAGGTTAGTAAAAACATGATTTTCAACAGTGAGAAAAATTGTCAGATAGAAAAATTGTTCGGAATAAGTTTAGACAACAATTCTGATGGAAAAACATTGATAGTGGCTGATTTCCTTACAGAAGCTAAAGCTATTTACATGCCTAGAGTGAAAATTGGATATCATTTATTGAAAATCAATGGAATTGAAGTCAACTCATATAACTTAAATAATGTGCTTCAAAGAATAATTGAGGATGTTGAAAGTCCCAAATTGACATTTCAAGTTGTCAATGAAAATTTTAAAATTGATTTGGTAAAGTTGTTGACTTTGAAAAATCTCCCAGAAAATTCACTGATACAGCTGCTGAAAGATTCGATGTGTTCAGTTCTGTACATTTGTTGCAACGATATAGAGTATAATAGCCACGATGACAAAGGAGTTCTCTACTGTTATCCACGTCCCTTCAATAAAAATTTTCTATACAACACACGAGGTGCTTATGTAACTCTCAACCATTTAACTCCAAAGTCCTTGGCTACAAGTGAACCATTAACATCGACTGTTTTATACAACAACACCTTGATAAATGTTGCATTTTCTTCACACTTTAATGATTTACTTTTATTGGCTGTTCCCAATAAAAATTTAGATTTGTTTTGTATCAAAAAAGTTATAGCAGATGTTGTGAGAACTTTGGAGTTTTTATATGGTTCTTTAAAAACCTGTTTTACGAAACCTAATAATGTGGATAAGTTAGATAGTTTCTTTTCACGCACTTTTGTCACAATAATTTGTGACAGAAATAATCAGGTTATGTCTAAGTATGAAGGCAACACACAGTGTATGCTAGTAGAAGATATTTTAGCAGCTCATGCTGTAGCGCTGCCATTGGAAGTGAAAATACAAGTGGATGATGCTATAACTGAGCTGGAAGCTGCTGATTATAGAGAATGGGTGTGTACTTTGATATTTATTTAAACTTTTTGCACAAAATGTACAATAGGCGGACTTAATGCCATTGGGCATTCTCTACCAGTCAACCTGCAGGTGAAACTGAGAAAATTGGTTTTGATAATCTGATGGCATTAGGTCCTCGTAGTTCAAAATGATTCATTTAGTTCTAGTTTGTGCTTTATTTGAAGTAAATCACTATAAAAAATGGTCACAGTTATTACACATTCATTGTTTTTGTTTTTCAGACTGATGATATAGACAATTTTCAAAGGCTCTACACAGTTATTGGCGCTTGTTTATACTACTCCGGTCATTTGTTAAGTTCCCACCTAAAGAACGAAGATCTAATGGAAATCCACGCCTTTCTTAATTTAAATGGAATACTAAAACTTAGTACTGATAGGGAATTGGAGAAACTTGTCATGTGGAAAGAAGTTTTCATTAATGAGTATAGAAATCAGACGAACAACGACCGAAATGAATATAGGTACATGTGCGTTTACCTAAACAGCCAAAACGAATGTTTATCCACTTTATATTTGTGATCATAGATATATTTTAATTTTTTAGAATTCCCGACGGTCGTTGGTTTCTTTTAGTTGTAGGGAAAGGCCATTTTATTTTAGCAACACTTATGGAAGCTGGTGGATGTACGGAAGACGTAAGTTACAAATATTCCATTTTTTATAATTAACTATTTACAATTTTCTTAGTGGTAGAGCCACGCTGTACGCACGCAATAATATGCCATTCTTGACAAAGTATTCGACTGCAGCGTGGCTCCACCACAACTCCTTGAGTCTTGACTTCAACACATTTTTATTATGTTCCGGACTTCCTCGAATTAATTTGTATGTAGTAGAAGTTAATTTATAACAAAACTGTTCATCACTTACAGGCCGTTGGTGTAACTTCGCCGTCACCGTTTTACGTAGAGGAGTGTGAAAGTTGCCTCGAGCTGCTCTACGAGGTTGGTTTGAATAAATATTTGACGTCTTGGTTCTCGTCCAATACTCAACCCCAGGTGGAAACGTCGCCGGAGTATCTTACAAAGTATGGAAGGAAGCTAAGGGATAGTAGTTGTAAGTCACAATCTTATTGAACGCTAGCTGATCTGACAGACTTTGTCCGGCTCCTAAGAAGCTGTGAATAATCAATTCGAGCCTTAATTAATCTTTTTAATCTAATTTCTTTTTCCATAAGAACTTTCTACAAAGTATTAGGAAACTTTAAAAAGACAGATACTGTACTAACAGGATGCGGAAAGTCCACAGTTCGACATAGGCCTCTCCCAAGAAATCTCTTATCCAGTTTCTGCCAGCCGCCGTGCAGATGCTTGCCCTATCTTAATAATAAGCATTTATTTTTAATTTTTTTTTATTTGCTTAGAGATACCCATTTGTATTTATTATATACAGAATTGAGGACATGCCCTGTTAAATTTGAAGATAAGCTTTATTTAAAACTTTCTTTTTGTATTTATGTACAAAGGAAAGATTTTTATTATTTATTTATTCTTTTACACAACACTTTGTACAAAAGGCGCTACTACATAATCTCAGATCTCCAGCGTATCTTTAGGAGCGTTTCCAGTTTCTTGTCCCCAGGGATCAGCTCTGTCGCACGTCCTCCTCGCTTCTCCTTCGTATTCCTCCTCATTCTTCCAGCCGTTACAGTGGCTCATTCACTGTACATGCAGTGCCCTTGTGGAACTCTCTCCCACACACTATACGTGATAGCCTGTCACTGGATGTATTTAAGAGAAGAATTAAAGAACATATCCTTTCAATATAAAATATTTATATATGTATATATTTATGTGTATATTATATATAGGTATCCTCTTATTTATATAGTATTATAATATATATTATTAGTATTTATATGTTTATATATGTATGGTTTTATATGGTATGTATTGCTAAGTATATTATAATTATATTTTGTTGTTGTTCACTTATTTCTATCCTCACAGCTTATCTTATCTCTCTTTCACTCCTGGGTTTGCTGGAAGAAAACTCAATTTTGAGTTAAGCTCGCCTTTGTACATCTTTCCTTTTAATTCTTGTATGTCGTGTTTTATGTAAAAAAGTATTAAACAATATTTTGGGTTTAATGCCTCTGGGCTTTCTCTACCAGTGAAACTGCGGGCGAAACTTGAGAAAAAAGAAAAAAAAAAAAAAAAAAAAAAATATATATATATATATATATATATATATATATATATATATATATATATATATTTCTACTATTGTAGCATTTGCCTGTCTCTTATATATTATTATTATCGAATTATATATCTTATATATACACAGTGAATGTAGAGATCCGGAGACCCAATCATTTTCTCCTTCTCCATTCCCTTCTCCTCCCCCATCAGTTCTTTCTTCTCATTCCAGTACTTCTTTCTTCCCCTCTCATTATTCACATCTTTACCATTATTTATACCGTAACATATCTAAAATGCTCTTAGTACTTATTACATATTCATAGACGGCAGTGGTTGTTTACCCTCAGGTGACCTTAACCGTTTTCCTAAGGCTTCCATTTAAAAAAATCGGAGGCAGTCATGAGGACTGCTGACAGAAGTGAAAACTTAAAAACTGTATTTGTGTTTTCACTTCTGTCGGCAATCCTCCTGAATGAATTGAAATCTTAATAATATATAAATAAGTAATTTAAATAATAAATTAATATTAATTAGTAAAATTTTTAATAAATAAATAATGTATATTTTAATATTTTAATAATATATACCTTAAGCATTAGCATATTGCTGACGTGTACCCATAGATATTTTCCCTACCCAGACTCGTGTAACGCGGCTATAGAACTGTTCATTTCAATAATTTCTTAATTTGTTTTAGCCCTAAAAACGGACATTCTGAAATCGACAACGCTCAAGCTGTCTAAATCCCAACCAGATTTAAAAAGACGTCATAACTCGTCGGATCAAATTAATATCAGCAACAGTTCCAACGATACGCCAATCAATAGCTACCACAGTAGCAGTTATCATAGTTTGCACTCCCACTGGTATAACAGTTCGCAGAAAAACTATAGACATTCCAGTAATATAGACGTCAGTTACTCTGAAGACTCGAACAGCCTAAAAAGCAATAGGTGAGGTTATTCTTTTTCTTAATGAGAAAAATCATCTATAGAGCCTTAATAATACGAACTAATTGGCTCAGTAGCACAGCTGCTGCTTATGGAGTCCCTCATCGGGATAGATATGTTCTATCTGACCCGGCAAACATTTTTAATCATTGGTTTTTTTGTAGTGAAATAAGTGAAGAACGTGTGACGGGCAGACGAGCTGACAGAGAACAAGGTAGTCGCAGAGACTCCTCTGAATCTGATTCGGACTGGGATAAACAGGTTTATATATTATATTTTAAAATTTAATTATAGGCCTTGAACGGATTAAAAATGTATTAAAGCATGTCATTAGTTCTATTCGCTCGAGTGCTTCATACTACTACTATTACTCTTTTTATCTAAAGTAATTTCCGTCTAATTATTAAAGATTGTCAGAAATCGCGACATGGATTGTTGGCAACCGTGGTTGCCAGAAAACATTCATTCATTTGAATTAATGGCTTTCAATAGTGCCAAAATTTCACCAATGTCACTTAGAATGGAAAAGACACGAAGGAGTTTAATTGGTGCGATTGAGATAAGGAATGATTAGAATGCAGAGGACACATAGGAGATTGAACGGTGCGGTCGGGGTAACAATGGAATAGAATGAAGGAGATTAATACGATCTAGATTACAACCTCAATAGAATTTTGAAGAGTAATAGATATTTTATGATTACCAAAAACAACACACCCCCAAAACTGTTAGTAATCTATGTACATTATCTGAGAATATGTACCAGTTATATTTACAATTTAATTTTATTTTTGTTGTACATATGTACAAGGGCAAAAAGAACTAAACACAAGCATCAACAAGCATTCGATATTTACAGGACGGGGGATTTTGCCAGGGAGACTATCATAGATAGGATATAGAAGTTTAGCACAGTTGAATAAAAGCCAAAAATCAAAGTTGGTCCAAAATTTTGGCAGCCATGGATGCCAAAAAGCGTCTGAGCCGCTATGTAAAATAACGAAACAGAGCATTAAAAAATATACTGAAAAAACTATAGTCTCCATATTATTTAATGTGTGCTGTGAAATTGATAAATTTTATCGAATTATATTATAAATATAATACTTATTACACGTTAATAATAACACTTATTATTAATTAATAGGTTATAAGAACTAATAATATAAATCACTAATGATTCTTTGACACTATTACAACCATAAATGTTATTGCTCCTGATATAATTCATCTGTTAGTTATTGGTATCAGACAAATAATGAGAACTTCTCCATACATGGGCACACCATATGTTTGCGAAACTGGCTACTTAAACAATATTTAAAAAGTAATTACAATATTTGAAAATGGAACTCTTCTGCTGTTAAAAACAGTTTATAATCACCTAACTACGGAAGGCAACCGTTAGAGTATGTAGAGTCTACTATACCTGATGATGCCTCGTGTTGAGGCGAAACACGTGGTGTTTGTACGGTGGAAAAGTGGTAATGTGTGTTTGGTGCTGTGGATAGTGGTTGGGAGGAGATGCTGACGGCCATTTTTCGGTAAAATTTAGTTTAAGTTTCCCGTAAATCCACTTCTTCCAGTAGAAAAACACACATTATTAATTTTCTGTTCTTGTTTGCTTGTCGCGGATCTTAGCTAAGTAAAAGTTCTTACTGTCCACATAGTAATGGATTTCCGCAAAGTAACGCCTGACTCCATTAATCACCTAACAGTCACTTGTTTCCACATTGTGGCGCCATATTAAAATTTACGTGCCCACATTACATGAAAAAACATTTAAAAATATTATTTAGTATGATTTACTTAGATTTTAAGTGTAACGTCCTAGTTGAGAAGAGGCCAACATTCATAGTATTTTTTTATATTAATTCCGAAAGCTTTGCACTGTAACCCTAGTATAGAACATATCAAATTTACAATTTCTAAAGTTTTAAATAGATTTTTCAGAATCATATAATAGAATTGTGGCTTAATAAGTTACATTTTCTAACTCTTTAAACTTTCAGGAAGGAAGCAGAACCATTGGTTATATTGATATGACAGACATCAGGAAAAGTTTGCTAAACGAAATTGACCACGTAACCGTGCAAAGGTATTTAAATAAAATTATTATGTTAATGTATAATATATAAATAAACTGGATGCTACGGGAGCCTTTCGGGTCTATGCCAAATTTAAGCGAAGTAGGCTCATAAACGGAGATTTTCACTTTGTATGGCGGCCATCTTGTTGCCCGCCATTTTGTTTTTTTTTCTCCTCCCTTTTCCATTTTTTGTTCGACCCCTGTAGGTTTTACGGTTCAAGCGGGCCGTCGAGCGGTTATTGTCTATCTTCAGATCCTCAAGGTTTGGATATAATTTGTGTGCCTCGAATCGTATCCGAACATTTCTCCAGAACAAACTTATCCCTCATCTCTTACCATTTCTCCAATAACATGTCACAGTCAGTCAGTGGTAATGTAGTTTTAAATAATATGTAATGTATAATAATATAGTATTTATATGAATATATTTTTATATTTCATAGTACTACACTGTATCAGGCGCTATGAGTGCCTATTGTTTAAATATTATAGCCGTCTTGAAGTCGTGGTCTCTGTGGGGTATTTTTTTTAATAAATAAATGAATTGTGTTTAACTTCCTCGGTATTTCCTAACCTATACGGCATTGGACCCGCAAAAAATGAAAATACTCATTAATTTCGACTTCAAAAACTATATATCAATCGTTTTCATCTGTATTAACATATTACATGTGAAATACGAATAAACGAGTGTAAGGATTTTAAAATCTTTTTTATGACGTGTAGAATCTAAGACTGAATCATAACATCAGAATAATAATCGCAGTTTTAATTCCCGATTTATAGGCAAGTTTGAGCAAAAACAGAATGTGTTAACACAAGGGTAGTAAGAAAGGGGAAAGAAATTGAAATAATCATACAATTATTTGATGTTTATGTTGTTTTTCAGAATAACAGCGGGCGAAGAAAATGTTCTATTTCACTTCGTACAGTTGGAGTCAGAAAAGGGTATTTTGATAGCACCCGTCAAAAACATAGAAATGCAAGCTAATAACATTTTATATTCATATGTTCTTAAAACGTTTCGAACTGCCTGCAAGAAAATTCACGAAGTATTACAAGACAGTATAAAGTAAGATATTTGAGTATATTTTTTATTTTACTTTTTTTGAAAAGCATGATAGATGGGAAAAAAATAAGTGGATCACCTCATTGTCGTAAAGAACAACATACATAATAGTAAAGAACAATACATATCGGCGTAAAGAATATCATTATTTAATTATTTTATGCAATAGATAAAACTTAATTTTATACAAATTCTGGCGCCATCTGTTGTCAGATTATGTAGGAATATTATTGATTTATATAAAATAATTATAATAATTGTAATTTGTGTAAAATAAATAATTTAGAATTATCTAAAATTCATATAAATATGTAATTTGTATGTTAAGCTGTATTTTAAGAATTGTTTTGCAGTAATTTAATTTGTTTGTTAAAAAAGATATTGTTGCTGAAGCAAAACTATTTTTAGATTCTTGGTTCTTTGTTCGATTTTGTGTATAATGGCGAAATTTAGTCGGGGCGAGATTCATTCTAAATCCAATCGCCGAAAGATAACAACCGATGCCATCAATGGTCGTCCGCAATGCTAATTGCAAACAGTTGCGATTACCTTCCTTAGGGTAAGGATACGCATAATGGGAGGAAAAGAAGTGCTTGAAAGGGACAATTAGATAACTTGTTTATTCAAAAGTAACAATCAAAATAAAAATTAAGCTAAATATTAGAGTAAACTACTTCACAAAAAAGTAACATTAATGTGCCAAAGAATCTATGGTATGTCAATCCATCACGTTTGTCTATGGCGGATTGGTGATACAACCAGATTCTGAATAAGTAGTAGGCTGTGCGTATATTTATTTCAATGTGGGAACCGAATGTGCATTTGCCGAAAGAGGTAACTATATATACCACCCAATAAGGTCATTGTTACTAAGAGCATTTATGAAGATGTTACCGTGTGAAATTTAATTTTCAGGTTTAAGAAAAATCATGCCCCTTCTAACCCACTAAATAAGATCCTTGTCGCTGTCAAGGAGTATGGTATGTTGTTCGAAGCGCCACAAGATGTATTGAATCAATGCGGGATTACAAAGAAGAATTCGGAGCCGTTTTTATTTTGGGTTGTTGGGTATGATATTATGTTTTACACTTACAAATACAATTTTACATTCTTAACACATTCATATAGGTCTATTTTTGCTCAAACTTGCCTATAAAACGGGGTATTTTTATTAAATCAAAAATTTCTAAAAGATGTACATAAGTATCATTAGTATTGTTTTTTAATGTGATCTTTAGTGCACCAACGATAAATCTCGTTACCCGATGGGAATGTGTTATTTACCTGCTGATCATTCTGATTGAGAAAGTACAAGAAAAATAATTTATTAGCATTATCAGCCCGAGGAAGTCCACTGGTAGACATAGGCACGCCACATCGTTTGAATGTTGACTATCCGTCCTGCTTCTGTTAGTCACCCTGTGCAGATTGTCTCTCCATCTATTCTGGAGTCCTTCAAGATGTGGTATCTACTCCAACACTCATTGGTTATATGTAAATGCACATTTAAATTAATGATACTCTTATTTATTACGTTACATTTCTTACATTAAATAATAATAAAAAACACAGCAATGCTGTGTTTTTTAAGAAACTTCTTTCCACGCACAACTATCATGTGGAACCAGCTATCTCCAGCAGTGTTTCCGAACTGATACAACATTGGAATCTTCAAAAAACAATCCTACACTTTTCTTAAAGGCCGGCAATGCTTCTGCAATGCCTATAGCACAGCAGATGTCTGTGGCCGGCGTTGCTTGCTTTCAGTCGGGTAACACGCTTGCTCGTTTGCATTCCTATTCCATAAAAAAGTAGACAAAAAGGGGGCTAATTATCTAAGAACAAATAAATGGATCAATAAAGCCATTGGAATCTCATGTAAACCACTAGACTAAGGCGCTGGAGAACACTGGATGTTCCTTACCGTTCAGAAAAAATTAGAATAACAGGAGGGAAAGAGATCAGGTTTTCAATTCATAACGCAAAACTGTGTCTTTCTGCAAAACTGTGGTCCTTCTAAGGACTAGCCGATTTGTTCATACTATAAAAAGTCATTCACTGGAACAAAGCCCTATTTCAATCCTTTTTTGATAATGGATATAGGATAAGAAGGCAAACAAGCCAGCCATATTGTCTGATGGAAAGTAATCAATTTTTTCATTCATTTTTTGAATGGTTTTATGAATATTGTCTGATAGAAAGTAATCAATGACACTCATTTACATAATAAGATACATTTGAGTAGTGTTGCCGGCTTTTGCAAAATGTGGAATTAACATCTTGGTAGATGATAGATGGTGTAATGGGCAGGTTTCCGCAACTCGACGTCATCATGCGCCTATTTTGCGTGTTGTCAGAATGTATAGCTCCTATTCTATCCACCCAAGCTCCTCAAAGAACTGAAGCAGCCTCTTTGCTTTGCCTATAACATCTATGAGGGACCTAGGATGCACCCAGGTATCTGGCCCGGTAGTTGGCTACTCCTCTGCACTGAAGCACGATGTGAGCAGCCGTCTCCTCCTTCATGCAGGCCCTGCATAGTGGGCTCTCTGTAACACCTAACAAATAGATGTTTGTTAAATGGACCATGCACCTTTCTAAGATGAAAGAGTTTTCTTGCGAGGCCATGTTTGATTTTGCTCTTTGGACTGATGACAACCGGTGCTATTAGTCTCGTGATCATTGAAGCCTTATTAACATATTTTTTAGGGTTTATAATTTTGAAATTGTCTTTATTTACAGGCGAGTTTTTAGTGAACCAGAACCGAGAGAACTTTACCTATGCTACCACGAATCTGTTCCTCAAGACCTCACTGAAGTGGCTAACTTATTGTCATATTTGCAGTAAATAATATAGAAATTGATTTCACTGCTGACACTCACAGGTGTTCCGATGAATGCATTTTATGGGTTTTATAATGGAATGAACTTTTGATGATTTGTTTATGTTATTTTTGAAATAATACTGAGTGAGAATTATAGCTATTTTTTAAAAGCACAAAGAAATGTAACGGAAAATCTTTTGCGAAAAAAATGTTGAATTGAGTTGGTTTTACCTAGAGTGTACCCTCGATATTTCTAATTTACTGTTATATCATATAAAGTGATGGATTTTAAGTATTTTTATATAATACACATAACATACAGAATATTTTAGTAGTCGCAATTACAGGCATAAACATATTAGAAGTTTAACAAATTATATTTTTGTCCTAATTGAAAATGCAAATATTTTTGGGAATATATGTATGTATATAAATGCTAATATTTCTATATATCCGTCCATTATAAATGTATTCTAGTTTTAGAAAAACAAGAAATATTGTACATTAATTAACATAAATAAATAAATATAAATCTGAACTTTTATTGTTGTAATTGTAATTTTACTGAGCTTCATTCAGTGAGTATTGAGAGCATGGAGTGTCAAACCTACCTTTTACCTTTTCCCATAGTTAATTTCCCCAGCAGTGGAACATATATGGGCTGTTAAAAAAAAATCCCACTTCTTTAATTATTTCTCTCATCTCCAATTACTAATTTCTTATTGTAAGGTAGGCAATGCTTTTGCAGTCATTTGAACTGCTGCTTCATTCACTGAGCTCTTATAATACGAGCTCACCTACCCTTATTCCCCATTTTCCCTACCTATCTTTCTCCACAGCAGGTACGTTACTGTAATACACTTCTGTTGCAGGTGTCTACGTATACGTAGCGGTGATAACTTATGGTCAGGTATACTGCTTAGTCTTTTATTTACAAAAGAGCTATAAAAATACTGACTAAATATTTATAACAGAACCGCTAAATTTGCTACAAATTTGACTGAATACATTTAGCAGAATCTCGTTTTATGTGTATCATTACACGTTGCTTTGATACCCTGATCGGTATCATTCATCTTTAAGCTGCTATGTTTTGAAAAGAGACATACGACCTAAAATTTCAGACGTATTAAAAAACTGGACTAAAAACAAAGTTGGTTATAGAAATATTATTAAAATAATACTATTATTCAAAAAAGGTAATAATAATTCATAATTATATATAAGTATAAAGAATTTCAATTATATTTGTCTGAAACGTGTAATTGCATAGCATTGTCAATCTATAATAGTCTACAAATATTATCTACGAGTTAATCAAACATGCAGTTTTGATTGCTATTAGGTCATCAACGTTAAATGATACTGAACATTTGCGGCAATAATTTTTTATTGTTTTTACTTAAAGGTTGTCTTTTAACTTTAAGTAAAACAATAAAAATATTAGTTTTGAGACCAAAACGTTGTTTTATTTTTTTGTATTTGACGTTTTATTTTATTCATATTCTAATCAAATGATAAATAACACTAAACATCTGTGTTTTTTATTGTTTAAACTTTAAGAAAGATTTGTTTTGTATTTTAATTTTAAGAGTTAAAGGTAGCCGTTCCGCTTCTTGTACTAATCGTTTTGTTTTATTTATATGTCAATAAAATTTTGAATAATACTAAAAAAATGTAATTTGTTGTAAGTTACAAGTTAGTTCCCTTATTATTTAAGCTAAAAGTGTAAACAGACGTGTTTTTTAATTTTGAAAGCAGAAGATTATATTGACATTTATCATTTCGATTGGTCTTCATTCTTATTAAATGTTAGTTTCATTATTATATAGATAAAATCGAATTTCCCGCTAAAATTTTATTATTCCTTCGAAAATTTTCGATTTTTTTAAAATCGATTTATATTAAAGTAATTTAAATCGATGACTAAGTAATGGATTGTTTTCACTCCAGGTCACATCCTTATGATATTGAATAAGCGGAAGTACCAATTACCCTATCGATTCTATACATTATATCAGCAGTGTTATCAAGTAAAATTCGTAGATAAAGTTGGTTTAGGTAATTTATCAATACATATACAAATTAATGAAATAAAATTATATTTTAATTATGTTTTTTGTGTATTTTTTAATTTCAATTTTTATAATTAATAAAAAGGACTAAAAAAGTTAAACCATGGACAATCGTCTATCCGTTCGCGTTCGCTTCAGTTCCGCGTTGTGCGATTCGCACTTCTTGTGAACAATACTATTGTGCATATTCGCTGTAGAATTTATAATGGAAAATTACTCAAGGGCATTGTTATTATTTTAAAATTTATTTTTTGGCTTTGTCGTGTATAGTGAAAATATTTAAGTATTCTTAAAATATGATAACTAAAATGCAACCTCAAGCTAATGTAGCAGTGCCCCAATCTGTCACGACACAGCCTCAACAAATTGTCGGAGTTCCAGCTAACGCAGTGATCCTGAAAATGTCGGATATACAACAAATATCTACGGTTGGTGAGTATACCATTAACACATTTTATTATGTTAAAGAAAATGGATCGATTGCATTTTTATTTATGGTCATTAAAAATGCAAACATTATTGAGACCATCGTCTTAATAGCATGCTCTTTTTTAGGTTTATTAGAATTGGCTCATCGAGAGTATCAAGCAGGAGATTACGACAGCGCTGAAATGCACTGCACGCAATTGTGGCGTCAAGATAACACCAACACAGGAGTCCTTCTGCTTCTATCTTCCATCCATTTCCAATGTCGACGCTTGGACAAGTCTGCACAGTTTTCAACTCTTGCTATCAAACAGAATCCATTATTAGCTGAAGCTTACAGGTGCTTATCTACTTTCATATTTTTGTCTTCCGGTCTAGCCTAATGGCATTCACATGAGTTTCCTTGAATTTAAACTAAACATGGTTTAAGTATTAGTTATAATATAAGGACAATTTCAATAAATGTGTTTTGTTTACATAATTGTAATGCAATTCATCAAATCAATCCTAAAGGTACAATTATGTACAGAAAAATATTTGACTGAAGAAAGACATGGGTGTGATGGCATAATGGAGTTCCATATTGCCATTTATATGTAGTTTTGAATAAATAAAATTTTTATTAATTTTAAGTATGTGTAACCGTCAAGGTCATAGTCAAAAATAGATGATTCTAATAAGATGGTAAAAGAGTTAATTTAAGAATACTAAATATAATTAATTTGCCAAAATAGCATAATAGGGACTTACCGTTACCTAATCTTTAGGTATAATATCCTGCGCTGGCATAAAATATTGTATGGCCTATTTTGCAAGTATGAAGCTGTCCAGTTCTTGCGTGGGGCTATGGAATATTCTTCATAAATACAAACATATTGCCAATATGACAAAAAAAGTGTGAGGGTATAAGTATACAGCATGATTTTTTGCTTTTTCCATATATGTCCTTTTATTTTTATAGCAACTTGGGAAATGTTTACAAAGAACGTGGACAACTTCAAGAAGCTCTGGAGAACTACAGACATGCTGTCAGATTGAAACCAGATTTCATTGATGGCTACATTAACTTGGCTGCAGCCCTTGTGGCAGCCGGTGACATGGAACAGGCAGTTCAAGCATATGTTACTGCTCTTCAGTATAACCCTGTGAGTATACTCTTATCTTCTGTAGGATTATTGATTATAAACAATGGAGGAGTGATGTATTATTATGATAATTAACACATTTACTATGTGAAATCTATCTCATGTGTTTAGACAATTTAGTGGAAATATGTTATAACAAGTATATATGTTAATAGTTTGTGGAACATTACCCAGTAGTCTTAAACTTTTATTCATTTCATTATTTATATGGGTATAATGAAAAGAATTATTATCTAATAATAACCTTTATATAGGCCATGTATTATGGACAAGTTTAAATGTTTTTCATGTTATGTAATTGTAATGTATAAGTCGTACATGTAAAACTATAATTTATGTAGCCCGTTCACAATAAAGCCATGTATAAATGGGTTGGATCATGAAGTATCACAGATCAATACAATATTGGCATTATGCAGAAGTATTTTTCTATAATATGGTGAGTGAAAGGATTTGAAGGAAGCTCAATTCTTTTCTCTTTTTTTCTCCCTTTTCCATCTAAATATTAGGTGTACAAATAAGTTTCCGCGGTTTGTCAAAAGATGGCCCCACCAGAAGGTTATGGAGAAATTGTCAGATGTAAAACGTAATATCCCAAGTTTAGTCATCTGGCAACACCATAACCTAAAAGTACTAGTGATTCCGTATCAGCATCACGTAATTTTTTTCGTGCAAAAATGTCAAGTTTTATTCCGAATAAGCATCATTTGCGGGAACTTTTGATTTACTTCTTTAATGTGAAAAAATCTGCAGCTGAGGCGCATCGATTGCTTCTAGAAGCATATGGTGAAGCTGCTTTAAGTGAGAGAAGTTGTCAGGAATGGTTTCAAAAGTTTAAGAACGGTGAGTTTGACGTTAAAGACAAGGAACGCAGTGGAAGGCCGAAAGTGTACGAAGACATGGAATTAGAAGTACTATTGGAGGAAGATTCGTCCCAAACGCAAAAAGAACTTGCACTTACTCTACAAGTGACTCAACAAGCAATTTCACATCGTTTAAAATCGTTAGGAATGATTCAAAAACAAGGAAATTGGGTTCCATATGAACTAAAGCCGAGAGACGTTGAACGCCGATTATGCATGAGTGAAATGCTGCTTGCCAGGAATAAAAAAAGAGTTTTTTGCATCGTATAGTCACTGGTGACGAAAAATGGATTCACTACGATAATCCAAAGAAGAGAAAGTCATGGGTTAAGCCCGGCGAACCATCAACATCGACAGCTAAGCCGAATATTCATGGAAAAAAACTCATGCTGTATATTTGGTGGGATCAGCTTGGTGTCGTGTATTATGAATTGCTGAAACCAAGCGAAACCATTACTGGAGCTCTCTACCGAACACAATTGATGAGATTGAGTCGGGCACTTAAGGAAAAACGCGCCCATTACTACTCCAGACACGACAAAATTATTCTTTTACACGATAATGCTCGTCCACATGTTGCGGCGCCGGTAAAAACATACTTGGAAACACTCAACTGGGAAGTTTTACCCCACCCGCCGTATTCGCCAGACTTAGCCCCTTCTGATTATCACCTGTTCCGGTCGATGGCACATGGTCTGTCTGAGCAGCGCTTCACATCATATGAAGACACCAAAAATTGGGTAGATTTGTGGATAGCGTCAAAAGATGAAGAGTTTTTTCGACGGGGTATCCGAATGTTGCCAGAAAGATGGGGAAAAGTAGTGGCAAATGATGGAAAATACTTTGAATAAAACGTAATGTACTTTTCCTTTACAATAAATTCCTAATTTTTTATAAAAAACTGCAGAGAAACTTATTTGTACACCTAATACCTCTTTCTTCTCTTCTTATCAAATCCTTAAGTTTAGGGTATGCAACACATCTACAGTGCTTGAAACATTCCATATGTTCATGGGCTTGCTTACTGTCAGGTGATCTGCTTGCTGGTTTGTATCTTTTTCATAAATAGATAGATTTTAAAATAATAACTTGTCCACAGAAAGAAGACAGAAAATTTTAGTAGTTAATGTTATATCTCAATAAAGTTTTTGTAGTTATTGTTGTTAATAAAGCTATGCAGAGGTAAATGTTTGGGTATTAGAGAAGTTTCTCAGGTAGTATAATTACATTTCAAATTCATATTAAAATAACTTTTCAGAGATGTAGGCAAATGTAGTTTGAAATTATATGTGCCTGTCAAAGTTGTGAAAAATTGCAAGTCATCTGTTTACAATGAATAAAATCATAAATCTTATCACTGATTTTCAATAATAAAGTGTCTGGATTGGTTTTTATGTGTACATTACATATTATGAGTATGTGTATTGTAGATGGATGGATCAATACACAAAGGCATTAAGAGTTATTGTTATTGATAGCAGAGTGTTTGTGACATGCTCTGTGTGTTTTAACATTTTTTTTTCATTTACATAGAGTTATTTAACACGTTTAGGACGGCGTGTACCACCGGTGGCTCACACGCGAATGGTTATCTGACGGCGTGTACCACCGGTGGCTCACATAGGCTATAGTTTTGAAATTTAGTTTTGTTAAATGAAAAAACTTGGTTAAAAATAATTTATATCAATTCAAGTTTTGGTAAACAACATTTTGTGCAAGGCGCCGCCAGATAAAGCAATGTACCTTAACATGTTAATTATATATACACTCCCAGTTTTATGTCAGGCTACTGAGAAAAATTGTATAGGTAATCTTAACAAATTGTTACTGGATGCAAATCTCTAAGGCCAAGTGCACTGCAGAGCTTTTATTTATATGGTTAAATTAACAATGACACAATGAAATATTTTACTAAAAGTAAAAAGAATAATAATAATTGTGTCATCTACAACATTTCAAGAGATTAATGTAATATAATTATAAAATAAGAGGTGACACAACAATAAAATTATAAATAAAAATAATATAACAATAAAAAGGGAAGACCAAGCTATACTGGTACCATATATATTAAGCTAGTGTAATTTTTTGAAAGTACTAACAGGTGACTGAAGGAGAGAATAGTCTTCTGTGAGAGTGTGGTAGATCCTCAGTTTAGCTGACCTAATCTTGTTATATCCAAAATTTTGAAAATGTTTATTGAAAATGACAATGAAATAAATGTGTAAAATGTGATTTTTGCAGTTTAGTTAAAGGAAATATTCTGATCCTGTATTGCAATTGATGTAATGACGATACATACTGCTTTTTATATTTTCTAGAGTGACAAATTAATAACGTACATCTACATGACATGAGTTCATTACATAAGTTTACTCTTGATAATAGAATGACTAATTTGCCTTACAAAAATATTTAGGCATTTTTATCACAGATATACAAATGATTACCTTGTCTGATCTGTGTATATTTTCGTTTTAATTCTTTAATGATGGTGTGTTATTAAAAGTTTTTTCTGTAATCTATTTATTTTTTTATGGAAGAGATAGGCAAGCTATTGCTATCAGATGGTAAATAACCCACCATCGTCTGTGAATTATCTGCAAGACTATGGATATAAAGAAAGAAATTAGGCCTCCCGATTTCTGCACTGCACCTGGAAATACAGTCGATTGCTACCACTTTACGCTGATATATTCTGTGAGGGTTTAGTTCTTCCCGGGTTAAGGCAGCCCATCCATGCTGGCTTAATCTAATAAAGAGTTTATTTTTTATTTATAAGAATTATAAGTGTCCATTAATTGAATTATTACTAACTACTTCATTCCAATATCTATACCTAGTCAAATTCCGCAAAGAATGTTTAATAACAAAGCGTTGCCTAGCAACCAACGACCTTCATACTTTGTTCATCGCACAAGTTTAAATACAAATTTTAAATAATTTAAAACGTGACACTCTCTTTTCTGCAAAATTCAATGATCGTTTCCTTTGTCGTTTTCTTTCAGTTGGTTCCATAACAAATTTTAATATCACATATTTATGTCAAACAAAACAATATTATTGATTATCGCTATTAATCTTTTAATTTGCAAGGCAATCAAGTAGTGGCGATTAGCATTATATCTGTGTATTGAATAACGTAACTTCTATGTAATGTAATCTAAAGTGACTTTAGATTACATGTAATTTTACTTGTTTAGATTTCATTTGTTTATTGATTAGGATATGCATAATTGCCGAAAATCAGGCATACGAGGGCATACGATTATACTATCACAGGGGTGACCAATCGTGATTTTCAATTATGTTGTTTTCCCTCTTAATAAAATGAAACTTCTTCTATTTTAATAAAAATAAATTCATCGTGTCTTAAATAAAGTTTTAGACGGTCAATATACGAAATATTATTCGATGTTGAGTATATGAAAATTTACTTATATATTTATGTAGTTGTAGATCGCAGACATTCTAGTTAATAGAATAAATGATGAAACTTTTAATGTTGTTTATAGTTTATCTTAAAAAAAAATAATGCGATAAATTTATAGATAGCGTTTACAACTTTAAACGTTATTCGCCGTGGAATTAATTAGATGATTAGACATCTTTGAACAACATCATTTAGTTAAACTAATAAAATAATGTTTCGATAAACCCTAAATTCAACCATATTTGGTTCACTAACATGTGGGGTTAGATTTCAGCATCTGGATTAATGTATGTATGGCTAATAACTATTTCAAGTTTGGGTGCGGCGCCATTTCGCCTTGGACAAGCGTGGTTGGTTAATATGAATTCCTCCAGAAATGAGAGGCCCGTTCTCAACAGTGGGGCATAGATTGGATGTAATAAATAAAAATTCTCTCTAACTTAGTTAGACTTGGAAGCTAGCAATAGGGTAACCTGATGATGGGTGATTTTTGTTCTTTTGCTGCACTTTTGAAGAGGATTGTTCCTTTTGGAATGATGTTGGTCGTCTGTAATCATATATAAGAATATGGTACTGTCTCGGCCAGACCAACCCTAGTATAAATTACTGGAGACGGAAACTTTAAATCCCCCCCCCCCCCGGCTTTGTTACACGTTATATATGGAGTTGAAGTTCAGTCTTTTAGCACTTCGTCCTTCTCTTGTCAAGTTGCATTTTGTTGAGCCTCCTCATAGGTTACTATGAGGTAAGTTTTGGATGACCCTTATCGTTAAGTTTAAATAATAAAACACTTTCCAGAAATATGTCCTATTAAAATATTTTTGCGGTCCACCAATGTGCGAGATACAGTCGCAATTTCTTGCCGCGAAGTATACAGTTCTAGAAAGATCTACCGCCTGCGGCGTTCCCGAACAATTGCGCCAGAGGCAAACGCGTGTGTTCCATCACATGCCGCTCATTATAATATGTTCTGTAGTCAGTTAATAATAAATGCAATAAATATTTTTATCATTCATGACGACCGCAATAGCGCAGCAGTGAACTGTTCGCTTTTTAAGCTCAAAGCCGTGATTTTCGTATCATTGGCATCCACGATATAAGGAATCTCTGAGAAAGCGCTTTACACTAATGGCATTATTACTAAATTCCCACTACTGGGCCTGGGGCCTCCCCCTTTATGATGTAATGGTCATTAAACCACCACGTTGAATAAAACTAATATTTTTCTTTGTTTAGATTACTAGTAATGTTTTAATATTACTATAATTGTTGTTAACCATTCCAACTAAGTTTATAATGCTTGATGAACGAAGTTACGACCTTACGACGTCGTGAGTCCGACTTTTGCCAACTAAGCTATATTTAGCAATTCAAATTGTAATGTAATATACGCATATATATATATATATATATATATATATATATATATATATATATATATATCGGAATATATATATATATATATATATATATATATATATATATATATATATATATATATATATATCTCCGAAGACGAACGGAGAAGGAGAAGAGAACCAATTAGTGTCAATTACCATAAATAATTACATAAAGATTATTCTATATATTATCTCACATGTATAGCCATAATAAAGCAATCGATCTAAAGGTCGTTTCGCGTTGTCAGTGTGGAGAGCAATGTCCAAACCGGCAGATGTCCGTGCCTCGTTCGTTCAAAGCAATCGTAAATCAACAGCGAACGATGTTAACGTCATATATGTACGTCTTAATATCAATTCAAATTGTAATGTAATATACGCATATATATATATATATATATATATATATATATATATATATATATATATATATATATATATATATATATATATATATATATATATATATATATATATATATATATATATATATATATATATATATATATATATATATATATATATATATATATATATATATATATATATATATATATATATATGTATGACCTACCGGTATTTATTCCGAATTCGGGTGCCTCGACGATCCGTCTTGTACTAGCATATAGGCATATAGGTAATTGTCTATTCCTCCAAAAATGGGATGCACGTGCCCAGCCGTGGGACATAAGTATATGGGGTTTATTTGATACTTTTGTTGATTCTTATTACAATTATCAGTTTTTACATTATTATTATAGTATAAATAATATTAATTATATTCTTAGCTATCAAACAGCTGATAAGTTCGGTAATGTGTTATTTTAGCACTGATTAAACCAAGCGAATCAAGTTAGGACTCTTGTATGTACAGTATAGTGTGTACATTTTTATTCTTTATTGTATATAAGAAATTTAGTGACAAAAGTACAATACAGTAATCGTACTATCTCTAACTTGTAGACTCATTGAATGAAAAATAAGCACATAGCAAGAGATACTTGTAAAAACCTATTTGATGATAGCCAATAAGTGCACTAAAAGTACAGGAACAAAGTTAATATGGGGTATCATTTGGATAAATTGATGAATGATGGGTCTTTACTCGTTAACAAAACTAGAATTTTACTGCTTGTGTTTGAAAAGTTTCACATCAATAGTCCAATGGTAGGTAAAAAACAAACGACTTTAGATTGCAAGCATAAAATCGAATCAATTAGTATATTATTGCTAAATTGTACCTGTATTTATATGTATGGTGTAAAGTGTAAGTAAAAATAAAATTATATATTAGGTGTACAAATAAGTTTCCGCAGTTTTTTATAAAAAATTAGGAATTTATTGTAAAGGAAAAGTACATTACGTTTTATTCAAAGTATTTTCCATCATTTGCCACTACTTTTCCCCATCTTTCTGGCAACATTCGGATACCCCGTCGAAAAAACTCTTCATCTTTTGACGCTATCCACAAATCTACCCAATTTTTGGTGTCTTCATATGATGTGAAGCGCTGCTCAGACAGACCATGTGTCATCGACCGGAACAGGTGATAATCAGAAGGGGCTAAGTCTGGTGAATACGGCGGGTGGGGTAAAACTTCCCAGTTGAGTGTTTCCAAGTATGTTTTTACCGGCGCCGCAACATGTGGACGAGCATTATCGTGTAAAAGAATAATTTTGTCGTGTCTGGAGTAGTAATGGGCGCGTTTTTCCTTAAGTGCCCGACTCAATCTCATCAATTGTGTTCGGTAGAGAGCTCCAGTAATGGTTTCGCTTGGTTTCAGCAATTCATAATACACGACACCAAGCTGATCCCACCAAATACACAGCATGAGTTTTTTTCCATGAATATTCGGCTTAGCTGTCGATGTTGATGGTTCGCCGGGCTTAACCCATGACTTTCTCTTCTTTGGATTATCGTAGTGAATCCATTTTTCGTCACCAGTGACTATACGATGCAAAAAACTCTTTTTTTATTCCTGGCAAGCAGCATTTCACTCATGTATAATCGGCGTTCAACGTCTCTCGGCTTTAGTTCATATGGAACCCAATTTCCTTGTTTTTGAATCATTCCTAACGATTTTAAACGATGTGAAATTGCTTGTTGAGTCACTTGTAGAGTAAGTGCAAGTTCTTTTTGCGTTTGGGACGAATCTTCCTCCAATAGTACTTCTAATTCCATGTCTTCGTACACTTTCGGCCTTCCACTGCGTTCTTTGTCTTTAACGTCAAACTCACCGTTCTTAAACTTTTTAAACCATTCCTGACAACTTCTCTCACTTAAAGCAGCTTCACCATATGCTTCTAGAAGCAATCGATGCGCCTCAGCTGCAGATTTTTTCACATTAAAGAAGTAAATCAAAAGTTCCCGCAAATGATGCTTATTCGGAATAAAACTTGACATTTTTGCACGAAAAAAATTACGTGATGCTGATACGGAATCACTAGTACTTTAAGGTTATGGTGTTGCCAGATGACTAAACTTGGGATATTACGTTTTACATCTGACAATTTCTCCATAACCTTCTGGTGGGACCATCTTTTGACAAACCGCGGAAACTTATTTGTACACCTA